>VZRV01005707.1:1381494-1672641 GCA_013398115.1 Falcunculus frontatus | reverse complement strand
CCCCCCCCCCCCCCCCATCAAAATGCACAACAGAAATGTAGGCTGTAATGTAAACAGAGGGAGAGTGTGATGGGTGTGGGTCACTTGTCTGGTGCAACCTGCTGTAGGTGCCAGCAGAGACATTTGGGGGTGCCATATGGAGTCTGTAAAGGAGGTCTGGGTGTAAACACATGTACACACACACAGAGGTCTGTTTTTTAAAATCAGAGCCTAAATACCTAATAGTGGCAGTAGGTGAGTTCTCAGCCCCAGACACTGAAATAAAGAGAGACTTAAGATTAACAAAAACCATGTTATGCTGACAGCTTATACAATTTTTCATATTCTCACAATTACATATCCTCTAGGTAGTTAGAGTAAAACATTTTAGAGTAAAGCATTTAGAAACACATCTATTTGCATAAGGAGCATTTGAGTGCTTTCCTTGCAAGCTATATGGAGTGCTGTTTTTCATTGCTGAGTTTTTCATTTCTCCTTTGATTCTGGAACACGAAAAGGCCCAAGTCCTTGTCTCTGTTACCAAGCACAGATCATTATGCAGCCTTTGGAAAAAACCTACATAAACAACAATAACAACAAAAAAATCTAAGAGAAGCAGTGCTATTTCTGTGCAAGCTAAAAGCTCCATCTGATATATCAGCTCTCAAGGAACTTAAAAGCTGATAGTATAGAATGATCTACAGGATTTAGCCTGACTGCCCAAGCATGAAATAAAATGCACAAATGAGCTCACGCTGGCCAGATGAACCACAGGGTCCTTAGAAAGCCTATTGATTGCAACATCCTACTCCAGTGTTTGCTCAGGGTATGTTTTTCTGTCACGCGATCTATCTCATTAAGTGCTCAAACTGTGCCTTGCACTTTAATGTTGGAGCACTCAGCACACATCCCACCGCAGCAGCAGCCGCCCTGGGAGGCCCGAGGAACTCTCATCTTTGAGGTGAACCATGAAATATAAGAGCCTGGATGTTGGAAAGACGGGTAAAGAATTAGCAAACCAACTATTGTGCCAGCATTTGAACTCGCCAAAACATTTCTGATGAAAAGATTTCAGCAAAGTATGTTACTTTGTTAAAGCTGATGTGTCTCAGCAAAACACAATTTCTGACACAGCCTGGAGCAGGAAGGACACAGGTACACCTTTCAGATGTGGCCCTCTGCCCTGTCAGAATAATGGGATACAAAATCTTCCCCGAATTGGAGAAGTTGAATCCCCAGCTGTGTTGCCCACTGCTCTATCAAGCAGGCAGGTAAGCCTGTTCACACACATTTGCAGAACATGCCTTTTGGGTGAACCCCTTTAAACGGTTTTGCTTTCGTTCCAAAGAAAATAGAATTTAATCCTCCTTACCTGCACTGCAGTACTTAAGTCACCATCCTCTGTTAGCAGGAGCTTTATTAACACACAAGCTGCATTTGCATGTATTCCAAGGGGTATTGTGGGAACCCTCTGCCAGGACAAGGTAAAGCACAGGAATCATAGGCTGAGACAGCAACAAGGACGGGCTTTGCCTGAACAATGAAGACTTCAATAGAAGAACCAGGCTTAGTCATAGTTAAAATGAATTTCTGCTGGGAAGTACTGAAGCTGCTACTGGGAAACCAAGAGAGGAGGGTGTGACTTTTTTTCTTTAAAATACTACAAGAAATATGACAGTTGACACCTTTTTTGCATCACAAAGGAAATTTTGTAGACAATAAAAAATCCACAATAATTTTAAAACTGCACAATAAAGTTTTATAAGACACAGATGAGGAACTTCAGCTTTGTATATTATTTAATTAAAACATGTACAATAAGAGAAAAATAACAGGAATGTAAGTTTGTACTTTTTTCCAGAAAATAGATTCATTTGACAAACAACATTCGAAGAGTAAATAAACCTTGCAATGCAGTTACTCCAGAACAAATGCTCAAGCTACTGCAGTCCTACACACTGTACTTCAGCCGTCAACAGCTAATTCCTCTGCTCTGCAGCCAGGACACTTCATTTACAACATGTGTAACAGCACACACACGGGGTGAGATGCACAAAGCAATGTATGGAAGGTACAATGTTATAAAACACTTACCAAAATAAAATATATATGCAAGTTAACCCTAGTATTTACAACAAAGAGTTTTAAATTAGAGCTTGTTCAGAAGGCATCTCCTACATACAAATGCCACACTTACAGAAAAAAAGCAGAATGGCAGTCAGAGAAAGGTATTGTGTTAGTTATGGCTAAAAACCTTTGGCTCCGAAATTGTGATATAATTACTTTCAAAAGACAACTAAAATGTGGAACATTTGAGAAGTCTGTCTTTGAACTCAGTTCTTACACTGACCACTAACATTCAATGTGAAATTTAGCATGGCAAGAGCCACTTGTAAAACAATCTTATTCTTTTATACATCAAATGCTCTGAGTTGGATGCAATTATGGTTTGGCATTTTCCTAACTCAGTGGGAACACATTTGAGGACAATTATATTTTACTGCATCTCATGCAAAAAGTCTGAGGTTATCTGCTCAGCAGGCCATCAGGAAGGCTCTGGCTGGGCTTTATCTAAATGAGGCACAAATGTTCTTAGTAGTTGCCCTAGAATTTTTTATAGTAACTTAAAGCATGCAAGTGGAAAAGAACAGATGTTGCCCTTACAACTTTGTGATGATATATATATATGTTTTGTCACCAGAAGGAGAACCAGGGCAAGAGTGGCTAGAATTCAAACTTTTATACTTCAGTTGCAACTCCTTCCCACGCACTCTGAAGTGAGGCTGACTCCCAAGTAAATATTTGTCTTAATTGTTGAATAATGTAATTGTGTGTTTTTATTTCACTATAATTTTTTAAAAAGACTACGGCATAGTGTAAATTTGGCCTGTCTTACTATATTTGATCTTAAATCTGTTGCAAGGTCATATTGCAAAGAAAGACAGAGAGAGGATTACAAAACAACCATGTCTATATGAAGGGTACTATATGTAAAACTGTCCTGAGTAATCTGCACCATGAAATATTTTCTTTTTATCTGTTTGAAATTCACTTCTTGAGAAAAAACCTGCTGCATCCAAAACCATATGCAAACATTTCTGTTCATTTTTAGGGCTAAGGCACCAGCACTAATACATGGGAAGAGCCTTCATGGGCAATGACATGTCAGAAGAAAGATCCCCAAACCTTTTTTTTCCAGCACCCCGCAGAACCGAGCGCTGGAAGAAAGTAGGTTTCAGCAAAGACACATATCTAAGTGTGGATCTCATAATGTCTTCAGGTCCAGCTGGCAAAGTTTCTGGGTGAGCACTGCAATCCAACTTCAGCCTTTTTTTTGCACCCAGAAGAAGTCTTTCAAAATGTGATTATGAAAATCATCATCTCCACTTGCACCGTACATGCTTCTCATTGGTTTGCAGGCCTGAACGTGGCAAGTACCCACAAAAATGGGTACGTAAGAAATGCAAAAGGCTTACTCATTTGAGGGGAAGGGTGTGCATCCATGCCTGCATTTGGAAGTCTGCTCCTTGTGTTTAAATTGAGCATTTAGAATTATCTTTTTAAAAAAATCTGAACAGCGATGGCTGGCTTAAACATCAAGAGAAATATACAAGCAGCTTTTTGCACTGACTTCTCCACGCATTTTCTTTCAGCTGGATCATTACAAATGTCAGTGTGCATTTCCAGTTCTTAACTAGTTTAGGTCATCTCCCATTGCTATGGGAAAGCACAAGCAATGAAGTTCACTATGCAGGGCACAATTTGGCTGAGCATACCAGACTTTGCCTTATTGCTGAGCTATATACACAAGGCATTTGAAATGTACAGTTGTCGAAAGATGTAATTTAAAATCAAAACCACAAACCTGGGCTTTGCAGAAATGGCCACAAAGTAATGAAATCACAAAATCTAGTTCCTAGAGGGCTTCACAACACTGATGATAAATAAAAATATGGAGGTAACAATAGTAGTAGGAACAAATACATCTTTAAAATAAGGCTTTTTACATTGTTGTTAAGATGCCTGGCCTCTAGCCCCTTGTTTGTTTTTCATATATTACAGATCCATGACAAAGCTGATTGTGCCCGTTGTCAAAGAATACCCTTGGATCTATCCTAATCATCAGGTAATGCCCCTAATCAGCAGCCTAAGATAAAGTATTTTAAAGACATTCATAGCAAATCAGTTCTGAAATATATCGAGTCTTCATTTCCTTCCATATTCCCAGTAGTCTTGTCATCCTTGATGAGAGCAAGCAAGCAGAAATTATCAGTGCTACAAATATCAGGATCCTCTTTCTTCCTGGTGGCTTTTTAAAAGTTATTCTCCCAGATCAACTTCATGCCATAGACAAATTGAAGCAATGCAAATCACGGATTGCATATGCTGGCCAGAGCTGACCTCAGTCAAGTCAGGTTCTTTCCCTTCCAATAAGGACTGATGACACTGAGAGAAAAATCCAGCTCTGGTCCACATGATTTCTTTGTCCCTTCCAGAAAAGATTTCTCTTTCTTTTTGACAAAGTTATTGGTCAAAACCCATTGTCAACTGACTGTGTGCAAGAAGCATGGATCCAGACCACTTCAATATATTTACATTACTATTTATTCATTTTCTAAGTCCAAGTATATGAATAAAAAGCATGAGACCTATGTAACATAGCCAGCAGTCACCATGTACTGTCTCAACTCTGACTTTGTACATTCACATTATCTCCGTGAGAAAATAAAAAAGTATTTTTTACACAGAGAAATAAGCATATTGGGAATACAAAGAAGAGTCTCCCAGGCGAAGAAATGCGTGAAAAGCGATATAAAAGCTCTACATTGAAGAGCATACATGCATGCCATATCTTGCTCTGACTGAAATTAATCAATCCGAGATGCCCTGGGATCCTCGTTTCCACTTGTGTGCAATAAATGCACATATCTTTACAGTCCATTTCACTCTCTGTTCATGTTTCTATAGGAAAGAATAAAATTTCCCTGTTCCAATCTGGAATATGGTAAGGCCTTGCGGGATGTTCTCCTGCCATTCGGCAATGTAATAGAAAAAAAAGACAGGAAGGATTAGGGTCCACTAAATTCTGCAATAGCTGGTTAATCACATGGGCTATCTCCACCTGATTTTAATGGGTGATCTGTGCTCAGCACTGCAGAAGGAAGGAGAAAACTCTCCTAAGACTCCTTCCTGACACATCCCTAAGGAAAAATTCCTCCCTATCTAAAATTTGGCCATCAATATAAGGTAAAGAAAAATGAAATGTTACAATGACCTGCATGATTCCATCACTAGTTCAACATAACTAAGAAACAGAGATCAAATACTGCTGTTTCTGAGTAACAGCAAGTTGTCTTTGTCAGAAGAGAGACTGCTCTTCATCAGCAATGCTGACACTTGGCAACATGGACTTCAGAGCAGCCTTGACAAACTTCATTCTTATCCAAGACAAAGGCTGCATTCCTGGCTCAAGGGAACCCAAGGTTCTGCCTCAGAAACGGGAGATTCGCTGAGCTCAAGTAAGCTTGACTGTGTCTCCAAGGTCCTCCTCTGGAGTAAGTCTCCCTCTCTGCTGATGTCCTTCCAGGTCCTTGGCCCCTCACTTTTTAAAAGGAGTGAGTTTGTTGAAGGTATGCCAGAAGAGGGATGGCTTCCGCTTGGGTTCTGCCAGGGCAAAGACCTGCTGCTGCGGGATGCTGGTAGGCACAGTGATGTGTCGCTGGTGAAGGGGATGCAGGGTTTGGTGTGGAGGAGGCACGGGACACCCGTTATAGCTCACACCTGCAGAAAGAACAGTTGGAGAAAGCACCTGAGTCAGCCAGGGAAATTTAAGCACAGAGCCAGGAGACATGATGAATTTTGCCGTGATCTTGAATGGCAGAACTACTAAAAGTCACCTCTTCTGATGTTTGATTTTTTAATTGCTGCATTGAGTTGGCTTAAGAAGACAACAGCACCAGTAAAAATAACATTACAGAATTACCAAAAACAAGCAGCAGTTTCACATAGCTTGGCTATATTGTTTGCATAGGTAAATCCTGGTATTTCAAAGGAATGACTTCAAACAGCAGATACTAGTACTTCAGTCCACTCTCAAGAGTAAGGTTGGGTAAAATACTGGTACCAACAGAAATGTAGTTTCTTTCATTTGGAATATATTTCTATGGGTTAATGTTCTTAAGACTTTGAGCTTTGTGCACTCTGAACAGAATCTCCTAATCACAAACTTCAGCCACTCCCCTGAAAATCCAGACAGGTTCTATGGGTATCTAGTGATTGATAAAGAGAAAATGCTTTAAGAATATTAATCCCAGGGAACATAAGACAATCTAACATCAACTCCTTCACTCCTAAACTCAGACTTAAATTTTGTTCCACTTTTCTCTCAGCACACTAAAGATTTGACCAAGTTTAAGATGGAAAAGGACAAAATCTGCTGTGATTTGTTTCTGTTGTGATTATTTTCTGAGACAGGAAATGAATAAAAAAGCCATTTCCTGATAAACAAGCTTCTAGTCCATCTTTCCCTCTGGAGGGATGCCAGAAGAAGCCATTTTGACTGTTATTGTAAAAAATGTAACAATGTGGCTTGCAAAAAGAACTTTAGGACATTTTGAAGAAGGCACAGTATTGGGCAAAGAAAACAAGCTCTTTCTGCAAAAGCAAAGGAAAGAATAAGTAACACATTTCTAATTTAACCTCTGCATGCAATTCCTCACAACCCTAAAATAAGCAGCTCGCCTTACCTCTTGAGTATCTTCTCTAATATACAGAATACTGACTCGTCTGTTCGAAGAAGCTCAGGGAGGTGATTTAGTAGACAGTTTACAGGGAGATTGGAATTTAATATTAAAATACACGTTAATGGCAATTATTTGGCTCCATGTAAACCACAAAAAATGTTTTTAGAAGACTGAAGAACTCAGCCACAGCCAGACTGTGCTATTTCCTAACAAAAAGATCACTGGAACACAGTAAGAAGGTAACGCAATTCTGAACACCCACCTTTCATTTTTCCTTGCCTTGACTTACGGGCATTCTGCATGGCTTGTTTCTTCTGGTTTTCTGATATTTCCATACCTACATCAAAGTATAAATTAGGGCACTAGTACAAAATTACTGTATCTAATACTTGATTACATTAAATTAAAACAAATACGTAAACCATAGTTTAAACAATTTTTAGTAAATCTTAGTAGTAATACACCTGAAGTTTTTAGAAGTATGTTTTATATTGTCATATGAACTTTAAGGGAGTTTATCACTGGGATAATGATAGGTAAGTCCAGATAAAGAGAGATTTAAAAAAAAAAAGTGTAAATTAACATTTCTGAAATCTACAAGTGAACAAATAATAGATCACAAATGCAGAATCCTTTTGTTTTTCACTCACTGAGCTAACCTGGGGTAACAAATTGGAGTCACTGGTATTACAGTAGTACAAATCTGGGTATCTTTCCCTCGACTTAGAGGAGAGTATCACAAAATCTGCCAGACACTGAAGCAGGCTGTGATGTGGTTTTGGCTGCATCATTCTGGGGCTGGATCCCTCTTGGGTTTCTCATGCACCTGTTCACATACTTGTGTGACTTACATGAAGCACATGGGCAACCCTATGCTATCTACTATCGTGTGACAGGTGTCTGACTGAGCTGTGGTGAGTACAGACATGACAGACATCTGCTAGAAGGTGGCACCAGAGATTGGTGTTGTCTGGAGCCCAGGTACAGGCCCTCCAGTTTCCTCCCCCTGTACACAACACAGTCGAGATACATGGAAATGTCACATTTGCACACGGTGACAACAGGGTGCACATGCTGTTTCATTTCATGCTGTGAATAAGGCTGCACTCATTTCACTCATTTCACTCAGATGCACAGAAAGAGCACAGAAGTTGTGGTTCAAAGCCAGAACCGAAGTGTCTGCTTCGGTTCCATTTTGCATCTTCCCTCATTTCTCTATACTTTTAAAATTCCCTTTATTTTTTATCCTGAACCTATGAAGAAGTTATTACAAATCTGCCTATTAACTTAAAACATCCATAATTTTGGGGTAGCTGAAGTTTATTTTGTTCTGCAGGGTTGTTTTTTTTCCTTTGTAGAAACAAGGAAACAGATTTTTAAAAATGAAAGCAATTTCATCAAGAGAGATCAGACCACTTTCTTAGGGTGACTATTAGTGGTTTGGAGAAGGATTTTCTGGCTGTGGCCTTTTCTCTCATATATTCAAAAAAGCTAAAAAGCTAAGAAAAGCTAGATATGGTTTGGGAGACAATGACTCACACCAAAGTGTCTTTGAAAATAGAAGTAAAATGCCATTTGCAATTCTGAATTGAAAGAGTATTATTTGTTCTCTGAGTGGTTAGATTAGAGGCTTTGTGTATAGTCCAGCAAGATAGCTTACAAAATCAACAAGATAAATTTAAACCTGAGGTTGAGAATACTGGCACCTTTCCATTGGTTTTGGCTAGGGGAAATGTTCAGTTATGCCAAAAAAGGAGAAATTTTAGAAAAGTCTTCTGGTTAATGGAGAAAACATCCAAGCCACTGTGACTCACGAGACCAGATGGACATTAGCTATTACAACTCAACTATCTTTCCTCTGGTTCATAATACCTGTCCAAAACAGGTACATCAGAATAATGAGTTGCAGCATTTGAAAAGCAAGTTTACAGAAGGCTGGATGATACATGGGCAGAAAAGACTGCATGTGCCTATCTGCCATTATCAAACACACACTTTCTCTTTTTACTGGTTTTTTTTTTATCATGGTATTGCCCAGAGAGCACCAAGCACAGCAGACCCTCCTTGTGCAATTCTTGCACTCAGCACCATGGGAGTTTGTGACCCAGCCCTAAATAAGGGTTAGTGCTATTATGACAAATCTCACTGCCAGTGCCACCACTGTTGAATGGTCTATCTTTGGAATATCATATGATTTTCATGAGGTCCCAGCAGAATAGTTTAGGGCCGTAGCTGCTACACCTTTGCAGTTTCCTCATGCTTGGGAGTTTCTGTAGCAGTGTCACTCAGGAGGAACAGTAACACCAAAACAGACCTGTTGCTGCCCAGGGCAGAGCCTCAGAAGCTTCCTGACAGACAGCATTCAACTTGGCTCAATATACGCTCCCAGTGCTCCATAAAGTAACCACCCAGGAGGAGGTGCAGAGCTCAAGAATGTTTCGCCGTGGAAAGGATGGAAATGGAAGTGTTCACTTGTTCACTTTTTATCTTCTTTAGCTCAGTCCTGCTCACGAAAGTGCAGGAGCTGTGTTTTACTCAGTAACTTCCTTCCATGTCACTGTATTACAGTTCTCATTGTATAGTGAGTGGAGTCATTCTGTAACTTTGTTGTAAGAGGGATTGTGTGGACAGTTATGATCAGATCCTCAGCATTGCTCTATTACCCTCTGATCACCTTCACCCTTTTGCAATATCCACTATTTTAGAGTTTTCTTTAGGTGAATTAGGGAAGGCAGCTACCTCCCATGCCCCTGAGCACAAGGCGACAGAGCAAGCTCCACACAGAGCAAGGCCTGAAAGCCATCAGCATCGTGCCCAACAACACCAATTGTAAAGTCACACTGTGACGTTCAGCACTGGAGAACAGTCAGGTTTGGAAAATCTGAGGGAAATTTAGCTGTGGCTCCTTCATTGTTTACTCTAGACTCATATGACTGCGGTTAATTCCAACAGCTGGTGCAATGCAGAAGGGTTAAAACTGATTTTAAATCGAGAATGAATTGGCAAACTGGTAAGTATTTTTTTCTGCTTATGGACTATCTACAATACATATGGAAGAGGCCTTATTTTTGTCATACTTACAACAGTACCAAATGAGAGAAAGCCACTGAGATCAAAAGGTTTACATTTGTAATGTAAGGGTTATTCCTGTCTCCCTACTATTCTGACCAGGTGTTTTACATGAACATAGAATATAAGATTTGGCATCTCGTTTAAGTTTTAATAATTTCTGACTTGTACCATTCACTTCACTGCACTTCCAGTGTTAACCTGATGTCAATCCAAAGCCTTAGCCTCACAAGTGTTATTGAAAAGGAGAAGTTCTCATGCAGCTGACACACACAGATGCATTAACATGACTTTTTAGAAATACTAGAAGGAGTTTTCTTTTTTTTAATTAGTGTTGCTGCTTTCTTTGTGTATGTTTTGCCAACGACATTTTGTTGGAGCTTTTGTCACTGATCTTAAAGGAAGCATGAAATGATGCAAAACCAAAAATGCAATCCTAACTATACATTGACACAGAAGACACACTGTCCTTAGAGTGTCCCACAGGCTGCAGGTCTAAAACTGGTCCTAGGATTTACTATCTTTTTTCCTGCTCACTCAAGGTTTGGCTTAATTTCTGTGTGCACTGCCCAATGGTGCTACTGCTGGGTCTGTAATTAATGACACCGTACAACTGCACAGGCCTCCCGACACGGGAGGTGCCACTATATGACACAGACCGTATAAATCTACAATTATTGCTGCTTGGCTTTGTAAAAAAGTGTCCTTTACAAACAGATATTTTTGGCCAATTTTTCATACAAAAGTACTAGGACTTTAGATGGGTTTTTATTATTGATCGGTCTTTGTGAATTGCATCTTGTCATCTCATCTCTCATTCTGCTCCATAATGCACCAGGATCATATGGGTGATGCTACCTGCCCTGGACCTTTGGCCCACAGTGACAGGGCAAACACACCTGAACAGGCTTCACTCACACAGTTAAACATCATGTCAGGTAAGAAAGGGACACCAGCTCAAGAAGACAGAGTGCACATCTGTACAGAACTTAAAGAACTGCACAAGCAAGTTTGTTTTAACTACTGTTTAGAGAGGAAATTGTTCCACCCACCCATTTCCTTGTCTTCTCGAACTCTTCTCCTTTCACTTTCACACGCCTCCATCCATCTCTTTTTATCCTCCTGTTTTTTTGCACAGAACAAATGAATCTCTTCTGTTGTTCTGTTTATTATCTTAAAAGCATTCTTGACATTAGTGTTAAAGTCTTTATCTCTGCCATCTTCGGTGTCCACAATTTCCATCTCGTCCATATCAATACGATCCTTGTAATACAAGATGTCCCTTCTCAGCAAGTCCTTCTTACACAAGACAAGCTGATGGTCAAAAAGGAAGAAAGTCCTCTGCTGGCTTTTGCCTTGTTTTGATATTTTGGTCAGTTCTCCTGAGTGGATCAGTTCTGAGCTTCTGGCCAACACATCTGGTCCCTAGGAAGATAGATATAGAGATACAGAGATAAGTAGTAAGTAAATAATATTTTAAGATCTTCCTGTGTGTCTAACCAGTCTCACTATATAATCAAGTCTTAATTTCACTCACTTTTCTTATGCTTCTATTATAGATTTGAAAACGTCACACAATGTAAATAATGTCATAGAGGTAAATTCAGTCAATGTGGTTCTGCTCTACTTTATTTCTGTATAAACAGATGGAAACATTTAAGTCAGTAAAACAGGTTCTGACAGAACTACCAAAATTCCAAATGAGATTCAACAGGTCTAGCATTTTTAAAAGATCCATTTTGTCATCTCATCTCAAAGGCAAGTGTCCATGTTAATACATGCTGCTCCTCCTGAACTATAAACAAGGTTAATCAGTAACAGAAACATTGCAAATGAAGCAACTGGACTTTTAACTGAGCAATGACCACTTGAAAAGTAGACACCACGAACAACCACCTAGGCAGAAAGACACATGCTGCAGGAGACATCAAGTATTGTACACAGCACCTTTGCCCAGAAAAGGCACAGGCTGACACTCACCTCCCAGTCTACGATAGAGACTTGCCAACGTGCAATCTTGTCTATGCTTTCTAGTCTCCGTTTTCGCTCGTTGATCAGGCATGCCACGTTCTTCATGGCCTCATATGCAGCTTTTATGTTGCTATAATCACTGTGAAATGTAGGCACGTTTCAAAGATCACTTATACAATGGACATGATGCAATCACAAACCATGGGCATGATGCAACCACAGTGCTTGCAGCACAAGCCTACGGTTATCCACTTACCCCTTTACTCAGGTACTTAAATAAGAGAAACTTGATTCCCGCTATCCCAAACCCCACGCAGTAGCCTGTACAATTCAGTGCTATTGTACTGCTGGGCTTCTCCAGGAGCAAATTATTAGACTGGTGGAAGGAGGCAGAGGAGACAGATTAATGAACTGCAACACTGTCTCTACTGAAAGCAATGGTAGAACTCCCACTGACCTCAGTGATAGCTGTATTTCACCAAAGAACCGTGTTTTTAAGCAAGATTTTAGTGGGAGTTTTTTGAGAAGGACATTCATTTAATCATGTTTAACAACTGTATTTTCTCCTTCTTGTTCCCAATGGCTGGGTCAATGAACACAAATGGGGAAGGCCAGGTGGACAGGAAAAAAACCAAAAGCAAGCCCCAACAGGGTGAGAGAGGAACACAAGAACAGGGGCACCAGAGAGAGGAATTAAAGGAAACAATATGAAGAAAGCATCCCGTTTCCACGGGATAAACGTGTGAGAGGCATGATGGTAACCTGCCTCTTCCTGCTTTGGGACTAATGCAATCAACTCAGGCCAATCCTCCTGTCCTTCTTCCAACACTCTGCTCCCCTCCTTCTTTCCTGAGCTCCCAACATGCCCATAAATCTCCTCAAGCTGCAGGCAGGCTTTTTTTTCCTCCTCTGAATAGCATCCATCACTCCTTCACCTTCCTCAAATGGAGTCTCTCAGAAGAGAGAAGGGAAGAGACATATTTCTTGCCTTAGCAGTCCCAGCAGAGCAGCTGCTTTTCCTCTTTTATCAGAATGCCTCTCACAGAAAAGGGAGCCAGAGGCAGAAAACAGCATGAAGCAGAAATAAATCCTGCCAAGCGGTTAGCCTTGCTGTCCTTTTTATCTGCTTCTGTCTCAGTTCCAATTTTCATCAGCTGCTGCTGATGGATGCTCTTCCCTTCTGAATGTGTGCATTCCCTCCTGTCTTTATTTATATCTGTGGAAACTCTATTCTGCCACACTGAATACAAAAAGTGAGATTAACAATAGCAGGATCCTACTAACGTCAGGGAGACGTCCCACAGGGTGACCGCATGATATCCATACTGCTACACTTGCCCTTCCTTATCTCAGTTCCCTTTTTCTCTGTTGGTGAGTATTTATTCCACACTTGCTACATAACCCGTGGCCTTCACAGCAGGCTGTGCATACTGGAACTTCATTTTTTTTATGAAAACAAAATGCTGCCAAAAACCCCCAGCTGGCTGGAGCTTTCCCAGGCTCCATGTGGGTGTAGGTCTGCCTGTTTGTGAGCATCTCTGCACAGTGGGTGCCTCTGAGTGCTTGAAAGCATCTCTGGATGCTGTGCCACACAAGAGGAGAACAGGTACTAGGAGTGGAAGGTGGCAAGACCTCGCTGTCACTTTATCTGCAGGTTTAATAGCTCACAGAATAACCTTTCTAAAATTAGTAGCAGTGAAAGAAACTCTTGTTAGTAATTGTTACTGCAGCACTTCCCAGGTAATCACAGAACTCAATAGAAGCATTTCACATCTAAATGTCAGTACTTCACACACCTTGTACTTTGCCCCTGGCAAAAATCCAGTGGTCTCCAAGGGGAGTTTTCTCAAGGTTAAAGTACTGACTTTGGACAACGAAGCATTGCCTCAGGCTTCATTTGGACTCTGAGCACAGGGGTCACAACGGAATATTTTTCTTCCAATTATACAAGGTAAAAAGATAGATTACAGATAAAATCTTAATTTAGTCAAAGATTTAATCAGTGCAGGGGTATTCCAGGAAGGCTAATAATCTGCAACTTCAATTTTTATTTATGCCAACTGAAAATCTAATATCTGGACTTCACTGCAAACTAAGGCAATGTTTATTACTACTAAGTTTCTAAAAAAATAATTACCTCCAAACTTGCTTAGGTTGTGTTCTTTTTCTAAGGCACTCTTTACTTTTTCTTACATCCACAACCTTTATGAATCTTCCCCTCTTCTTCTCTGGATTTCCTTCTCCTTGACTTCTTTGACACACTGGCCTTTTTTCACACTCTGAATTATGTATCACTCCCTGCATCCTACTTCAGCACTGTCTTCTTTTCCTTCTCCCTCTTTGACTTACTACTCATTCTATCTTGCATCCCTTCTGTCCCCTGCGCTGCATTTTCAGATACTGTTTTTGTTACTCTCTGTGATGGTTCCAAGATGTCCTGTCTATCATGGTCCATGGCAGTTTTGTTCCTGATCTCAAAAGCTTCAGTGTTGTGTCACCCAGAAAACTTAAGTAATTAGGTGTTACTACTATGGCAGAATTTGTTATTTTAGTTCTCTCACCTGTGCTCCTGAGTGGTGTATTTGAGCAATTCTGCAAGCTGCAGAGGATATTTGCAGATCTTCTGAACAGGTGTGAGAAGAAAACCATCGATGGCAATGTCAATCATCTGCTGAAGCAAGCGACAGGCCTCAAAGAAGTGGCGGTATTTGCCCTGCTTCATCAGTTTGGAGAGTTCAATGCAGGCACTGGGATGATTGTTACAATACTCCGAGTAAATAGCAAAGCCCTCTTGCTATAAAAAAAGGAAAAAAAGTTACAGCTTTACTAAAGTATTTGTCTATAAAGGAGAAAAGCTATTTTTGTAACATCGATTATATATAATTAGATTAAGTAATCCATTTTCTATACTGCTTCCAGGCTGATCAGCCTTGAAATTATGCAGAAATCTACTTTTCAGCTGTCAAAACTACGTACCCTCCTTTGTCAGAACACAGAAATAAAGGTCTCTTCTTGAGTCAAGATAATCAAACCCACTTTAAGAAGTATTTTTCTTTGGGGAAGAGAGCTATAGGCTTAGCAAATGTCTATCAAGAGCTCACAACCTACTTCCCCACTACCTACCTTCCTTAATGTCTTTAATGAAGTTTTTGCATGCTGAACAGGAGATCACTGCAAATAATCCAGCTCATCTGTGAACATTACAGTTTTGACAAGGAAACTTAAAACTGTTTACAAAATTACATGATTGCTAAAGAGGAGGAGAAATCTAAAACAAATATTTAATTAATTGCAAGTTACTTTACATTCTAAAATGCTGCCAGTTTAGTATTTAAGAAGCATTTGTTACTAAAATCCCCTCCTAATACGGTAACTTGGCTTTTTCTTATCATATTTTGTTAATTTCATAAATAAAATCAGCTTTTTCAACCTACATGTTGAAGAAAACATGACCCTATTTCACTTAGATGAGGTTCCTCTTTGTTGTACTGTTTCTCAAGATCCTTCAGAAACTTTCTTTGGAACTTGTAAATATCTTCAATATTTCCAAAAATGGTGCTTAACTGAGCTGTGGTGAACATTCCTGTATGTTTGCGACATTGCCGAATGTAACCCTGAAATGAAATAAAAAAAACTCCTTAGTCTGAGGATGTGAGACAGGTCCTACCATGGACAAAATCACTGAGCTGGCAAGACCCCTGTGGTCTACAGGCAGGGAAGTGGTTTCCCACACACACACAGAGGCACAAGTTCAGATTTGCATCTGAGATGTTCACACACGGATTCTTGGGGTCCAGCTCCTGACTCCGGGTACCCCAAATGAACCAGGGAACGTCCTGAGTGTACGAATACAATGCAGGGACTGAACCTCCAGGAGTAACTGCTCTGCTCACAGCAGTTATGGCACCAGGGTTCAGGGAGTGCAAAGGTTAACTGATGTGATAGGGGCTATCTGCCAGGATCCTCGATTTGGCTGCTGTCAGGCAGGCCTCCCCCAAACAGCTCAGGGAGCAGACAGCTGAAATAGCCTTGCAGTTCCTCTGGTGAGGTTTACCAGGGAGCAACACTGGATATTGCTGGCACTGTCATGAATATTCCTGTCTCCTCCACAGCCATCTGCTCTGAGAGCTGTGCAGTGGCTACACTGCAAGCCAGCTACCACATTTCCTACTGTACCAACAAGGAAAGCTAATTCCTGTGTGGCTCCTGTAATGTGGACTGCAGACACTTCTTGAACGTAAAACATGTTTTATGGGTATACTCCAGCTTCTTGGTGCTGGCTACAATCAGCCTTAGTGATTCTTTCTAGGGCTGAGCTTGCAAATTTGGATTACTATCTGTGTGCCTTTTCTGGCTTAGTCTTACTTGAGTGTATTTTCAGCCTTAAGTCTTCCTTGCACCACCCTACAGATTCACTCTGAGGACAGCAGATCATCTCTACCCCAGATGTTGCGCATGGCACATTGCTTTTCTTCTCGGAAAACGTGTACTTGCTCTCTTGTACCACACTCAGAGGCTTGCCAGATTTCAAAAAAGAGGTATAGAATATATTAGAGAAAACCGATAAATTAATATCTGTCTAAGTCTTAACAGGTCAGCAAAATATGAGAGTCATGTCCTAGAACTCAGCTAACCATGGCAGCAACATAGCTGAGCAAACAAATTCTTCCCTGAGCTTTCATGCACACAATCAATCTTACAAGCTTAAGTAAATAATGAATATAAATGACAAAATTTATATTTAATGTTTTAAAATAAGCCAATTAGTAACCAATTTTTTGACCTAAAAATGAAGGGAAAAAAAATCAAAACCCACTGTTGCCTTGTCTACTTTGCTGTGCATGAAATAATCTAATGGTCAGTGGTGGACTAAAGGATAACAACATGACAAACACAAGGACAGACCTAGCAAACTAAGGGTACAAAGAATATTTTTCTAGGTTGCTTAGCACCATTCCAGATGCAAACCACAAAGACAAGTCAAATACAGGTCAAATGCATCACAACCCACGTCAAAAGAGGCAAACTTCAGTGCTAAGTATTAAGAAGCTTCTTGTCCAAGTGTTCCTCCCAACAAATATTAAGAAGAAAAGCAGAAACCACCCCCATTTTATGACTCAAACAAGCAAGGTAGATATAAAACACCTTTAGATTTCTTCATAGCTTCTAAGCATCCAGTAAAAATATACTCGCTCAAGAAAACAGGAAAAAAAACCACTCAGCAAATACCCTTTCCAAGTTACTTTCAAGAAGTGTTATCACTGAACCGTAAGTTATTTTATTACAGTTACTCAAAGTTTTCTATATAAAGTAGTAAAAAGTTCTAAATAAACTAGACTTCCTTCTCTCATTTATTATGGAAATAGTAGTCAGAGAGGCACCTTTTCACTGTCAAAAATGGAAGATTTTTTAAAAGAAAGGAAGCAATGGCTCATGGCAGTCATCGGAGAGGAAAGCCGTAAGAGGAAACAAGAAGGATCTGACTGACAGCCTCAGAAACACAATTGGGAGTGTTTTGATATGAGAAACCACTGTGGTTCTCAACTTAGAGGGAATGATTTGTTCTCATTAGGTCAGCAGAACATCCTCAGGTTCAAGTATGTACCTCACAGATGTCCTTGAGATGCTTGATATAGACTCGTTCTGTTTTCATAATTTCCTGTATAACGTTGGTTCTCATCTGATCCCTGTTTTCAGCTATTTTCTGGCGATGCTTGCTAATATCTGAGTCTTGTTCTTCATCCTGGATATTACTACAATTTTCTGGCACTTCTTCCTGATTAACTCGCAGCTGCAGCCAAAACAAACAAAGCAATTAGAGTGAAGCAGAAAGTTTTACAAAATGTGGTAAAACTGTTACAAACTTCTTATACTTAAGAGCGAATACATAAATGATCCCATTCTTACCTTATAGAGGGGGTTTCACAACAGGATTTATCTCATTGTACTCACTGCATATTCAAATAAAGTGTTGAGATTTCTGTCTGGTTAAATACATGGCTTTCTACTCACAGTACCTGAGAGAGACCATGTTGTGCTGTCCATATACTTTTCAGAGTTAAGCTTATTTCTGACCCTTACTAATAGTTGATGTGTTTGGCCAAGTTAGCACAGGGGTAAAAATTACAAAAGCAGACACTCAACCACTTTTAAATAGTTTCCCTCTACCCCATCTGTACAATGTAGATAGCAGCACCTCCTTTTTTGACTTCTGCCTGATTGCCCAGAGAGAGTTGTCTAGAGATGTAGGAAGGGGAAAGGAAGGAACCACCTGCTGCACTTTGTAGTACTTCATGCAGTGTGGCCCAAGCTTCACTACAGGTTCTCAAAAGGTAGTTCAAATTACTTTCTAAAACATACTTCAATTTTATACCATCTGAGAGTTATACTGTCATTAATCTCGGTGAGTTCTGACTGTGGAGTTCAGCCTGTGAACCAGATTTTTACACAATTAAAAATGTGTAGATAATAAATTAAGCCCTATTAAGCCCTATTTTACCAAGAAATCCCTGCAGCACAGCTCTCCCCAACCCCTTATGAGAGGACCCCTGTGTCCTCTCTGTGTACACTGATGACTCCTGGTTGAGCTTTCTGCTCTTGTAATCTCTGCTTGAGAAATTCCTTTGGTTAAAAAAGGACCAAACAAAGGAAAAAGACAGAGTAAAAATTGTCAGAGGAGCTAAGGGATCTTAGGGTGTGATTCTCTACTGCTTTTTTCCTTGTGAACTCATTAGGGGTTACAGCACTGACAGTCATGTAATGCCATGATAACTGTTGCACCCTGCTAGGAATCTTGCAATGGTGCAAAAGCAGGAAGCAAAACAGTTACTAACCCTGACAAAGCTAGCTGGGAACCAGGCTTCCTTGTCCTCATTTCTTCCCCACCACCAGTCTTTGTTGGAAGCTTCTAGAACTCTAATGACATCCCCAGCTTTGAAGCCCAGCTCTTGATCATCCATAGTGACATGGTCCCAGAGAGCCTCTGCATAGACGACGGTGCCATCACTTATCAGCTAAGAAAGGAAGAAAATGAGATTGTGAAGGTCAGAAGATAAACTATGAAGTGTTTATAAACTACAAAGAGATCAAAAAGAGTTCACTAGAGTGCCCACTATTACTCCTGTTACAGATTTCAGATTTTCAGAAATCTATGCATATACTCGTTAGTGAAAACAATTAGAATCCTGCTCCAGAGCAGTTATATAGGGTAACAGTTACAGTCTGTAATGGTTTAAAGCCCAGAGGGAAAATTAAACCCACTCAAGCTGTCCCCTTTCCCCCACTCCCTTCCTTCTAGTGGAGAAAACACTAGGAGAGGTTCTAAGATGGAATCACAATTTACTGAAAAATGGCAATAACCACAACAATGTTAATAAAAGAATGTACAAAAGGAAGTTTTACCCACAAAAGGTATTTACCACTGAACAAACAAAAATGCTTCCCAAAGAAACTAGCTACTGCCATCGAATTTTTTATGACTCTGAAATCTCAGACCTGTGGAAAAAATCCCTCCGCATCCCCCATCCCTGTCCCTGCCCTCCCCATCCCATCATTCCAGCAACGCAAAGCCCCGCACATTACCTCATTAATTGCTAGCTGTTCTCCTCCGGGCTGCAGGTACCTGGGAGCAGCTTGGCAGAGCTCCTCATAGCTGTAATCTTCCTCACTGCCATTGTCATCCACTAAGGCTGAAGATTCAGTCCCACCATCTGCAGCAACTAAAACAAAAGTGCAACAGCTGTTTGCTTCATCATTTTTATGATTCAAAGAAAAACAACAATGCAAGAGGAATTGCTGAGAAACTGCCTTTGTTGTCATGAATAAAACAATAACAGCAGAAGTGGAGGGCAGCATAGCTCTCAGGAAAACCATCTTTCCGTCATTAAATATGTTTTACTCTTCTTTAGAATTTTCTCATTCAGCACCTAACAAACCCGAGAAACTTTTGTATGCAAAAAACCAGAACTACAGCAATGCCTTATTTTTCACCAGAGGAAACCTCACATGACCTGTATCAGAAGGGAGGCCCTGATGCCACTTCCGAGGTGGCAGGTGAGAGAGCTCCAGCAGCCCCCAGCAGTCACTGGGGACACTGTCACCCCCAGGCTGTCACATCCCCTGCAGGAACATAAAGACCCAATGGTTCTGTGCCCACCCACCCACGAGAGGGGTGGGCAGCCCACATGCAGCCCCAGCTCTGCGCTGGCTGCTGCCACCTCTCCCATGCACTAGGGAGGCTCTTGCAGCAGCAAGGCTCAAGGGGACAGGGAGTCCAGACTGGGTACAGTGGAATGGCCTTACAAAAAACCTGTTCTAATTGTCCCAAATCACAAAAATTTCTTGGTTTGACAATTGTACGTTTTCTGACCAAAGAGGCAGCTTTGCCTAGAAAGAGAGGCCAGGACTAAAATGGGCTTCGTCTTATTACACAGCCACATAAGCCAGGAGAAACACTGTTACTGTATAAAACTGTAAAACCCATTTGGGGTACACCACTGGGTGACAGATCCCTTTGACCACCACCTCCGCACTGGCAGAGGAAGAGAACTGGGGGCTGACCTCAGCAAGAAGTCTGACCGACTGACTGACACCCACACTGCTCACTGCTGGACCCTGTCCAAGTGGGTCTGCCTTTGAAAGCCGCCTGTAATGTTCAAACCACCCGGGATCAAGAAGCATTCATGACCAGTGGCCCCGTGCTTGAGTGCACTCTCTGGTCCTTGTTAATTTATTCCCAAAGATTTATTCCTATGGCAAGGCCAAGCTGTGAATGACAGAGTCTGAAGATCATACAGTGCTCAAAAAAGCATTAAAATTAAAAAGTAAAATTCAGAATACACTGCTAGCACTGACCTCCTCTGCTTAAGGTTAGTGTGATCCCGCTAAGTTGCCACACAGTCAACAGAGCAGCTCTTACTCCTGAGTGCCTGAGAAGGGACCTTTAAGCAGAATCACTGTACCTGCCAATTCCAACAAGCAGCAAGGCCGAGCAGCAGGACCCTGATACTGCCTCTTCTCTACTCTGCTTCAAACCTGGGTATTGCCCGTCTGCTGAGCTCTGGGTTCCAGATGGGTGAGAGTCACAAAGCGACGACTCCTGGCTTTACTCTGTGCACCCACTATCACCAGGCACTCCGCTGCCATCTGCTATTTACCTTAGAGGGCGAAATACTGCAACCCCCTCCTCAGGGCACGCATGCCATCACTAGCATCTTCGCTCATCTGAGCATTAATTTGCCAGAGAGATCAAAGCAGATCACCACATAGATTCACTAAAAAACTTGCAAGATTTTTCTTTCCATTAAAAATGGAAAAATATGGCATAGTCTTGATACAACAGAACATGGCTATTTGACCATGCTGTTCTACTCCCTAGCATTTTAAATATACATTCACATTAATGGTATAATCTGCCTAAGCAGGGAGGATGCAGAACCCCTATTTAAAAAATCAAGATTTTTTTCCCTACAAACTCATTAACCTAAGCACTGATAAACTTTTAAAATACATCTTGCAAAACTTAATGAAAATGCTTTATTCAAAAAACCTGCAAATAAATATTTCATGAAGTCAGTTTTTCTCTTATAAAGCAACATCCAAAAAATTAATCCCAGTGATCCTTTATACATTTCCACTGTACTATCTGTACTGCCTGTGGGGTTGTTCCAGTAATAATGGCACATCAAAATTACCTAATTCATTTGGCTCCCGACAAAAAAATAACTACAATTTTGGGACAGAAAGCTGTTTGTTACTCTGTACCAAATCAACGAGCTTACAGTGACTTTGTAGGGTAGAATCAAGTGAAATTGGTCGCTTGCATTCTGCATCTTTTCCTCTATTGTATACAGACAGAAATACCAGAGGGAGGAGTATGCTTTCTCAGTTGCACCAACGGGATTCAAAAAACTTAAAAGACAGCCTGGGACTGATGCAGACCTCCTAGCAGCTTTTCACCAGTACTGCAGGTTCCCATGGATAACACAGAGTAAGCACCATCAGAGTCAGGCTTCCACCATTTACCAGTTCAATCAAAAAACACAGTGAAAAAAGCAAGAGCGAGCATATATTACTCACACGTACCCATCTGAAGGCTCTCCAGACTCCAAAAACGTGCCATTGCCCCCCTGGCTACCATGCTGCCGTCAGACCTCTTAACAGGTGATGATGCTCAGTCCTACAGGGCTGGTGGAGGATCACAAGAGGCTCTGAGCTACCCACAGCTTGGAGGAACAGCCTGTTTGCTGCCTTCAGCTCCGAGGCTGAGCCAGGCTGGGAACTGCCAGCAGTGCACTCAGCCGCTCAGCCCGGCTGCCGCGAGCTCCCGGCTCTCTGACATCATGGGGTGCCCTTAGGGAGGAAGTTCCAGAAAAGAAACAAAAACCTGGCTGCCTGGCTCTGGCCGCGCCGCGCCTGCAGCCGCCCAGACCGCTCCCACAGAGCATGAACATCGCGAACAGAGCAAGCCAGGGAGTGCATTTGTTTTTCATTAAAGCAGCTAAATGCGATTTCAATCTATATTCAAATGACTGCAGTCCAGAGGGAGAGACGATTTGGATGGGAGTTGGGAGTTCCTTGTATTACAACACTGTTCAGAGTATCGGTCTACCTTTGTCATGCTCTACCAGTTAAAATTCCAGTAGAAGTAAACAATTAAGGTATTTTTTGCACAATTTCTCTTGCTTCACAGGCAAATGCTGTATCATTATTTAGGGCACAAGCAGCACAAGTGTTAAGGCTGCAGCAGACTGCTCCCAGGAAAAAAGGGGAGGAGGGAGACATTTTCTCACTGAAATTACAAACTTAATCCAGCTGCTCCATTAAACAGGGAATGAAGCAGCAAACCACTCAAACCATCCATCTTTCTCTGGGTCTGACCCAGCCAGAGCACAGTCTCATTCATTCACCATGGACCACTGTTCACCACCCCTGCATCTGTGTCCTCCCACTGTGAAGATGGATCAGTCCATGCACTGGAAGCAAAGGCAGGAGCTGCTCCCATCAGGAGAGTGCAAAGCCTGCTGCAACCTGTGTCTGTACACAGCACTACACTTATAGTTTGGAAAGCCCCATAAACTTCATGGCTTCTTCTTTACCTGCAAACTGTTGCTCATCTGAGCCTGTCCTGTGACTGGGGACTGCCTTCTCCAGGGATGTGTTCACAAAGCCCTGGAGCCACTTCTGCACACAGCAACTTCTCAACACCCACTGAGATCACATGGTTTTCCCAAGCACTGCCTCAGACAGAGAAGGAAAGGCCAAACATCACCCTGCAATATTAATGCCATCTTCCTGCAAAAATCCTGTTTGTGCTGCACTGCACGGGAGACTGACAGAAATTATACTCTAAATCTCTTAAACTTCCCTATTATTTCTTGCTGCAAGGGCTCTAGTTGGATAGCACAATAAAAACAAGCTACTACAAAAGATCTTCATAGACAGCATTTTTCTTGGCATGAGCCATTAAAAAAAAAGCAAGCCAGCAAACAGAAGTGACACTGATGACACTGAAGTGCTGATGATCCTGGCACCTGCAAGTGAAAACTTCACACTTTTAATCAGCCAGAGCAGAAGCTCTTTGCCATGTCAAACCCCTGCTCACCAGGGAAAAAGAGTTCAACTGCCAAAGGAAAACCAGATCAAACCCCATACAGCTCTTTTACAAGACACTTTAAAAACAACCTCTGAAAAACAGCCCGAAAATCTTTTGGTCGGATTTTTGCAGAAAGGAACAGACTACGTGCTTTTGCCCAATGACTAACCTAATGCCACCATGGGATGCTGCTGGGATGGAGGGGGGTCTGCTCTCCCTCCTTTGCTTGGGCACATCTGGCAATTCTGCAGCCACAAACTGAACCACCACAAAAGTACTCATTTGGGGTGAGGTGGTGGTGGGTTCATTTCCTTGTAGATCAGCCAGGGATAGGAGGAGGCGCAGGCTGTCCTTTGTAGTGGCAAGTCCACGGTGACCTTGTCCAAATGCATGCTGAGCTGGCTTAGCCACTGTGCAGGGCACTCTGAAAAGGCTGTGGGTAGCACTTACTAAAATACTAAAATCTACATTATCCGCCTCAAGAAAATTCAGTTCTAGATACACCCTGGTATCACAGAGCCCTCCACCCTGGGGCAGACCACAGGTCACCACCAGCTGCTTCTCTGACAGCAGCCAGTAGCAGATGCCCAGGGAGGAACATAAAAATAGATGAGGCGTGTGATGGCATTTTTCTGATGTACTTTTCTACATTCCAGTTATCTGCAGATCAGTCAGATCCCTCCTGAGGCAGAAATTATATCTTTGTGTTTAATGAACTGGACTTTTCAAACCACTTTCTGAATTTTTTAAACTGTTGGGATGTGAAATATAATGTGTAGCAATTAGTTTTATAGTTTAATTTTATAGAGTGTGAAAACTATCTTTTATTTTGAGCTTGCTCTCTGGTGATTTCATTTGGTGGCCTTTAGTTCTTAAATTATTGGAAACAATAACTATTATCTGTTCATTTTTCCTATGCCAAACAGATTTTTATTCTCCTATTGTCCTTTTTTTCCATGTCGCAGAGCCCAAGCCACATTAATCACTCCTCCCAGAGACACACACTGAGTGGATTTTCTTGTCCTTCTGCTTTTCTCTGTATCGTCCTCTGTAAAAAATGCCTTTTGGGATGGAAAGGAACAGGGAGATGGCCCCCACACACACCAGTGGCACGACTGGGCCTTCTGTTTTGTTCTCTATTCACTTCCTACAAACTCCTGCCCTTTTATTTACTGTTTTGACTGTTACTATGCACTGCACTGTCCCTTTAAATGTCTGTTAAGATTGCAAGATCTCTTCCTGAATGGCAATATCCAGTTCAAAGTCCATTCTTCTGCAAGCACATGAGGCTCTTTTCCTCCTCCACATGCATTACCTTGGCTTTACCAGCACCTGACGCCAGTGCAGTGCCTCATGTCTCACTTTTACTACCGTGAATCATTAGGCACACCAGCAAGAATTGCCATTTCATTTCATACCTCCCTTCCCACATCATTCGTGCAGACACTGAACATGTGATTCCACTCATGAGCTCTCTCCTTAAGAAAACCAACCACTCTCCCGAGTCATTCCTAAGCTGTGCTCCACGCAGGCTGAAACACACTCGGTTATCCAACTTTGATGAACTGGGAAAAGCTTGACTAGTCTAGCAACAGTAGGCAGACATCCACAACACGATACTACTTGAAGTAAAGACATTTAAATTTATTCATCTAAATGCTGGCATCCACATTCAAATAAACCATCTAAATAAGCAGGTACTTCTTAAAAGAGCTGAGAGCAATCCACCTCATCCAAAGGCAGTTCTACTCTAACCCTCATTGACTGCCACGACAAGGGCCTCAGATCAGTTGTTTAAATATACCTACTTAGCACCATTTTAAGTATTCTGGATACCCTGCTGGCCCCCAGCTGCCACTGAAGGAATAAATAGGTCTCCCATAGGCCCCTGTCATTTCTGCCAGCTGCAGGCAGACATTCAGGTACCCCACAGAGCACTGGACCCTGAGATGGGTAATTGAATCAAGCACTAGTCCTCCACTGCCTGTAACAGGTGCACTAAAGATTAACTCTTATGTAGGTACCTACATTTAGACTAAATTTAGGTGATGTACGCTTCAGCTGAATCCCACCCTACCTACTCAGAGCTGAACATATCTAAAGGAGTTCACCAATTAATTTAGCCAAATTCTAGTCCCACACAAAAATATGCAAAAAAGATGGGTTTGTTTTTAAAATGCTTATAAAAATTGCTCTGCAGTGACAAATAGGCAACCTGGTTAATGTTATTTAAAACTTGTAAACCTTTAAGCTCAAGAGTAGCAATGTAAGTCTCAAGGGAAGTTTCCCTTGTCTGATTCTTACTGTTTCCTACAGATGATGATTCACTGTCTTCAAACATCTTTTTTTCTAAAAATTTACATCTTCACTTTTATCTGTCATTGCTGTAAGAAGAAGGCATGCAATGTATTAGGCTTTAGCAAGTAACTGAAATAAGATACCACTGGTTTTCAGTGCTTGGGTTTAGAATTACTTTCTATAATAAAGGGCTTTTGTGCTATCAAATTTCACTGTGCATGAGCAAACAAAAAACTCTCACATGTTCAAAGACAAGGAAATGCCTTGTGATTTAAGAGAAAAAAGGAAAGAGATCAGAATGTGTGACACTAGTCACTTTAACATTTTCTTCTGGAGCTACTTAACAGATCTTTGCAACTGCTTTCAAACTGCGAAGTCCATGATTCTCCCCACTTGCCTTCAGAGATTTCACAAGCTTTTCCTTCTCCACTTCTATGCTTATTGTAAGGTCTCACAAAAGTCACATCTAACATAATCAAGGTTGCTTTGGCTTCATTGTCCTGGCAGAAATCTTGGTTTGTGTATTTGTCATCCCGATGCTTATGTTTAGGAGACCAGTTATTCAAAAGCTTAATACCTGGAAAGATATTGCTTTCAGGCAGCCGTCTAGGTAACTAACACTATTTCATGTGGTTTCCAAACATGAATTGGAAAAGATAACTAAAAATAGAAAAAATAATTCCTATTCTGTGACAGTAAAAAAGCCTTTTTCCCGAACTACGTTATGGCAGACCTGTCATTCTATGAGTGGTCCTTCTGGAAGCAGAGACTGAGACACCTCAGAATCTCAGCAAGAGTCACAGCATTAGATGTCTAATTTACCTCAGTGCCTGATGTGGATCATTAACTGTACTAAGATGCATACAGCAGAACACACTCCAGACATGGGTTTTAAAGTAGTTCCCAATATTTTACTACAATATAAATTAAAAGGAAAATACAAATGGAGTATATATAATTGCCCAGGTTAGAGAGATGAGGGGGTGGAGCTTTTAGTGCTGTGCATTCCATACCACCCACATCATTGCTGGGGGCATGGTTTTGGCAGGAAGAGCCAGGCACTGGAAACCGAAGTTTGCCATCTTGCTGGATCTCTCCAGGGAGAAGGTATTGGAACCAGCCAAGTGGACCCAGCCCCTCTCTGCCACTGTCGGTCCCTCTCCCATTCCTTCAAGCCGCGGCTTTAAGACACAGTGCTGAAGGACAGCGACGATGAGTCTGAGACGCCGCTCCCAGAGAACAAAAAGCAAGAGAGGCAGTGGCATGGAGGTGAACCTAGCCAAGCCACATGGAGCCCAAGCCCCAGAAGAGCCCGAGTGGAGCAGCACCGGTGCCGGAGGCAGCTGTGAGGGACTGAGCCAAGCTGGGTGGAGCCGCACCAGTGCCAGAGGCAGCTGTGCAGAATCGAACCAGCAAAGCGGAGCGGTCTGAGGTGGCAGCGTGGCACGACGTGATGATCGAGCTTCCGAGGGGTTTGCTTGTCCTAGTCCTTCATCATTTTCGGACTGGGGTGGGGGAGAACGCTAAGCAGCAGAAGCTCTCCTCAATGTATTGCCTTAGTGTCCCAAATACCTCGTGGTCCAGATGCAGGAACAGTGATTATATTGCCTTTGTCTGGAGACCACACCAGGCACTGACTTCAGGAAGCGTTGGGGTTTTTTTCACGGTGGTAAATGCCCTTTTTTGTGGGTAGGGCACCTTCTTTTTGCGTACTTTTTGCTATTAATACTGCTGTTGTCATTGTGATTTTAGTCAATTGTTATTTCGTAATTTCTCTTTATTGTCCCTCCATTACCGGAAGGGGCAGGCAGAAAGGGAGTGGCTTATTTGGAGTTTAGTTCCCTAAACCAGCCGTCTAAACCAGCACAATAATGTATCTCAGGATCACAGAATATTCTGGTTGGAAGGGACCCACAAGGATCATCAAGTCCAACCCTTATGTGAACGGCCCATATGGGGATCAAACCCACAGCCTTGGCATTATTAACACCATGCTCCAACCAACTGAGCTCGTCTCAGTGGATTAGTCCTCATTGCCATGGTTAGAAATTCTCAAGTCCACTTCTTGGAATGCACCTCCTGAAGAAAACTGTCATGTTCTATTCAAGACAGGAGAATTCAGTTTTAACATGTTCTTACATAAATTAATTTGTAATTAAAGCATTTTTGGCAGAATTTGGACACAGCTGCAGCTAAAACTTAGCTAAGAACCATAGAAGCCAAGTACTGATTTGTAAACACACATGTAATTTTAATAAACATTGAAAATGCTATTTGTTAAGTTTCCTACTTCAATCATGGGAAGCCTTGATCCAGAAGGTTCAGGGTGAAGGTTCCCAACAGTGCTTTGTTCACTATTAACTATTAGTGAAAGTGAAGTGAAAATTTTGCTTTTATTTCCAACTCTTGCCAGTGTCTGAAGGAACACAAATGGTAACCCCAGGTTCTTCTGGTCCCACATGTGAAGAAATGTTCCACTGCTACTAGACCAGTTAATAGACTACTTCTATTAACTCCAGATAGCATTGCATGCTAAGAGTAAACAATTACAGCAAAATTACACAGAACACATCAGCGAGCCTGTTAAAGGGCAATGCTTCCAAAAAGGCAATTTTTTCCAAGAACCTGTCCCTCATGTACCAGAGCGTTGGTTGGGGTTCACTCACCAACAAGCAGCTTAATTAGTTAAGGCTTGCTTATCTAAGTAAAGCTGAATGTGCAGCAAACAGAAAATTAAAAATACATGTGTAGTGTGGCTAGGGTTCAGGTATGAACTCAAGCATATCTGAACTTACTTCCTTCATAATCTATTGTCTTCAGGCAAGTATATGAATAGAGAGTGAAAAATACAGAAGTATAAGTGGTACAGAACAATAAACCATAGCAATGTCAAACAGTAGACATGAAAAAAAAGTTTTACATGAGGACAGCAGTTACTAATAAGAAACTCACAAAACAAAGCAACTTAGCGGGTATTCCTTCGTCACTGAGTTGGTTTGCACCCTTTTGTGTTCCACACTGTATTCTAATTCTTGCTCAGCCTGGGGTGTGACTATCTGATCTACAAAGTCAAAAATACTTGCTCATCTTACCGTTAGATGTTCTCATCTGCCTCCTCCGTCCCACCCGGTCCAGGCCAATGGGGGTACTTTGTGAGAAGGTGAGTGGCCGGAACCTGGCTGAAACAGCCTTGTACGGGGGCACCTGGTGTGCTGGAACGGGTGGCCGTGTCACAGGCTACCGAGAAAACAGGAAAATCCAGTATTAGTAAAGCTATCAGCAAGTCCAACTGAGCAAAGCTCAGGTATGAAGTAAGGTTTCTCCAGACAGTCCAGGTAATTACATGGGTGGTAAAATCCCCTATGTTGAAGTGACATTGCTTAAACACTGCATACCATGTCCACCAGCATCATAGAACAAGTTTTATTACACTACAGTTCTTTGTTACGTTAGAAACTCCTTGGCCTTCTGTTGTGGTCAGACATGCTCACTAATTTTCATCTTGTAATACTCTTTTTTGAAGACAATCAGAAGGCGGGAGCACCTCTCCCATGAAGACTGGGCTGAGAGAGCTGGGGTTGTTCAGCCTGGAGAAGGCTCCAAAGAGACCTCACTGTGGCCTTTCAGTACCCAAGAGGGGTAGACCTCACTGGGGCTTACAAGAGAGCTGGAGAGGGACTTTTTACATGGCATGTAGTGACAGGACAAGGGGGAATAGCTTTCAACTGAAGGAGGGTCAGTTTATATTAATGAAAAGGCTTTCTAGGATGAGGATGTTAAAACACTGGAACAGGTTTCCTGCAGAGGTGGTGGATTTCTGCTTTCATCAGTTAAATGAATTGCTTGTCAGTAAAATGAACAAGACAATAATAACTGTCCAAATGATGCTCTGTTTTGAGTTCCCAGGAGTCTCATAAAAAAGGGGTAATACTAAGTTTACTGCAACTTTACTCAAAGCCATTTTCTCTGGATAAATCATTCATTAGTTAAATTATGATTGGAGAACCTACCCCCGTTTTATTTGCAAACTGAGTCTGATTTTATGTTGTCCCTGAACAATACCACATTAGCCAGGCTGAATGATCTTGCATAAGCATTCAATGTTAAGCAGCCAGGCCTCAGCACATGAACTTCAGAGGAATTCGTCTTTAGATCTTCTCTTATTGTTCAGTTGTTACTGTTCTTCTATCAAGTAATCTGAAACATCAGGGATGGTTTTTTAATTAACTATCTCCTGACTGTTATGAAACCCATGACAGTATTGTTTGAAAATGTTTTCTCACACCTAAGCTGTCAGACCAAAACAAAATACAGCAAAGAAGAAATTAGTTTTACACTTTTCAAATATTCCCATGGTTTTCAAAGCTTTAAAGAAAAAAAATCACCAGTGTGAAGAGCAGTCTTTGACAGCCCCACATAAAATACTTCTAGCGTATATATTCCTGCTTCATGAGTCCCTTTTTACATTCCAGCTAAAAGTTTACTTTTTCTTATGACTGCCAAAAACCTCAATGTGTATGGAATATGACTTATCTACAACCTCATCCTTAAACCTCATTTCCTAAGTGCCTTATCAGTATACCAGGATCCTTCACCACAAAAAAGTCTGATTTGTTATATCAAATAGCTAATAGAAGTGATGGCAATTACTGTATGCAAATAACTGGCTGAGTAAGCAAAAAAGGCTATTTATTTCTGGGCAACTAAAATTTTCTCATAAGGCTTCAGTCCAAATCCTTTCCCCAGACAGACACGGATGTGCTTTTACTCAGCAGCAGTCCTGGGAAGGCCATAATTTGGCTTAATAATGTGCCCTTGTTGGGAATGCTCCATAGTTTTGGTCTTGACCACAGTGACCCAACAATGTGCTCATTTAACCCCAGCCAAGCCCTCATGGCAGCACTGGAGCATGGAAAGAGTCAACTCAAATAGCTGCCTTGATGCATGTTCCTTCGCTATTAAACTGATGTGAACAAGGTTTGAAAAGAGATCAGTCTGGTTTCAGCACTAAATGAAGAGCCTGGAGAGTGTTTAATCACCTCCACAGTACAGCAAGTTGCCAGTACTTACTATCCCTTGAAATCCATCTATTATTCTTGAGTAAGATGGCCTAGAATTTATAATGATTATTTTCCTCTATTTTTTTGTCTCCAAGTTAAGAGATAACATTAATTTTAAAATATCTTAATCACATAGGATTTGAAACTAAAGCCTTTGCCTGGGTAAAAGGTTCATTTGGTCCAGTTTTGCATTAAGATGCATTTTTTCATCAGGGAATTATTAAAAAAATGTGCAAAATACAGTAACAATGTCCATGTTACATAATGTTTTTCACAGGAAACTTAAAATCCTGCCATTGTTTCAACACTTTAGTACCCTTAAACTTCCCAGTAGGAGATGAAGTGGCATGAAAAAGACTAAGAGGACTCAAATTCAATTAATAACCGTGAGAATCAAATTTTTTGAGGATGCAAATACTATTTCTTTTTCCCGTTGCTTTATCAGTTTGACAATTGCTTTAGGGCGAGGTTTCATGGAAAGTGGAAAATGCCTGACCAGTGCAGTCTTAAAAGAAAGTCTGTGAGCCTGAAGCTCTGCAACCAAGTGCAAGATGGGGCCATGATCACCAACACAACAGTAAGTTCCTCTACACATTGTACTTGCTCAGCGCTACCTCCAGGGAGAAAGGAGCAATTTTTACCTTTCAGAAGTTTTTAATTTCTCACTCTTTTACTTAAGCCGACAGAGATGGCAAATATAGGTACTACTCGAGTACACATTATAGGTCTCCAACCTTTGTTTCATCTGCTCAATTTAGTAGTACATGAACAGACATTGTATTCGTATTGTCCATTTTCTTAAATTCTTAATTTCATTAATTTCTCAATTTATTACCAATTTTCTCAAGCAATGTCTTCATTAGTTTTAAGTATCTTTGTTATGCCAAAACAAAGATTTTGAACACCACCGTTAATGCCACAGTTTTTGAACAGGCCTGCTTTTCGATAATTTGAACTGATCAATAAATAATGTGTTAATATTGCATTTGATTGTACTCCTCTGTTCCTCAGGTGTTCCCAACACCCTGAGACTAAACACACAACTGTCTTACACACAAAAGAGCTCTTATAGACCAACATGAGACATAATGACCATGCTGAGAAAGAAATCAGGTTAATTTACAATACAGAAAAGATTATCCCAAAGTCAGTATCAAGTTTGTTCCATGCTGTATTGTTTTTTAGCAAGAAGACAAAGTAATTAGTGACCAGAAAAGCAGTATTCTAAGTACACAATGTCAGCTTGACAAAAGGGAAGGAAGAGAAGGAAGCATCCATTCTATTTTCTAGGCTGAAGACAGAGACAAGGAAGTGAAAGGGTCTTTTGCAGTTTGCAGAGCACATCTGTTTATCTTACTTGTGTCAGCAGATTTTCTCTCTCTTCTACTTGATCGTCTCCATAGAAATTGACCCCACCTATTACGGAGATGGGTCTTCTTTTTCCCCCTCCGTGGTAGCCTACAGTACTGCTTTGGATCACAGACCCAACACATGCCAGTCCTGGCTGATTTTCTCCATCCATGCAGTCTGTCTTCTGAGACTCCACTGCAACTGCATCTTCTGGTATAGAGAAACTTCGGATCGACATCTGGCCATAGTCTGAGAGAGGTCTGGGCCGGGATCTTTTTCCAGAGCCCCATTTCCTGGGTGTGACCTTTTGTGAGTCTGCCTTTTCTTCATCCTGGGATGTGGACCTCTTCCAGTGGTCATCAGAAACAACCTTATTAAACGTGAACAAGTCAAATAAGCCACATAATTTTCTGACAGTTAATCATTTGTGAGTTTGTCATATGGCAGATCAACTTAACATTTCTAAAACAGAGTTACCATAAATACAATAAATGCAATTGACAATTCAGGAAGAGAACTTTGCAAAGCACAGACATCATGATGCTTGTAATGAGTAAGGTAAACACCCAACCATCAGCACCTCTGCAGCAAACAAGACTAATAACACTAAAAACTCACCTATTACCTCAGCAGTACAGACAGGTCCTATCACAAACACTAAATTCATGGAATAGTATCTTGGAAAGATAGCTTTGTGCTGACTTGTTTCTATGCACAAGCAGGATGTTACAGGTAACACCAGTAAAAATAACTCAAATGTGGTTTTGGACTTTTTACCAAGTCTTGTAGCAACAGAACACAGGGCAACAATTTTAAACTGAAATAAGGTGGGTTTTGATCAGATATTATGAAGAAATTCTTGACCATGACGGGGGTGAGGCACCAGAACAGGCTGCCCAGAGAACCTGTGGATGCTCCCAACCCTGGTATTCTTCAAGGCCAGGATGGATGGGTCTCTGGGCAGTCTGGTCTAGCCAAAGGTGTCCCTTTGGAACTGGATGATCTTTAAGGTCCCTTCCAAGCCAACCCATTCTAAGATATTTCTCTGTTTCACCTCTGTTCAGTGATGAAGATGAACAGCAAGGCTGCAGTTTGACTGCCTGCAGATCCATGTAACTGCAAGCTGATACCAGACTGGGCGGTCACACTCCCTCCTACCACTCACTCCCACAATCCCACTTGGTCAGATCTAGAGATTCTGCAGCCAGGAGTGAATTAGGTGAGCGAGCTCATCCAGTTTGGAAGGGAGAAGCTCATTTCCCATATGCTCAGGGAGGTTAAAGTCATACAGATTATGACTGAAGATATATGATAGCTCAAACCCAGGAAAAAATGATAGGTTTAGATAGGAAGCTTGGAAAACGAGCAGGTTGTTCCTATTTAATGGCATATCTGTCTCACAGAGATAATGCCTTCAAGTATCATAACTGCACTGGTATTACAAGTTTGGAAATAAAATAACCTCAGCTGAAATACTTGGTAAAGGGAACATTTTTAAGCACTTCAATGCATTTGAAGTAATACTGTTGTAATTTTTTCTAGCAAAACCCTTGCAATTATTCAGCAAAAAATCTGCACGCAAAAATTTATGTTCACTTTTCCCTCAAATTTCTGATTTCTTGGTGTTTCTTGGCTTCTCCCAGCTCCTTTACAAAAGTAGAAAAGAAACAGAGAAAGATAATAAGTATTCCAAAAAAGAAGAGCATTGCTTTGTCTCTCTCTAACTGTATTTTGTTCATCTGTTCCAGACCAGATGAAGGCATTCCAGATATTGCATAATCAAACCAAATATGCAGCCCAGAAACAGCCTTTTACAATGATGTCTGTGACAGAGGACTTGTCTTCTGTCACCTTCTTCTCCACCTGCCATTTTCAGCCAGGCCACTACAAATCCAGTCAGTCTTTTTTAGGCCACATGATACAGTGGGCAGATGTTGCTTTTTGTTTGAAAGACACCTTAAGATTAACTTCCTGGTATGAAAGCACCTCAGCCAGTAAGCAGAGTTACTCAATAGTCAGTATTTTAACATGATCACTGAAATTATGAAAAAATTATTAACATCACACATTGCTCTACATTCAATTATTTCACTTACAGCATGACATTTATTGTAAATAGAGTACTTAAAAAAATTTGGTTTCTATGGCATGACACCTGTCACTCAAGCAAGAACTTCAGATTCTCTACAGATTTTTGCTCAGGACCAGTTTTAACAGTGCATTTAATTAAGTAGAGAGTCATTCCCCAGCTGCTGCATTGACACAGCTTCAGCAAAGCTGTCCCTTAAGCACAGCCCCTCCAAATCTGAGCAGCAAAGTCACAGGTTAAGTAAGGTTCTTACCTCAGAATCAGACACAGGTAAAGGATCTCCACATATGCAGTGACTGAGAAAGGAGCTCACGAGAGTCATTTTATGTTTTTGTTTTGCAAAGTCTTGTCCATAAGAGCTACAAATGTGAGCACACTCTCTGCATAACCAGTCAGGCAAAGTTCATACCATGATCCTGTACTTTTAGACTGAGGGAAGGACACGTCACACGTCATCTCATAATCTGCTGCTTACACCCTTATCTTGAGCAATAACATTTGCAGAGGACTGCTTTCGTTCTGCAGGACTCCACCTACAGTAGTGATCCAAATGACAGCCAGATTAATCTCTGCTGTACAATAAACAATGCTGAAGGATGTGTATTTTTAAGTCTTAGATCTATAAACTGCACTGAAAATACTAAAAAAACCCCCGCAATCCTGTCATTGCAAAAACCAGAGGAAACCGGACTGATAATCTCACATTCCTCTAAGTGACCTGCTCAAGCAGGACCTGATCAAGTGACCACTTAGCAGGAATAAAAATATCCAGTACACAACTCATAGGCTCCAGTGCTGCAGTCACTTAAGCATAAGTGTGATTCTTGACATCAATGAAAAAATACTGAGGAAACAATTGCATTCCACCTGTGACTGGCTTTATACTGGCGCACCACTGCTGACCTCAAATCACCTTCTCCTAATAAATCCTTTGTAAGTGAAAGCAGGTTGATATTGTACAATTATTACTGGGAACATCTACAGATGTGTAGAGATACATGTGGCACTTCATATAGGATGAAAATCAAAATCTCATGCACTGGCTCATGCCTTATAAGTGCTGGTCAAAAATTTCAAGGCATTTTAAGATTTCTGAGAAGTTACAGTCTAAGAGTAATTCACATCGAATTTTCTGAAATTCACACCTGCTAGTCTAGCAACAGCACAGGATCACCAATGTTAGCAATCAAGATTATTAATCTTGTCTTTTAGGCTGTATCCTCAGTTAGGTTTCTTCTCAGACTGCAAAGCAAACAGCTCTGCTTGTTTGTGCTGATGCAAATGAATTCATTTAATCTAGATAACTAAACTCCTACAATAGCAGATTAGTTAAATCATTGTATTTCAACTGCTTTCCTTATTCCCGACAGCAGAGTATCTACAAATACAACCATTTAAAATGAACCTTTACTTCAATCCAGGCTACACTTTTATTTGCTATTGTTCCCTTCCAATATGTCACTCTTAGCCGCAGATTACCTCATTTAAATTTCGGTTCTGCAATGGAACTGTCTGTACATTAACTAGATAATAAAGCTGTCATCATAGCTGTAGAAATCTAGGACGAAGTTTTGTTGCCTGAACATGGGCACCCAGGGCCATTTCAAATGTCCAAAGGGATCTAAGCTATCTCCACGTGCCATGCATCATGCAAGTGTGACACAGGACCTATGGGAGGCCTGGGCCATCCAGAAGCAGCCCCTGGGGACTAAGGGAAGCCTGTCAGGACATCTCCAGCAGTGCTGGCTCTTTTATGTTCCAGGACTCAAGCTGAGCCCCCAAACAAGAGCATCAGCCAAGCCTACTGAGTGACCAGCCAGGCAGCACTAGAGGCAGGAACCAGGTGTCAAGCTGGATTGCAGGTAGGTTCAGATGGAGCTACAACCATGTTCCCCAGTGCTGTGGACAACCCTGCTTGGTCCCCACCTCCTGCTCCAGCAAGGTGCAGCTTCACCACGAGGTGTTTTCTAGCTGTGTGAAGCTGTCTTTGATACCCATCCCTCACTTCACTTGACAGCTATTTTTAGTTGAGCTCAACTCCAGGTGCCACATTCAGGTGTGCAGTTAATGCTGTGCTCCCCAGGACCCCCTGGCCACACCAAACAGGCTACAGTGGGAGCTCTCCCAGGCTGCTCCCAGGTAAACAACTACACTGCAGAGTCTGTGCCCAGCCAGACCAAACCCCTCCCATGCCTGGGCCCAGACTGATTTCTTAATTCAGGTACAGCAACTTCAAGGACTTGATCATGATCTCATTCAGCTCAACTTGGCACTGGTACAACCCTGTTCCATTTAATGGCACATGACTGCTATTGGCGTTCTCTGTACTCATTAATAACCAAAGTAAGTAACATCAGCACCAGGTGTTTAATCTCTGAAATCTTAGCTCAGTCATTAGAGCCAGGTTCTACAACTATTACTCAGACCACTGTGTACCTTTGATAAATTCAGCACTCAGAACCAATTTCAGAGGAAGTGCTGCCCAAGGAGCACAAGATCTGATTTGTACAGTACTGATAAGGTGTTGCTTATGTGGATGCAACTTTTATCAGCTATATGGCAGAGAAATTGCCGGTACCTGAAATTGCACGGCAGGACTTTCGCTGGTGCAGTTACACCAACCATTAACAACCCCTCATCCTCTACACCTGACCCCATTCTCTGCTGCAGAGAAAGCCCAAACTAGAAGTCTGACCCAACAGAGCCTGCTGCTGGTCAGCTTCCTGCTGTTGGCACACTTTTGAAGGCTGACACTGTGATAGCAAAGGAAAAACAAGCACTGAGTGATTTTTTTTTTTTTGGCAACGTGTTCAGCCAATAAACTCCCTAATTAAAATCACCACTTTATAGAGGCCTTGATGACTGTGTACATTGCTGAGGCTTCCTGACCACAAATCTGCATTTCAACCCCTACTGTTACCTACGGGGATTTTTTAAATTTTATCTTTATATTCTGAATAAAATTAATATTTAATAACATACGCATACAGACAAATATGAAGTTATAAGGGGACACATCTCTCCGGAAAGTTTTTTCCCTACCTGGAAATCTGTTGGGAAGTCACAAGTAGGTGCCTCTTGGACAAAGACCCCCAGCCTTCCTCTTCTCCAGGGAAAAGACCATCCTGGCCCTGCTTCTGCCTCTTTTTTTGTTGTTGTTTTTGGTTTTTTGTTTGTTTTCCTTAGCTACACAGTAAGTTGCAATACTTCTTGTTCTGTTTTCTTTGTATGTTTGCACTGCCTGGCTGAAATGCAATTTTGCTAACTACTGCTGTCTTTTTCTAACCCAGAGAAAACAGATAATCAAAATCTAATAATGTCTTTACAAAAATGCATATTAATTTCCAAATGCCATTTAGTAAAAGGTGTGAGAAATTAAATACATTATGATTCTGACTGAGGATAAGTTATGAGGAAAACCTGAGTAGGCTGAGAAGTTTCAGAACACAATGACTACATATTCTCAGTGAAAAGTTGTGATAGGTAATCAGTCGTGTTCTTCTGTAAATGACAAGGCTTGAAAATATCACAATACTTGTGCTAGGTCATGTAGGTATCTCTATATTTTGACCAAGAATATACATTTCTGCATATATTTAGGGGTCTATATAAAAATGTACAAATTTCTTACACTAGCAACAACAGCTATATGACATAATTGGTGACTAATAAACAGCTATTATTTCTGTATAAGACAGTAACTGCCAAATCTTAGGAACTCAGCAGTAATATTAGAATTGGCTTTTCAGTTCATACAAGCCACCAAACACAAAAAGGGCCAAGGGATCATGACCTAGTAGCTATAAATTATTTTACCTCCTTGACCTAACAGAGTAGAAGTCTGGACAACATGTCTCCACCCAGGTACATGATAAAAGGTAACCTCTGCACTTTTTCTCATTGCTAAATAGCAGTGGGAGACCATTAGGTGAAGTTCATTTATCATCACTACTAAATGAGCTTAAAAGCTTGTTTTATGTTTCACGGACATGATCAATACTCTCTTTTTTTGCAAACTGTTGCAACAGACACAGAGCTTATGAAACTCTGGATAAATAAAGCATCCTAGAGAAAATTTATTTATTACTTTCTTTCTAGATTTTGTAAAAAGATTCTGAAGTGTTAAGAGAACCCAGTGATCTCCTATTGATCCAACAGGCTGACAATTTCCAACAGTGACACCATCACAGCAATAGCTACCATGGAAATGACTGCTTTTATTGTACAAGAAAGCACACTTTCAGGAATTGCATCTTCGATCACAAACAAACCAGAATTATCACACCAGCCCAATTCAAGAAAATTTCCATCTATTCCTTTCTAATTAAATGCAAATTGCACTATTTTCTTTTCCTTTACATCCTCTGTAAAAATTTGCAAAGCGCTGCTTCTGAGGAGGACTCCCTAAAGGAATACCACTGCACTACACCAGAATGAGCTCAGAATGGATGCAGGAAATACTATGCATTGTGGCACAGAAAAATTATATTACTGTGCCCTGTGACACAGCAAAATCAACCCCCATTAGCAACACAAACTGCTGTGGTAACACGTTCATTTTAGAAGTTTTAAAATCTGGGAAAAAATGTGTATAATTCTCCTCTTAGGATTTGTGGACACCAAAGCTATCGTGGTGTTCTAACTAACAAATACACCAATAAAACCACACTAAGAGATCAGGCTATATAGATACAAAGAAAATTTAGCCATCTATTTTCTAAGGCCTTTTAATGCAGGTTTGCTTCATTTAACCTGATCCTTGAAAGCCTGCTTATCGCAATCAACTATAAAGCATAAAGCTTTCCCTCTCAGCAATATGCCTCACCAAGATTAGCAAGTTCACCTTGGTAATATCCACATTTCATAGATAAGGAACAGATACAAAGCAGTTAAGTCATGTAGAAGCATAGGGCTGGGCTGGAAATGACAAGTGGATCTCATGATTCTCAAATCTGTGCCTCAGCCTCAAGGATTTCCTTTGTCCTCTCCTCTAATTCATTTCCAAAACCAAATCAGCTAACATATTTCCGAATGGCAGAGGGGAGGGGTTTGCAGGGAAATATAATTCCTCTGCAGAAATAATCTTATCACTCATATAAAAACGCATACCTGCTAAAACCAGAATACTGTTTCCTCTGGTTTTCTGGTGGCATTTGATACTTGAGGATGGCTGGGTGATGTTCTTACACTGTCCCTTCTTTACTTCAGTATCTGAACTGGAATAGCAAGCAGGTACTGTATAGTACAGGGGTATTCATATTCTCTGCTTCTTTTAGATGTACAGGTATTCATAAACACTAAATAAAACCCTAAGTATTTTCTGAATTGACTCAGAACACCCCAGATCAAGTAATAGGTCTAAAAAAAAAAATTAAAAATTTCCCTTTATTTGGCAAAACAAGAAACTTTTTCCTTCTTTCAGGCTATCTTTATAATACTCACTGGCAAACCTCAAAAGCCAGATGATAAACACAGGTTGGAAGTGGAACTTCATGCTAACAAAGCAAAACATAAAAAGCCATAGGCCTCTGTCTCTCTTCAGAGTCTCTCCAGAATGAGGTCCTCTGGTTCCTCAGTCTCTCCACCCTTCCAAAGCAAATCCTCATCATCCCTGCCCAAGCCCAAGCCCTGCCCTCAGCAAGTCCCAGCAGCAGCCGCAAACCCCAGCCTGTGAGGGCTGGAGCTGCCTTGGCCAACTCTACCTCTGCCAACTATTACTTCCTAGAGCATGGGGTGGGGACAAGGCTGCTGTGCTCGGTTCCCCCCAGCACTCGGCCGGCCTCCCAGCCTGCCACAGCATCCTGGTACCACAAGCAAACACAGTAGCCTCCAGATGCCAGAAACAGAAAATGCAGGTGGCTCAGAGGAAACTCTGCAGCTGCCTCTGCTCACTTTGGATATCTCAACCACCTAGCATAGAGATGGATTTTCAGTGCTGGCAACTCAACACTGCACTTGATGTAAGAAACCAAATCACATAGCCAGAGGTGCTGTTCCACTTTCTGGGGTACTATTTATTACTCCTGATCCAAGGGTGAGCAACACCTGGGTATTACTGAGGTGCCACTGGACAGCTACAGCAGAGTCAAATATGAGACACTCTGGGAAGGCAGAGGTGCACAAATGCAATAAAGAAAGGGAGCAGCTTGCCCCAGGCTAACTTCAGTGAAGTCCATTCTGAACTCTCCCTGTCACCATCCAAAATGTTTCTGCAGGGAGGACAGTAACTCCTATATTATCCTACAGTTTCCAAGAATGACCAATTTTATTAAGAACTGCAGAGTCACATGGTCACAAATTCAACCCAATCCAGAATTCAGATTACTGTCATGACTGCCTTGCCTTTCTTCTTCCTAGTAGCAGATACAGCAACAAATGATTATGGGCTGCACCGAATGGGTGACAGCTCTGCTGCTGAGAGTTGGAAGAGTTTTTGCTGCAATAGGAAGATATTCCTGTCCTTTGAGGGCTCCCAGCTGCATTACTGCAGCGATGGATTCTGCAATTTGGGTCTGTAGCAATGCACAGTGGTTTCTAGTCTAGCTCTGGGCAAGGAAGTCACTCACTGAGTAACCGTGGGGACATTGTGTGAATGCAGCCTGGCTTGTGCAGAGCAGCTCAGAGTTTAGTGCAAATCCAATGTTGCTCGGTCTCACTGAAACCTCAGTTTTCTGTAAGACACTGTTGAGAGCCTGTGAGGGGGTTCTGCTGCTCTGTCCCCAGGCCCTGTAGCCAGCAAGACCAGAGTGCCACTGGAGTGATGAGCCCTCACTCCAAATTACAAGCCCCTTAGGAGTAAACCCAGTTTAAGAAATTCCCCCCACTACTTTACCTAATTATCCTTCACAGTTTACCACGTTCACAGTTATACACATTAGGTTGATTAAGCCACACTCTAAATTGCATGCGGATGAACCAGAGGTGAATAAATCCCAAAGGAAGAGTTCAGAGAGCTGAAAGCAGCTAGCTCCCAGCAGCTGTGCTCATGCCCAGCCCCATAGCACTCAGGAACTTGAGGAGGGTACTACAGACGATCATCCTCAGCTCCTGGCTGCTGCTTGCTCCTTGTGGTTATTGAACATGATCACATCCAGCTACCACCCTCCGGTCCTTCACTGTGAGGACACTTTTGAAGGCAGAAATAGTGAGGATAAACAGTGAGGACATATATGAGTCCTCTGTATTCCCACCTATACAGCTTTTCTTCCTCTTCATAAGCTGTCCTCCAAGTTAAGCCCTCTGTGCCCAATATTCAGAGCCCAGAATCCTGTACAGGACAAACCAGCTCAACTCTGCTAGCAGCCGAGCACTGGGGACTTTATGATGTGGACTAGTTAGGACCAGTGACTTTTGTATGGCATGAACATAAATGAGTCGACAGACAGGTCTTAGAACATTTAAAATATTGCCTGTAAATAAACTGTGACTCAACCTTAATTACAGCAGTTACCTCTTCACTGTAATTTATCATTCACTTATGGTCATGTAGAGAAGGTACTCAAGTAATAAAAAGTCTGGTGTACTGTGAAGCCAAATGCCAACAAGGCGACCTAAATACCAGATGCTCTGAGTTTGTGAAAGACTACGTGAAATGTCAAATAACTTGATTTTTACTTTCTTGTAACAAATTCAGAACAGTGTTTTGTTCAGGCAGCCTTAGTGGCTGGCACATGCCAGTCCGAAGCAGACTAAGTTTTCATTATTCCAGTGACATGGGGCTCTTCATGAAAGCAAAGACTATGTGAAACACTCCAAACAAGTACAAACTCGTACTTAATCATCTCTTCATGCTACTTAGAAGCAACATATTGAATATAAATGACAGTGGCATGAAGCAGACAGTGGCAAAGCATGGGCTGTCACAGGTGAGCTTTGGTGACTCATGGCTCTGCAGCTTCAGAAGTGCTGAGGCACAGATCCAGGCTGCACTTGATAAGCTCTTCCCTGGGAAGCAACCTCTGTCAGGACCAAAAACAAAGAAATCTCCCCTGCTCCAGTCCAAATCTTGCATTTCGGTGAAACCAACAAAGCAAAAGAAGTGGCAGGATCTCAAGACTCAATCGCGTAAGAAAAAAACCTTCCAAAACATCGATTCTGGTGAACGAATAGATGTCCTTGCATGAATACTGCAAAATCAGCTTTACTGCAAAATCAGTGGTGGGGAAGCACAAGGTAAAAATATTTAGCTTCCATATTTGGGAAAATATAGAGATGGTCCAAATTCCACAGATTTCATTTGCTGACTAATCTACTAGACGAGCGGATAAGGGAATAAACTACATCTGCTTCCAGCTACGGCAGCCAGTCCTGAAAAGAGAACCTATTTGAGCTTGACTGGTAGTACCCTCTAAGCTTTGTACCGAAATACATCTCCAAGCTTTAGTGGCTGTACTGGAATACATACTGGCTTATACATGAAATCTGTACAGAAAGGCAGATCCATAAAACATGGAAACGGTGCAGAGTTGTCCCATCAACACAGTGTATTTAAGGTTCAAACAAAATTTTGAAAATGTGTGATGTCCCTGGCTCCACACAACATCTCAAATGATTGTTGAGAGTGAACCAAGCACTCAGCCATCACAGGAACGACTTGCTGGGCAGGTACAGTTCTGTAACACGGAGGTGTAAGGTAAAAACGAATTGTAGTCAAAAGTTCAAACCCCAGTGACCTCATTGTGTGCGTATGTGGCATTCATAAAAGTGCCTACAGGCTGAATAAACTCCAATTAAAAAATAACCCGGCACAAGTATCTTTGGTGCCAAGCTAGCTCCATGCTGAGGGAAGCATGCTGTAAAGGAGGAAATTAAATCCTCCAAAGAAATGGTAGGAAGAAACCACACCACTCTACCTGTTTTACAGTCACTCTGAATGCCACAGCTTTAGGGCTGTGTATGAGACGAGAAGCAGGCATGGAAAAAACAAACTACAGACTTTATATCCCTTGCATAGTAAGATAAAAGCAAACCCAGTCCTGCACAGCTCCTGCTTCCAACCCACAGCTACTGCCTCCAAATCCTTTGTTTTTTTCTATCAGGAGAGAGGTCTGTCTGGATGCAGCTATGCCATGTGAGTGGCCACAGCTGTTTTTACCAGCACATGGGCTCCAGGCAGTGCTCACAGCAGAGTGAGGGCTTACAGCCAAGGGGCCTGTTCCCTGGCCAGCACTTCCTCTATCTTTTGCAGGGATCCACCCCATACTGTCTGCCTGCCCACTACACAAACCCAGACCTGCCACCAGTGCACACACTGTATTTCAAACAACTGAAGCGAGCAGTAAAAGACACTCACAATTACCCTAAAATATGTTATAATATAAAGAGAAAGCTTAAATTGCATGTTAGATAATAACAGAATGTGGTGTTAAAACTAAAAACTGCACTAACTTTTATCCACCCAGTGTACACACACTCATGTAAAAACTGTACTGCTTTGCCGGGAGCCAAAGGGAAGGACCAGATGAATTTCTTCTGGGTCATGATGGCAGATCACCACTAGATGGTAGATGAGTAGCATTAATTCTACCTCCCATTTTATTCCTGAGAAATACAACTGGCATCCATCTACACCAGGGCTCTCGCCTCTTCTGTGTGTGAAAGAATCTCCTTGCATGTAAGTGAGAGTTTTGGAAAATACGGATGGCTGGAGCAGTTCTAGGGCTCCAGAAGAGGAATAACCTCTGAGCTCAGACATTTATACACACTGAGTTTATTTTTTTCAATCTTACCATTGCTGCAAACACAACAGTAAACAAACTTGCTTTTCTCCAGCAGAAGGACAATACTGATAAGCTCTGTGACCATTTACAACTAGTTTGCAAAAACTGTGCCAAGCTTTTAAAAGTAGGACAGCTTCATGGACATTTTAAAACTTTACAGCATGAAAGGCTGAAGCTTGTACAGCTGCAGCATTGCCTTTGCCTATCTCATACCTAAGGTCTAAGATACTTTAGTCAAACTGAGGAGGCTTAAAAGATATGTCAGCTTTATTTTGCAAAAGAGTTGCATATTTATACAGATCCAGATGGATTTTTGCCTCAGTGTATCTTTTCCAACGAGTAGCAAACCTTTCACAGCTACCTTAGCCCAAGTATCTCAAAACCCCATTACTGCACGCCACTGGGGCTCAGCTAAGCCTCACTGCTTCAGACAGGGGCAGGGTATGTCTGACAGCTCTTCACCAACACTGCCAAATCATTGCAACTTCTCTGGTGTCAACTCACACCGTATTTTAGGTGGGGGTACAGTGTTATCATGTGAATTTACCTCAGAGGCGCTGCAAATATATCTACCCATTCACTGCAAGAATGAAATCACGCATTAGGTGCAGTGAAAACAACAGGGTCTTCACCAAAACAACAGCAGCAACGCACTCAGCCCAGCATTTAAAGTACTGCTGTCAGCAGTTGGCAAGCAAAAGAATAAACAAGCAGTGTACCCTCAGTATGGTCATCACTGCACAGGGAGAACACTGGATATAACTGAACACTTAAGCCTCTGTACTGTGTCTTTCACACCACACTGCTCTACAAATATTACCATGTTCTGCTAGGCTTCCACAGGCAAAGTGTTTTACAGTAAGTCAACACAACTTCAAAATACACGGACTCTTTAAAAAAGACCTTTCAGTTGTGAAGGAAACACAGCCAGACCCTGCTCAGGCTGGTAAAATCTGACAAGGCCACATGACAAGCTGGTGTATCTGCAGGGTGCAATGAGCTGCCCTTGAAAACGTACATGAATAGCTTTGCTGCCAAAACTTCCTTTGATATTAATGCGCAAAGAAAAAATAATTTGACATTAGCATCCAAAGAGAATATATTAAAGGAAATAATTGCTGTCAGCATATTTTAGCAATAACAAGCTGCAGCAGCCATTACTTTGCATTGTTTGCATTGTTTTGCATTAATAAAGACAAAACCTGATAGGATACATATACACATAGCTTCTGAAGGAGTTTGCTTTCTTTCTTACCTCTTCTTTTTTCTCTTCAGTACCAGAGGCTAAATTGAGGCTCAGCTGAGAGTGGCTGCTTATGCCACTGTCTTCATTTCCATCATCATAGTACACAGTTTGCACTGAGTCCTGGAAGCAAACAGGATTCCTGCCCAGCTTCAGCCCCGGTACCTCAACTCTCTCCTCGCTCTCTGATGAGCTCAGCGACAACGTGCTGTGATGGTTTGGACACTGGAAATTCATACTGCACTTGACCTTCCCTGCAGCTGGACTTTGAGGCTTTGGAGTAGTTGGCCTGATCGGAACATGAAGGTTTTCAGCTTCATCTGTACACTGCTGGGTAGCTTTTGGTTCATCTGAGTCCGAATAAAAGACTTCATTGGGAAATGGACTAATGTCGTTCAGCGTGGCTGAAAAGCTGTCAGAGTCTGGGATACCTGATGACGTCCTGAGGCTTTTATCTTCAGCGACAGATACATTCATTTCAGCCTCTTTATCCTGAGCAGTCACAGGGCTTTGCAGGCAAGGTGTTCCCGGCAAGGAGGAGTCTGGACTGGATACTGAGGAGGTGCATCTCTTCCTGTCATGATCTGTGCAGCTGGAAACTCTGCGGGAGTAGTCATCGTGCAGCCTGCTGTTTGACCTCGTTCTCTGGGACAGCTCGCCGGGAGAAGGAGCCGTGCTCTTGGGGCCATCCTTCTTCCATGCAACATCTGTAACATTGCTTACAAGTTTCAAAACCCGGTCAAAATCCTTCGCTCTGATAGGGCTCTTCCATCGCTTGGATCTCCTCTCAGGGTTTCCACCACTTTTGTCTGAGTCAGCAGAAGCAACACTCACAGTCCTTGCTGGCATCTGTTTTTCATCTGCAACCTTCAGATCAGCAAGGTTTGAAGTGGACTTCCGTTTGAATGAGCTTTTCTTCAGAAAGTTCAAATTATCTGAACTTTTGCTTCTCCGATAAATGATCCTGTTGTTTTCAGAGTCTTTCACCAAAATTTCACAGATCTTTGGCTCTGTGATGACAGGTGATGTTGGCCTAACACAGTTGTGGCGACTCTGAACTTTATCTGTGTCTAGCAAGTTTATGCGGCCAGCACCGTAAGCCCGCCTGATGCTGCGTGAGCGATGAGTGTTCCTCAGGAAAGACTCATCGCCCTCCTCTGCATCAGAGCAGTCAGAAGCTAAACCATCCACTGCATTCTGGAAATCATGTAGAGGCCCTGAATAGGAATACCTGTTAGTCTGAACTCGCACCACTGCCCCATTTGAACCATGTTTGCCTATGCTGTTCTCATTTAAGATGTCTGAGGATTCCCTTGTTTGAATTCCTTGTTGAACTGAAGATTTCAGCTTCTTGAAAGATCCCATCTTTCTGATAGAAGAGAAAGCATTCCATGTGGACGAGTTGCCCATCAAAACCAGAGAACGAGGCCTGTCAGAGCTGGAATTAGCCCGTTTCCGAGGGGTGGTAAAAAAGCGCATGATTTTGGAAGGGCTGAGTTTATCCTCTTGAAATTCCTCCTCATGACTGCTGCTGGTGCTGTGTCCCCCATTATGACTGGCACAGGTAGTCTGGTTTTGGGGCTCTTTATTATCCATAACTATGCAAGTAACGGTGGTGCCATTTCCACAGCCATTCGGAAATGTTGTCATGCTCTCGATGCTGTAGGCATGGAGGCAGAGGCTGGGGTAGCTCAAAGCAACAATGCTGTCTCCACCAGGTGACCTCGCTGCCTCCCCTTCATCTGCTGCACCTTGGCTTGCCTTGCCTTCACATCGACTGGGTGAGCTGAGCTCCTCAGGCGGCGCTGCCTGCATCAGGAAAACAAAAACCACGGTTAAGAAATTTTCTGATGGAGTCCCCAACTAAAAGAAGTTTGACCTACATTACAGGAAATAAAGACACACAAAAAAAGGAGTTCTACAGGGAACAAAGGTGTGTTGCAGGGGTGCAGAGAAGGCATTCGTAACTTCCTCAAAGTATAATTGCATTCATTAGCAATTTAAGACACCAGAATAATTTCAATATGTACTTGTTTCTCAAATGCTAATCAGCTAATAAATTCAGTATGACTAGCACACCTACCTTACAATGGTAAATACAATCCTCATACACACTTAAGAGAACGAAATTCCCAATAACAGCAATCCAATCTTCCTCCTCAGGTGCTCAGCACTGAGCTCCAAGACACATGGGAGGTTTTAATCTAAAACACATTCATCAAGTGACACCTAACTCTCAAACAGGAGGCATAGAGGAGGAAAACAGGCATAATTTTTCCGACACTTGCTTCTGTTCAAAGGCTGTGTGACACTTGACTGACTTGTCTGTCCCCTGGCACATAAAATCCTAAAAAATTACATCAAGTGCACAGCAAAATCTTTTTCCCTATGAAAGAAAACAAGAATTAAAAGCACTATACCCAGAAGCCACCTTATGCTGTGGTGACAGCAAGATGAAAACTTAAATCTGAAAGTGACTGGAGTGTTTGAGATGTGCTGTAAGGGATCTCGTCCTCAGTTGAGGCTTGGAAATCCAGCAGGCCAAACCACACTCCAGTGCCTCGGAAAGCTGTATGGGGTGCGTCCCCTGCCCCGGCCAGGGGTCCTTGCCAGGCAGGCAAGCGTTTGCCCCACCAGGGCAAACAATGCCCCGAAAACCACTAGGATGCCCAGTCTGAAGCTGGCTCCACCTTAAAAACAAAGCTCATGGCACGGTTCTTTCAGCAAGGGACAGTGGGACCTTCGAAAACTTGCCACTGTCGGCGGAGTCATAGGGGCAGCGGGGGGATTTGCCCCTCGCCCCGAAACAAGGAGAGGAAGCGTACAGCTGTGCTTTGCGGAAAGCGGCAGCCCCGGACCCTTCTTTGTCTCTTTCCCATCGCAAGGGCCGCGGGGGCTCGGAGGGCAGCGGGGACGTGCGGTGTGGGCGAGGCGGAGGCGTAGAGGAGGGAGGTGCAGGAGCCCGCCGCGGTTTCCATCGCGGGGACACCGCCGGGACGCCCGGCGGGTCCCGCACAGCCAGTCCCCACCTCCACGTGAAACGCGGCAGCTGCGGAGCCCGTGCCCGCTGGCTTTGAGGCTGCTCCCTCCTGAGCGCACTTTGAAAGTTTTGCGAGCCTCTGTCCCTCCGCGGATAAAAGGATTTGCTTGCGCTTCAGCGAGATGCCTGAAACATCCTCCGCCGCAGTTTTTAATCGCCGCTATTGACGGGGTCGCGGCGGAGCCTGCCAAGGAGCAGGGCAGGGCAGAGCTAAGCCGAGCCGAGCCCCGCCGCCCCTGCACCCGGGCCGGACAAAAGCCCGCCGGGCACCCAACCCTCGGCCGGCCCTTGCGCCCTGGTACCGCTCGCAGCTTTCCACGATGGAAAGAAAACATCGAAAGATAAACGAGCACAAGACTCTGCTCTCGGCAGGGAAGTTCCCACAGAAAGCGGCTCTGGGAGAAACTGCACCTGAGCGGGCAGAAGGGGCGCGGGGGAGAGGCGGGAGAACAAACACAGCGAGATGAGATTAAAAACCCAGCTCGCAGCGTGGAGCCTGCAACAGCTTCCCCGGGAGGCGGCCCCGGAGCAGCGCCCTTACCTGGGGAGAGCCGGGGCTCCCCACCGCCGCCGCGCGTCCCGGCCGCTGCCGGCTCCCTCATCGCTATGGCAGCGGCGCCCGGCGGGGCGGGGCGGGGCGGGGCGCGAACCCCCGGCTGCTCCGGCCGCCCCCGAGCCCGCCACGGTCCGCTCCGCCCGCCCCCGGTGACTCCCGCCGGGGCTCCGGCGCTGCCCCTCCGCCGAAAGGAGCCTGCCTTCCCTCCGCCGAAGGAACAAACGGCCACGCAGGGATGGTCACATTTCGGACCTTAAAAATTTCCTCGATGGTGCCCCGCCCCCCTCGCCGACTCTAGGTCCGTGTGCCCTGCTCACGAGTGCAGTTTGCACGGCCCATTGACCAAACTCATGCTTGGTTCCCAGGCTGCCTTTCTGCCCAAAACCTGAACAACTTTTTGGCTTGCTGCTATTCTTCAGACTTAACAGCAGGAACAACATTTTATGCCCAATCCGAACAGAGTTCGTATACTACAAGGAAAATTTTGTAAGACAGTGTTTTAAAGCCCTGTGTGATGACTCTTGACAAAGACGTGTACTAACTGGTAGTCCTTGCTCAAAAAGTTTATTGTTCAAAAATATTTCTACATTTGGACTGGAACTGTAGATATAATTTTAACAGTTTTATTGTAGCTCAGGTAAGATACAAAATTAAATTGGGACGAGACAGACTGCATGGCAGAGCAGATACCTTAGAGAACTAGTGAAGGCCATCAGCGCCACTGCCTCTCCTCAGAGACTGGTGTGACTGCACATGCTGTGTAATTACTTCTCTGGAGAGCAGTACAGACACACTCTCAAAGGCAAGGTGTAGTTAGGGGATGAGGCAAACAAATGGGCTTAAGGGATGCAGGTCAAATGAGGTAGCAAATAACTCTGGGATTGACCACAGGACTCTCCAGTAGTCAGCAGCGGCAGGCACAGCCTGCCACCAGCCCTGCTCTTGCTGGCCTCAGCTTTCTGGTACACGCCATGGAAGGAGTGAATTTGGAATAATGATCCAAATGGAGGGGCAAAGTGATTGCTTTACCACTTTACCCAGTACTGGGCATGGGAAGCAAAGGAGAAATAAATGCAGATTAAGACTGGAAATGCTGACATTGTATGGAGAGGGTCCATATGGACCATGGCTGATGATCTCTGTTAGCTTGGGGAAGTTCTCGTGTCAGTGCAGACAATAGGTATCTGCTTCAGGCCTTGGGAAAGGGAAGTCTCTGAAGGGCAACTCACTGAAATTGATTAAACGGGCAAGAGAATGACCTTAGTGGCAACATTATGAGAAAAATTTAATTTATAGGAGACAAGAAGTGTGTCAGAAGTTTACTTAAAAGCCACATTCAACAGGTCTTATAAATTTGTCTCACAGCCTCCCTGGTATCTATAAGGGTTTGTGCTGGTCACTTAAAAACTTCTAACAGCATTATTCAACCCTGAATTTCCATGGATTTGTGTTCCTATATTCCTTTAAGTTCCTTTCCATAGATATCCCAGGTATATGCATCACACTCCCTTTGAGTATACTTTTTAATCCACAAGCTCTGCCCACTCAGAGAAGGGAACCTCCAGTTCCTCAGATGTCCTCTATTGACCAGCTGGACAAAAAGACAAAGCAGAGAAAACTATTGAGCTGAATTGAGCCACTAATTTGGGTCTTTCCTGAATCCAGCTAACAGTGTTTCTGAAACATAAGAAATCCTGATAGCTGAGATCTGAAACCATCTTTTAAATGTATTTGAAGCTCATCAGCAGATTAAACAGGCTTGAAGAGCTAGAAATTATCCAAGAAGGTATTGACAGATTAATGAAGTGCTCACAAAAGCTTAATTTCCTTAGAAAGCCACACTAAAACTCACTTTAGATAATAAGGTAAGAATTTATATTGCAAGTTCTATTTTTTAAATGTCACTACATTTAATGAAGAAAATACCTAGAAAATTGCAATTACAGATATAACAGTATCTAGTCAATTAGACATTTGTCCAGTTTCTAAAAGTAAATAGTTTTAATCTTCCAGACTTGTTCATCATAGCTTTTCTACTGGTAGTGTGGTAAAACCCTCTTCTGAATCTTGCAGCTTCATTGATTCAGTCAGCCGTTCCACATGTGCATACTATTCAGAGAAGCTTGGATACAGTACACTAAAGAGTGTGTCTGAGAACAGGATTAACTTCCTGTACGGAAGACCAACAATCAACAAAATCTTTTCTTAATCTGAATTCTTTTTTTTGGAGGCTGATAAATGTGTGTAGTATTCAGGTGCCATCATACCAAGGTCTAGTAAAATTATGCAAAGCAGAATTTATCAACAGAACCACCATGAGAAAAAAAGGCAAATCCCTCTTCCGACTATAAACTTGCACACTTTTTAGTTTCTTACAAGCCATAGTGTTCTCTCAAAGTTACAAACCAAAGTTTCAGGAGATTAGTCCTTCCTATATTAAGGTTTGTCTACAGTCCTAAAAAAGCAAAATGAGAGTACCATTTGCCACTGAGAATGCTTGCTAATACAAATTCATAGCACTTGCAAGGTATTTCTGGAAGACTGAGCTGTATACTCTGTTATTTACAGGCTAATGTTTTGCCTCCAGATGAATAACAAAAGCTGCAGGGAACAGAGGGGCAGTGCCAGCAGTACATGTCATGGTTGACCAAGTACAGCAATCTATGAAGGAAGGAACTTCCAGAATAAATTCCAGATTGGTATATGCGTGAGATTTCTAATAGTGATTTGACATCACGCTTAGTGCAACAAAAATGAAATGCTTGTTTTAGAAGCTCTAAGTCTGTACTTTAAAAGAGGTTTAATGCACATGTGACGAGGAGTGAGAAGGATTATTCCAAGTGTAATACAGGTGGGAAAGGATTACAAAAAATGTGACATGGGAGAATGAATATAGAGTTTCAAAGATGAAGGAACAATCTTCCCCCAGCTTTTAATTGGTAGTGATACATCTCTTAGATTTTTCAGAATAGCAAAGGGCACATTTATATAATGAAGTCACACACATAAATCTGAAAAGACTAAATAAGAATGATTCTATATACTTAGTTTAAAAATCCTCTCTTCCACTCCCTCAACAGTTATTTCTTTCATGTTTCTTTTATAATACTTTCTAAAAATCTACTTCAAAGTAGTGATTTTTTTAAAACAAGTACTCTTGAAAGAGAGTACAAACAAAAAAAGCCAAAAGGAATAATTTCAGGAAAACATAAAAGCATTTGTCCTACTTCCACAGCTACTGGGCAAGATGGCAAAGGAAGTGAATCTCTAAGAGATACTCTAAATTAATGAATGACCAAATTTAATTATTAAGATGCAGGATTACTGAAAAAAGAGATCCCTTTGCTTTAAATGACAGTGTCTTTTCCAGGCTGCAGTACGTAGCTAAGGCTCCAGTTGTACAGTTCGCACCTTACTTTTAGATCCCAGGCAAAGTCTCTTCTGCAAGCAATTAACCTCCAAGGAACTTTTACATACTGACAGGTCCCACAGGGGGAATTAAGCTGATTCATATATCTATTGAAGTTTAAGGCAACTCCCCCACCAACTTCATTGGGAGGAGGATCAAGATTTCGATTTTTTCAGTTTAGAAATGAGTAAGAGTACTATGTTTGTGTATGCAAGTTCAAACTAGCTTAAGCTGCTAATTATTTTCATCTTTTTTTTTTTTTAAATACAAACTATGTGAAATTAGTGTAGGATTTTTCCAATTTTGTATATCTGCAACCAAATTAATAATAATAAATTGAAATAGATTTTCCAAAACCAAGATCTTTGTCGTCTTGGCACTGGAAAAGTCCAAGATGACAAAATTAATCACATTGCTGAGAAAAACACTGGAAAGACAGCCTGAGTTACATTGCTGTGTTAACTTCCTAATTTGTCCAGTAAAAGTCCCCATTGCCCACATGCAGGAGGATGGTGTGCATCTTCCTAAAGGCCCTTCTGCTTGCATTTACTTTGCTGCTGATAAAAGCAATTACTGACCCAAGTGAGAAAAGTTTATCACAGTTTGGTATAAATCACCATAAACAACAAACTGTTTTCCTCTCTAATCTTCTTTTAAATGTGCTTTGCTGAGGCTGAGCTTGCTCAGCTCTCTTAAACACGGGGACCTAATTTAGGGGAGAACACAATAGCCCAATGGAGTGACGCCATCAATGAAAAATGACCCTTGTGTACCAGGTTACCATTATCCCATCTCTGAGTTGCTCTTACTCACCCACCTACACCACTACAGCTGCATGCAACTTAATGATGGCTTCAGCCTTTCAGGCTGCTAGAATGCTATTTATAACCCCACGGGGTCTGACTGTGATGCTATTCTTCCTCCCCATCCTCAAGAGGCATTATTCAGACAGCATGACATGGAGAGATGGCTGGTACTACAGAAGAGCAGTTTCCAATAAACAGATCATTGTGTTTTAACATAAAGAAGACTTCCAGTTACCAATTAGGAAGGCTGAATTCCACCTTTATTTTGTGTCTCACAAAGTATAAGAAGCAGGAAGAGAAAGGACTGTGGAGATGAAAAATTGACAGAAATAGGAAGGAAAAGAGATTAGTCAAGAATTTCCTTTTTTTCTGCTTTTTTTTTCCCTATGCTATATATTTTTAATTTTCTTCTTATCTTGAAAAAGGTTATATTAGATTTTCTGTTAGATGGCTGTACATTAAAGTGATATGGACTGGCTGGGAAGAAAGGGTGAGATTTCAGAGTTGGAGCTGTCCCACTCTGCAGCCTTTTGCTTTCTCTTCCTGCTCTGCTCTAGCTGCCATCCTTTCCTATGTCACACTGCAGAGTCTGATGGCCCTACGGCCATTTCGTATTTATTTTCCTTGCTCGAAATAATAGCATGTAAAAGTGACTATTAGGAGCTCTTTATCAACCTTCTTCTCCACCCGCTTAATTACCCTGCCATCCCCTCCTCTTTATTCAAAACTGTTCTGCCAAAATTACCTGAGGATATGGAGGCACCTTGTTATGCAACACGGAGGCCAAAAAAAAAAAAAAAAAAGGAACAATAAATACATAGAGAAAGGGTCTTGAGGAGTTTGAGGGCTGAGGAGGCTGAGGACCACCTGCAGTGGATGATTGAATGACTGACCAGGGGCTGGAGTGACAGCGAGGAGCATTTTTGTGTGTGAGCCATAGCAAGGGGCCGTTCGTGGGTTTATTTGATTTTGGAGCGATGGTGCTTCTCCCTGGGCTCAGGGAGGAATCAAAAAGCAGCACTCAGTAATCCCTTAAATCACTGAAGGGAAGAGGGATACAACAACTCTGCAGAGTCACGGTGTCCATCAGATACCAGAAAAGTGAAGCAGGTAGTGGACTGCATTAGGAATGATGCCACATCAGTAGAAATTGTGTAAAGTTACATAAGATCATCCTGCTTCTGATGCTTATTATAACAAAATAACAGGTCAGCAGAATAATTGGCCAGTGTGACACAACAGAAATACCCACCTGGTTACAGTGTGGCTGCAGACCCTGGGTAACTCCATGCCAGCCAGAGCAAAAAACCCTGAACAATTACAGCTTTTGATACGTCCATGAGGGCAGAACAGTGAATATTTCAGTAAGATTAAGAAAAAGACAAACAGGTTGCACTTGGTGGGAAGGATTGGGTCATCCTGTTGTTAGGAGGCTCCTAGGTGGTATTGATCATGGCCTTCAAGAACCACACAGTTGCTTGGGGTTGATTTCTCAATTAGTACCAATGCTTTTCTTTCTTTAGTCTCTCTCTACAATGACAAACTTGCTATCTTTGTTACAGTCTGAAGTAAATTAACATTCACGAGCATATTTCTTGTGCCAGATGATTGAATTACCATCTCCACCATGTTTCTCTTTCTTTTTCAGAAAAAAAAAATCATCTTGCTAATTCTATCTTTACTTTGTCAATTTCTACTTTTTGTTTGAATTTACTCTATCAAGAATGCCTTGGAATGAAAAAGCTAGAAAATAATAATTTGAGCAAAGCAGGTGACAAGTGCTACAACAATATTTATGTGCTAGGTCTTTTCAATAGCATTTGTTCTCTGAATTTAGCCAGCCCGAAAACTTCAAAGCAATTATAAACCTTCATCTAATAGTCATTATTCTATTTTTCTGCTGTTGTAGTGACTACTTATTTTCTTCATTAATAATACTAAACTCAAGAATATTTTTTAAAAGCATGGATGATCACATTTAAGTAAACTGTCTCTTTATTTTGTCCAGAAAAGAAATTACCTAATTTTAAAGATGGAAAAAGCACACAGTGCCACTCACTTAAAAATTATTTTTCTGGACAGAGAAAAAGACACAGATTTATAAATATTGGACTAGCTTATTTTTCCTGTTTTAAAAAATTGTAAGCATTAAATTAGAACTTTTATCTGCAGTATAGTCAAGGAAATCTCTTGCAATCTTATGTTATTTGTAATATTACAATTGTTTCTAGGAATCAATACAAATAATATATATTATATTACAGCATCTGTAAGATATGGCAGCTGCACAAGCTAGTCCCATTTTGATGGGAAATGAGATTATTTTTAGGATCAGAACACTGTAATCATGCAACTGTCTTCCTATTAGAACAGCATGGAAGAAACCCTAGCTTTAGTAGCCTGAGATGGAGTTAGTTAGGTGTATCTATGGTACCAAATTGCATAATTGCCTGAAGTGGGGGAACTGGAACCAGTGCTCCAAGAGACTTTTATGGCCATTGGCTCAGACACCCATATTCCTATAACTAGTGGTAAGACAACTCTGTATTCTTCTACCACTAAAAGTAATGGTAAGCTATCTGAAAAAAAGGAAACACCCGTTTCAGGCAGGAGAGATGTCTTTATGACATCTTCCCTGGGGCTGGGGAATACAGATTCTGGATTTTGTTTCTCTCTGACCTTGGCAGTTCAGCATACTTTTCTCAGCTTAAGTGCCATAGGTGTAAAATATGTGATGATAGGAGTAGTGCCTTGTAACCTATTGGTCTGCAAGGACCAATCCATCAGTGCTCCTCTGGAACTTTGATGCTTGCAGTGATGATAGCTATAAAAAGTGTACACATAGGGAAAATAATCCTTTGTCTACCCATGCAGAGGACAAACCCTAAAGTCCATTTTTTGAAAGGAGTTCAGATTCAAGTGCTTGGTTCAAGACTCAATTGACTGTTTTGATGATGGTCTATTAATCTTCTAAACTGGAGTTTGCAAATTTGGGTAATAATTTATGTCTTGTAAGAGCACGGGATAGCTCTGAACCCGAAAGATTACACGTTATCTTACTACAAAAGTTAATTTACATTGTGAGCTGTCTTTGCCTAAACATTACGAACAGCAAAATGGTCACTTTGGTTCCTGTCAGTGACACTCTCCTTTTTAAGAAGACCTTAAGCTTCAGGTTCAGAAAATCAGTTGAGGAAAACCTTACAAACCATTCCCTCAACATGCTGGGGTACATAATTGAACTACTAAGCTGGAGATATGAGCCATGTTTCCAGTTCCAGTACAAAAGGGAAGCCATTTGCACAAATGCTGTCCTAGGGTCTGTCTTTTATCTAAGCAATACTGAATACCTGAGCCAGATCTCTTCCCACCTCTTGCTTTTCATTACATAATTCAGCAAACTTTGTTTCTGTGCCAGGACAGGAATGGCTGCCTTTCTGTGTTGTTACCGCACACTGACCCAGAGATGCTGTTGCTCCCCACAGATCACTTGATCCTGTTCACATCGTCTCCTTTGATCTGGTCTCTAAGGATGAAGGTAGACTTGGTGTCTCCTGCCAATCTAAGAGCATGCTACCACCTAAAGGGAGAGATGCTGGACATGCCTTCTGCTTTTTCCTGCCAGGCTGTGAGCTGAAGCAGCTCCCCTGGCTGCACCCGAGCTGTTGCTGGGCAGGAGGTGGAAGTAAGCATCCAAGGGCAGGGGGGGAAGCACAGGAAGGAGAATGGAAATGTTTTCCACAAGCAACAGGACTCCTGAAATGGGTCCAGACTTGAAATTTTTCTCAGGAGCTGCTTTAGAGTGCTGCGAACTGGAAAGGGCTGGGGGAACATGCAGTTGCCCTCAGCAATTCCCCGTGTGCTGTGTTTCTGCCACGGAGTGCCAGAATGTGTGGGTGGGAGGTGGGTGTGTGAGTGGTGGTGTTGGGTGGGTGCCTGCAGCAGATTCACAAAAGAGACACAAATAATCACCAAATTCTGTGGCAACACCACAAACAGGAAATATTTTTCAGTGTGTTCTCTGGAAAAGCAGGGAAATACTTTCTCCAGAAAACAGTTAATTTATTTTAGAGATGCATTGTTTTATCAGAGTCAGAGATTACAATCAATCATTAAGGTAAACAGAGATTTTAATCTACTTTGCGTTCAATCTCTGATTCAGTTTCAATTCCAGCCTCACCACAAAATAGTACAAATATAATCACCATGCACAGCAATTGGGATTGCTGTGTACCTCAAAACAACCACTTGTAAAATAACTCAGTAAAGATGCCGCCTAACTCTTTTTTGATGCAGCAAAAATCTTGGCAGGCCAATCTATACTCGAGTAGTTTATTCAGTCTCATTGTTAGGATGAACTGTGTAGAGGCTAACATTTAGTATTGTGTAGAATCAGTTGGTTTAAAGCCTGTTTTCACCAGTCTCTGCAGCAGCAGGGAGCAGGGCCTCCTTGTCTGTGCTTGCAGCCAAACCATATGCAGCATATGTTCAGCTGAGGCACTGCTGACACCCCCTGTCAGCATCTGGTAATTTTCCTAGCAAGGACAAGACTTACATGAAAGTTTTAACTCTGAAAGTCCTGAAGAGCCACAGACAGTACATTCCAGAATAATTGTTTTAACTGAAGAGCCAGAGGTGCACGTTTGTAACCAGCCAATTTCAGCAGGCTGCAGTATCATCTTTATACTTCACTGTACCAGGCCAAGAGACAATGCTTCATTTGTGAGAAATCCTGCTGTTATTCTGCTCTTAAACAGCTCCCGTTCAGTGTTCAGCCCTCGGAGTCACAGATATTGCTGCCTGAGAAACACTGAAGTAACAGCCATCCTGCTGCATGCACAAAAGTCTGCGTCTTGATTTTCCAACACTTTATCAAAATACGTCACACAAATAACCACTTGGAAATTATTCAAAATTGACTGCTACATCTTTCACTGTTCTGAAGGCTAAGAAACCCTTCCTAAGGTTTACTGTAAGACACTGTGACTTCCACTAAATCATTCAGCATCCCAATGAAGCATATTCTCTTTTCTCACTAGTCTTGCTTCTCTCATTGCCTAGAGCACCAAGGCTACACCACTGTTACTAGTAGAAACCAACATGCAATTTTTAGCCAAATCTCATTTTACTGGAACCTCTAAGCTTTTGAGAGCTTATTAGTTCAGATTTAACCTGGTATTAAATGAGAAAGAGTGAAATCCAGGCTTTATACCAAGTATTAAACAGCTTTGCTAACACATAGTAATGAAAAGCAATTAGCATACAACCAAGTCCAGGCTCATTTCACTTAAACCAAGAACTGTTTTCCCAGGGAGGATATTGAGTACTTGTGACTACTTTCTGCTGCAGTATTCTTACATGGAATCATGTGGTGCTTTCATCCTATGCTGAGGGTTTTGGAAAATACTTCACTGGCATCAGCAACCCACTTTTGTTCCCGTAAACTTCTACCTATTTCCTGACTTTCCCTTAATGGGTAAACAACTCTTAACTTTTGAGTTGTTAGCTTAGCTAATTATGCTTAAAGTTACAGAGAAACCTAATTTACCAAAGACTCCTAAAAGCTCAGTTTTGTTTGGGTTTTTTGCTTATTCCCCAGAAAAGCACAGCAGCCAACTTGACGGCCATTACTCCAAGAAAACTGGCAGTCAGCAAGTTGCTTAATCCTCAGTTTACTTGCACACTGATTTCATACCACAAGTTCAGTTAGAGTGCATTGCTAGAGCTGTGATCTTGCAAAGGTTTTAAGTAGGTGATTCTCTGCTATTGCATGCTTAAAAACACACTGATCTCAAGAGATAATCTACAATAAATATGTGTGCACCTGATAGTTAAACTGGGGGAATAAGGGCAAAGGCCAACAGGGTAATTGTTTATTTTCAAAAGATATGTTCATTAACACACAGGTGTGTTTGAATTAAAGTGAGATTGCTCCAACAGTTCCTAGAGCAGAACTGTGCCTTGGGCTTTGACCAACTTTAAGTATAAGTCTGTAAACAATATTCAGGTTTAGTCTGTAGTTCTGAATTACCACTGTTTGCAGGTGATACTAGGACCAAAATCAAAGAGTGTCTCCTTCCTTGCCTAGCAGAAAAGGCAGGAGCTGCCATTTTAGAAGTAATTTTCCTTGTTTATAGATGGAATTAAACCACATTACTTAAAGTTTTCAGGTCCTGTCTTTTTCCTTGCAAACAATGGAAGATTATGGTTTTCATCTACATACAAAAGAGTGAGAACGGCTTTTTTAGAAACAGTATGTTACAACACTTTTTCAGTGGCGAATACATTATAACACAGACCAATGGTACCGTCTTCTCTTAATGTGACCACCGTAGTATGGTCACATTAAGATACATTTGGTCACTCTGTATTTCTTCTGGCTTCCCAAAATGTAAGCAGTGGATCAGCTTAGAACCCTCTGGCAAAATCTGCCATTCAAAATTGCTGAGTGACAGTGGAGGACACCGCTCCAGCCCAGTGTCATCAGTGATGACACACCAGTGTACACAGCCCCCAGTGGCTCAGCTCTGTGGCTGGGTGAGCTTCTGCCCAAGGTGGGTCCAGGAAGCTGGGGTAATGCCAGGGAATTTTCCCCCCAATGCCACTGCCATTGGGACCCCCTTGAAGTCACAGAGCACAAGCAGACAGTTGCACAGTGTGTGAGGTCAGCAGTGAACAATGCCCAAATGGCTTTGCTAGATGAACTGCACAGATTATCTGCAGCTCTGCAAACCACATACACATTAACAGAGGGACAAGCCACACTGCAGCCAACACACAAAACTTTTGATATTTTGATATTAGTCTCAGTCATGGTTTTGCACTTATATGGAAAAACTAATAAAACCATAATTATAAAATGTAATTAATTACCACCATATATACCTAAATGGTTATGTCTTCCAGCAGCCACTACCTACAAGGTCTGCTCTTCTGGATAATATTTAATCTAAATGTATGAAAATCCATTGCACAAACTATTGTCCTGTTACAGTAGAAACCTTGATCCAGAAAACTTGTTTGGTTTTTGAAAGAGCCTGTTGTTTCCTGGATTCTGGGCTCAGTTCTACTGAGCCCCCTGTAAGCCCTTGAACACCTCTGGGAGGAAAAGGGACTCGGCATGATCCAGACGCAGTCAGTACCTTGCGGGATTGAGCCTTAAGTTAATATATAACAAACGGCTGCACAGGAGTGTGTGAAATCAGCAAGTTAAATATACACTTGGAATAACTGTAACACAGAAGGAAGAACATTTACAGGAGCATTTTGTTAAAATCTTTGTCTTGAAGCGTCTTGTATGCAGCACTCCTACATATTTACCATATGAAAGCAAAGGGTTGGGAGCGTGCTGGTGAAAGTAAAATTAAGTAGTCAAGGCAGAAATAATCTGAAGTTGCAACCAAAGCCTTCTAGTTGAATATCGTTCAGACTCTGAGCTGGTTATTATCAGCTGGAATCTATCCTGAGCAAGCTGCACCTGACAGTGTGGACAAAATTGATGACCCAGAATGGCATACGCTGAATACACATCCGTGAAAGTGAAAATAACAACGAGCCTTAAAACTTTATCTCCCAGCTCTAGTACTGGCAGGTGTCAGCAGCAGAACCAAACACTAAAATCATACCTGGTGATACTGAAGCAGATGAAAGAGGCAGAAATCCAAGGTACAATTATGTCTTTGAGAGCTGCGAAGTGGCACAGGAAGGCAACCGGGTGTGCAGCAGACACTGCTGGTGCAGAGCGGAGTTATCCCAGTGGCAGAACAGTGTGGAAAACCAGATAGACACGTGCCAGAAATGCGCCAGGGACATGCGCCTCTCTGCTTTTCCTGCCTGGTGTACAATGGGGGTGCAGCTATGCTTTCCCAGAGACCCATATTTATCCCGAGACATACAGAAATATAGAGTGCCCCTGGCTTTGTGCTCTCCAGTCAGAAGGACCTGTACAGCTCCCTCCCATATATCCCTATATAGAAGATACAATTCTATATTACAGAAGATCTGCTAGAATGTGATTCAATCTTCCCTTTTCCTCCACAGAAGATATAATCATCTTTCAATTGCGTTTTCTGAATTAGAAAGATGTGAAGAATATCTGCAATTGTGAATGCAAGAGAACACTAATTCAAAGGAAAATTAATTTCTGTCTTACAGTTCTTGTAGTTATTCCATGAATAATCAAAATGAGAATCTTTAATGGCAATATCATATTCATTTCCTAAAAGTGGAAATGCCAGCAGATTTCCTTAATAATAGGTTTACGTATCCAAGATAATTTTCAAAACCTAATTAATAATTTATAATGAAGTATGAGGCTTCATATTATGTCTCATGCAATAATCTGAAACTCAGACATTATGGAATTCTCTATTATTAGTTAAATTCATTTTAGCTGAATGCTCTACTGGGATACCAGTACCAAGAAAGTTAACTGTATGAGAGGATAAAGACACAAGTGCAACTCCACTATGTCTGACTTATGCTCAAGGCCTTCACTGAAAAGGAGGAAGCAAACTCCTCAGAGTCATGCCCTTCTCATGCAAGACTGGGCTTTTACAATTTTAAGCCTTCTGAGTCAGACACAAGGTCCACAAAAGTTAAGGGAACTTTCCTCTGCTTCTATAAATCTTTAAGTAAAGATTATCAAAAAGGCTAAGTCCAAGTAATTTTCTTGGTCTCAGATCATTCACCAGGGTGCTCATCTAGGGTGTTGCCATATAAATACTGATTTTGATCATGGTGCTGGGAGGGGAGAAAGTGAAGAAAATACTAAATATATCTTTGTGGTTTGAAATTTACTGCATGGCACAAATTATCTTCAGTCAATCTGCAACTCACAGAATAGCAGTTTGAGTTGAGGTTGGAAGACACCTCTGGATGCCATGAAGTCCAGCCCCCTTCACAGAAGGGTAAAGGTTGGAAGACACCTCTGGAGGTCACCTGGTCTAACTCCCCTGCTCAAAGCAGGGTCAGCTACAGCAGGCGAGCAGAGCCATGTCCTGTCAAGTTTTAAATAATATTTTGAAGTCTACAAGGATGGAAATTCCACAACATCTGTGGGTAGCCTGTTTCAGTGTTTCAGCAATTTCTGAATTTTCCTGTATTTCAGTTTGTGCAGATTGTCTCTTGCCCTTTTACTGGACACCAATGAGAAAAGTCTGGGTCTGTTCTCATTTTCCTCTTTACTGCTTCACTCCCATCAGATATTTATGCACATTAGTAAGATCCCTTCAGCATCCTCTTCTCCAGGATGAATGGTCCCAGCTGTCTCAGCCTCTCATCACATGTCAGATGCTCTAGTTGGCATAACAGGTACTACTCCTAGTTTTGTATTCCCTGCAGATGTGCTGAGGGTGCAGTGTTTCATCAAGAATGGAGATGTCAACCAGTACTGGCCACAGCACTGGTGTCTGAGGTACAGCCCTAGTTCCTGGCTTATAGATGGACTTCATGCCGTTGATCACACGTCTTAAAACCCAGTGGTTTACCCAGTTTTACATCCCCTAACTATCCTCTTGCCTAGTCCAAGCTTCATCAGTTAGCCTGGAAGCATGCTATCAGAAACAGTGTCCAAAGTTTTGCTAAGACCCACTGCTCTCCCCGTGTCCTTGGAGCTGGTCATGCTGTTGTTGAAGGCTATCAGCTTGACCAGGCGTGAATTCCCCTTTGTAAATCCATGTTGACTACCCCAAATCACTTTCTTGTCCCTCATATGTTTGGAAATGGCTTCCAGGAAGATTTGATCCACCTCCTTCCTGAGGATCAAGCTGCGGCTGATTAGCCTATACTTTCCCAGCTCCTCATTCCTATTCATAGAGGCCACCCTATAGCCCCCACAGACAAAACCCTGCCATGTAAACCCACTACACTCTTGTGTTCTTCCATTTGATGTTTAAGCTATTAGGAGCTCCTTGTTCATCCATGCGGGCCTCCTGGCATCCTTGCTTGATTTCCTGCTTGTTGCACTGGAGCATTCAAGAGGTGATTCTTGAAAGTCAACTACTTATCTTCGCTCCAAGATATACCACAGAAATCATCCAAGGATGTTCTTGAAGAGGCCAAAGCCTGCTGTCTTGAAGCCCAGGGTTGTGATCCTGGTATTTGTTCTGTTTCCTCCTCTAGGAGTCTTGTACTCCATCACTATGGGTCACTGCAGCCAAAGCTGCTCCCAGCCTTCACAAGCCCAGCCAGATATTTCATGTTTGCAAGCTCAGGGAGGTCCAGCAGAGTACTGCTTTTCATTGGCTACTCAGTTGCCAGGGTTAGGAAGTTATCCTCAATGACCTCAAGAAACCTCCTGGGTTGCCTGTGCCCTGCAATGTTGTCTCTCTCTAGCAGATTTGGGAATGGTTTAAGTTGCCCGTGACAACCAGGATTTCCACCATGAGATGGTTTAGCATCTGGTAATATTCACGTGACTGCAGAATTTCTGCCTTTGATTGGTCCTAGTTGGAGATCTGTTACATTTTCAGGGGACCATTCCCTCTCTGGAAACTACTATTGTATTTTACAACCACTGCCAGCAGTCTCAACCAAAGCAAAGAAGTCTTGAGAAGACTTGGACTCTAAACACACTACTAGCAGTAATATTTTCATACTGGTGACCTGAGTTTGGACGTGTTAATAAAACAACACATCTTTCCCATGCTGTACGTGCTCCACAAGTAAAAGAGTTGACTTTCAGGGCCTTTCTTCCACTACTTTTTGTTATCTCAAAGTTCAGTTGAAAAATGTGGAAACATGGAATACACAGTTCACCTACCAACAGTTCATGCCAAATCTTCCACTACAGTCAGGACATAGAAGAACAGCAACAAAATAAATTGAAAAAAAAAAAAAAAAAGAAAATAAGACAGAAGTAGGCATGCCTGCATGTTGCTGTATCAATTACATTAAGGCTTCTCAGTCTTAACAGCCCTGCACAATACAAAGCAGGCCCTGAAAGAAGGGCAATCCCCCCTGCAAATATTTAGGTTAGCAACTGCAAAGTAATCCAGGCACAGCACTATTCATAAGACCAATTCATCACCAGGTCATACAAGGCAATTAGGCCTGGACACTAGATGCAGAGGGGAGCAGATTAACAATCACCAAGATGTTTTAAGTGATCCTGGTTTATTTTTAACAATATTTTAAAGCCTCTGAGAAGATTAATTCCTCAGCCCGAGAGCTGAGTACCTTGCTGCTGCCAAGGTAAAATGATATACTGAGTTCTCAGCACCGGAGTATTCTTTGTAGGACTTGGGAGTGACACTGTTTTGATGCTGCTAATGTCAGTGCACAATAAACACCACTGTCCTCCTCCCTGAAAGTCTGATTTCTTTGCAACAGGATGAAAAAGTTCCTACGATTTTCTCTCTTTCTCATTCTCTTTTTCATGCCCTCATGCAGAAAACGCACAGCAGATTAAATCCATAAAAGCAAAACCTGCTAATGTGTATTCTTCAGTCATGAGAGCCTCTTTCACAGGGAAGACTGTAAAACCTTCAACAAGTACATTATCTCTTCAGAGTATCAGTGGTAAATAAGACCGTTTCTTACACTGAAGCTAAAATGCAGCTGATAGAGTGAAATACAATAAATATATCTATTGTGAAACATAGAAGATAAGATGTCAATATTTAAAATTAAAAGAAAAAGGTACACTAGAAATAAATAATGAAATATCAGGACAAAATTTTTAGCCCTATTTCTGAATCTCATTCTCAAGAGAAAGTTGTTAGGAAGGACCTGCTGCATTAAACTGGACCAAATGCCATCTAACTAATTCTCTTGTCTCTGAGTGCCTTAAGGAGGAACAAGAAACAAGATGAATACAGAAAAATTTTCCCTTTATTTTACTTTCCCATCTTCTGGCAATCTAGAATTTAGAGTCTTCCTAAATCACAGGCTGCATTCAGAATACGCTGTTTTCTAGTCCTCTTGGGGAAGTTTTCCACAAAATTTTCTGCCTCCTTTCTGTTTGTATTAATTCTTTGGATTCTCTATCCTTATATCTCACTGAATTTCCCATAATTATTTCCCATAATTAATTTTTAACCCAAGTGAAATATATTCCTTTTGGTTTGATTTTAATCTCTTGCCCAGATGATGCCATGTCTATTTGAAAGCCTAGTCATGCCAGAGGGTGCTGAGAGCTGGGTTCCTCCAGCCTCCCAAACATGGGTGTTGAAAGAGGTGAAGTAACATACAGGAAGAATGGGTTTCCAGGAGAAAATGAGAAAAGGGAGCATGGTTGGCAAGACAACATATAGTCAGATATGCAAGTTGGGTTTCCGGACTATTGCCCAAATATTTAAATGGTGGTCATACTTGCTTCTTGTACCATTAGGAAGGGATTTCTGTTTTTTAACAATCTCAATTACTGTAATACATAAATCATAAATAAATAATTAATTCCTTAAAAGCAGGATGCTTCTCATATTTTATGCTGCCATTCAGGTTTTAAGTAACATATTTAACTCAGCTTTCTCACAAGCTGAAAAGTCAAAGCCCTACTGAAGAATGGCACCAGTTCCCCAAAATTCACTCATCCTCTCTCAGCAGCCAGTGCACCGGGAAGTATAAATCCATGTCAACCTTTTCTCCAGTGTGTTACACAAGTGTGTGACAGTGAGGTATTTAGCAAATTTGGCTACTCTCTTCCTGGATAGCTAAGCTGTTCCATCAGCAACATAAAAATGTTTTAACAACACAGCAACAAACCATGCAGTGTGCCAAGGAGCCACAGAGCCCTTGGTTCATTGTTGGGAGGTTACGTTTAATTACAAGGTCCTGATTAACACACTGGAACAAGGCAATAGCTTACTTCAAACAGTTCCAAATCATTGTACTTAAAAATGCTGACCCTTGTCATAAGCAAGGACAAGTGACGAAAACAAAAGGAAAACTGTTTTGGCTCTGAGTGAATTTCAAGTTCCACGACAGAACTTTGCAGAAACCCAGTAATCTATAAAAGCCAGCTTTCAAACATTAATTTTGTAGTACCATAAACAGCCAGACTCTTCCCATTAGCAGCCCAAATCCCAAACTGATGGTATCATTCAGGAACTTACTTTTAAACAAGGTTTCAATACAAATTTTCATTTTTAACTCTTTCATTGATTTTTTTCTAGTTGGTGCAACCTAGCATATCCTCCATCTTCTCCTCCTCCTCCTTATTATTATTATTATTATTATTATTATTATTACTGTTATTAAAATCTGGGGGTTTTATTCTGTTACCTGACTGGAGCATTTTACTCATACATTTTGCCCAGAGGCAGCATTATCTGCTTCTTAGAAAAAGTGTTCTGGTTGTAATTCAGTCTCTGCAACACTTTTAATGCAGGGTCAGATCCTGGCTTCATTTGAAGCTCTTAGCTACAGTGCTTCCATATGGAAGTAAAACATGAAATTACAATAATTAAGACTTAGTTGAAAATACGAGAGAATGAGGAAGTACACTCCTAATCCCAGCAATGTCAAGCATGGTTAAAATGAATTCAGAAGATTTTGTAGAGAAGTTTCCTTCCTTAGAAAGAAGGAAGCAGCTGACAAAATGTGGGCTAAGCTCAGCAGCTTCTGCACTGCTGCCTTGAGAGGGTACCCGGGTGAGTTGCTGAACATCTGAACTTTGAACATTACAACAGACTCTTATTGGCGCACGTGCATGAAAGCCTCCTTTATTTTCTCATCCCAGGAAACGGAAGCCATATGAAAGAGAACACCTTCAGAATACGTAAGCAGTGCTGGCAAGTTTAATCTAGAGCCACAAAATACAAATAAAATAGAAACCACTGGGATGATTAATTTGTGAAAATCTCTATTCTTTAATTTAATCAGAAGACAAATGATAAATCTGACCAAGATAAATGATCAATTACTTATTAAATCTAACAGGGTGCAGCTGATAGGGCCTAGGTAAGTCAAAGTCAATTTTAGCTAGAGTGCAACGGGCAAGTCCAATAGGATGGTTTGGGTGAATGAAAGACATGAGTTGGCTTTAAATAAGAGAGCTTGTTCTTGCACAACAAATTAACTCTTACTTGATACTGTGCACAGAGCAGTGGGGAAGGTGGCCTCCCAATAGCAGTGCTGATAGCCAGGAGCATATGTAAGGTAAGTCCTGTGTTGAAAAGCCAGGTTACAGCATAGTTAAACTGCTCTCGAATTTATTTAATGTAATTAATAAAATCTAGTGTGTTTTCAGAGAGCATAAAGCATTTCCATAACACCAAATACAAATATGAAAAAAATACAGAAATGCCAAATATGGCGTTCTGACTGTCTAACAAAAATGCTGGATGAGATCAATGAGCCTTGCCTTGAAGCCAAGCAGCAGCAGTTCCATGGACTGCACTGCAGCTGCAGGTCAGGCACTTTCCAGCTGACTCAGGTATGGAGGACAGATGTGACACAAACATCTCAGACATAAGTGATGCTTTCCAAGTGTCAATTTCACTCACCTTCCCCTGCTCCAAGCCAACACACAACTTGGAGGAAACTGTGTTAGCAGGGATTGAATTTGCTCCTGGTAGGACCCAGGATAAATGAGCTGCTGGCACAGTAGATACCAGCCCTTCTCTCCAGTTCTTGTGGGCTGAGTACCCCTCAGCTCTCCTGCTGAACCTCAGGCTCAATGGGACTGTTAGACCAAACAACTGATCAAACCAAGCTCTTTATTATAGTTGTCTCCATTTGTGGTCAACCTACTTAAGACTCGAAATATTATGGTAAAACATGCACAAAATTTATTCAAATTCAAAATCAAAGGCTGCTATGGAACATGTGGGGAGAGCAATACTGGGAAAATTTACTGTTTCAAGGATTAAGTGTCCCAAACACAGATCTTAGAACAAAGATGGATTTTGAAAAATGTTTAGTGCTTTTCATTAGCAAGAGGCAGAACATTCTTCTCTTCCATTTTCCCTCCAGGAAGACAAAGAAGGGAAAGAGACAGAGGAATGTTAAATGATGTAATATCTCAGACATATAATTCTTCGTAATGATGTAGGTGCTTTCTTTGTTAACTGGGCATTCTGTGCCAACAGTGTAAGTACATACAGATTTAGGAGGCTCTGTCTATTCAACAGACTGGCTTCTGAAATTTGCACTGCGCTTGGAGCTGGATTAAAATTGTGTGACTAGTAATTCTTCTTATCACAATAATGTGTATTATTATCTGTTCTCATGGCTTCAAGTAATGACACTTCGGGTAGCAAAAATAAGCCATGTTTTGTGTTCCTATTGAATCACTGTTGCATTTGACTAATATGAATTGGGGGTTCAGGCCCATAAACAATTTTCCTTCTGTTTAAAATAATCCAGCTAGTACAAGTGAAACAACTTCTCCAGAACCGCATACCTACAAACAATGTTAATACTTTGAGAACAACAGCAAAACCAGATTCTCGGAAGACCAAATAACACAAAGGACTGTCTCTCTCCCAGAACAGAGCATTAACCAAAATGAGACATTTCATGTGCATTAGCAAGGATGGTTAATGATTGTTTCCAATACAGACTGATAACCATTTGACTGAAGAACGGAAAATATGATGCTTATATTTGCAATGGAGGAGGTTTGCCTGGGAAATTAACTGACTCTTTAGTCTGAATCTGAACTTCATAAGATTTTACAGCCAAATATGAAGGCAAGATCAGCTGGGGAGCTCTATTCCAAGTGAAGAGAAATCATGTACTATAAAGAAGTTGATGACGGGAAATAGGAGTGGTAGCTGTGCACAGTGAAAAGAAGAAGGTTAGACAATTTCAGGGATCAGTCAGGGAACCAGGAGGAGGAAAAAGTGATGTGATGGTCCTTATGAATGTGGCAGTCAGGGCAAACACCACTGAGGCCCAAAGCGATCACTCACTGAGCCTATAATTAAGCAGCCCTTTGCCTCTCCAGGGACACAGGACTGTCATTCCCTGAGCAGCAATGACCCCTTCTCACTGTCTTGTAGTTTTACAGGCCTGTTCTGTATGGAGCCACAGACCAGGAATCAGTGACAGAAAACACAGTTAGTGTAGAGTAACGTGTCTTTATAGAGAAATAAACCTTGTAGAGATAATGAATTCTGTGTCACAGACAGTTTACCTCCCTGCTTCTTCCTGATACGGACTGTTCCCTGCTGGGGGAACTCAGTAGATTTCACTGCTTTTTTCCTCCATGGGCTTTTTCCTTCAGTAATACCTAGTCATTCTCCACCACCAGATACCTCTTCCCTAGAGAAAGGCTTGTAATATTCCTCTGCCCTGTAGCTTCTCAGCCTGGCATTTTCATCTGAGATGAGATCCTCAAAGCTAAATTATTTCCTCCTGATTTTTTTTTTTAGGAGAAAGGCAAAAAGTATTTGGGCTTTTTCCTCATGGATTCTTTTACAGAAGGTCATTATGGCTCAGCTGATGGCCCAAAGAATCCATTTGGCTTGCTTTTTTCCCCAAAATTCATAGGCCAAGGATACAAATACACCTGCAGAGCTCTTCCAGTCTCTGCCTTGCCCAGCACAGAACCACTCAGATGGGCACTCTTAAAGCCCTGAGATCTAAAGTCACACCTCTCCCCACGCACATAGGGTTTAACATGTAGGAGCTATTTAAACTCTTCCAAGAAGGTCAAAGGGAAGACTTACAACTGATATAACATAATACCCTTCACATTCTTATTACTGATCTACCACATCTGGTACCGGTGTTTTGTCATGAAGATCATATATGTGTGTTTGTATGTGTGTGTGTACAGTAATCCATCAGAGCATTCTTAGATTAATACAGTGTAAGACCATGACAGGAGCCAGGTTCACTTCTTGACTCCGTGCTTGTCTCAGCATTTTGCAATTCTACAATATGCTAGGGAAGAAAAATTTCATGCAGGAAAAAAAGAAATATCTCTTTTCTTTTAATAAGTGGTGCCAGCCACTAAATCTCTACACAGAGTGGTAAACCTGTCACAACTAGAAATAAAATATTAGCAGATTCAAACTTGTGTGATTTTTCTTTTTGCTTCACTTTGCTGATTGGTCAGTTGTGCCAGATCATTTGCTTGAATCTAAAACAGACCAGGATGACTTAAAATAACATTTCAATGATCAGACTGTGCAATTTGGGTTACTAGTTTTACACGGTGGGGATTTATATTGTCTTGCTAGTCTTTGAATATACTGGCTTAGAAAACTAGAGGTCTCTCCATGAGCAAACGATCTGTCTGCTGCCCCAGCAGTGCAAAGCACACACTGATTTCCTTGAAGATGGGGTTGCTTTTGACAGTTGCAGAAAAGGGTCTTGAGCCTGCCCCTACTAAATCAATTCATTACACAACTGCCATTCAAAAGCTGTCCACGCTTCAAGAAGCATATGAGGCTTGCTGCTGCTGCTGCTGCTGCTCTATACTGCCAAAGGAGCTCAGCCACAGCTGTAATTCTCATCTAGTTGGGAAGCTTGTTAAAATCCTCTAATTAAAACCCTCCATGGCCTTATTCAAATCCTTCTCACAGCCCTTGACCTTTTCCCCTCGGCTGGGACACATACAGGTATGGCAGTCTGCTGTATCACAGCAGGCAGGAAAAGCATTATGGTGTCCAGCTCCTAGAGATTTCATTTTCCCATAAATACTTATGTCTTTCACACTTACTATTGTGTTGAATAGACTACAATGACACTGTGTCATGAAATGTAAAACTTTTTGATCACCTATCTGCTGATCTGCTTTTACATAGCTATTATTTTCTTCTTTAAAAAAAAGTTCCAATATTTGGAATTATTAATTGGGCAAGGAATAGCCAAATAGGCAAAATACTGCATCTTCATTTGCTTATAATAACAATATTTCAACATTACAAACCACAAATATTTCTGATATGGTCACATTAAATTATTCTAGTTATTATAAATCATTTCCATTCATCCCCTTCACTATATGTATTGCATGCAAAAAAGATTCATGCAACTCATTAAGAGAGGCCAACCTTTTTCTGAGTAACAGCCTTAGTTTATCAGAGCTGCTTCACAAATTCTTGGAAATGAATTCTGCTTATGTTCTTCTAGGACTCTGAAAACAGAATATGCAGAGAGAGCGGCGTCAAGGACTGGCAAACCACTCTGTTCCTTGTGTGTTGGAATCTAAAGGACAGTTACATTTAGAAGACAAAAACTGCAGAAGAAACAGGGACTGAAACAGATACAGTAAATAGACAATGCTCTTTTCAAACCTCATGGGACAACATGTTGGTGTCCTTATGAGAGGAGAAACAAAAACTTATAATTAAGTAAGTGATTCTCTGGGAAGATTTATAACCCCTCTGAGAACAGATGACATGTAATGCCAGTATCAGGAATGATATTGCAAACTGGAAGAAAGGCAACAAGTACCAATTAACCACTCACAACTTTGGCATATTTGATTGTTATTCATTCATTTGAGTTTTGCTTGCTGATTGTACTAATCAACAAAAAGGAAAAAAGCCTTTGGAAAGGATTTATAATGTCTACAAGGAAATCTTCATTTCCAGCTCTCCCTGGGAAGTGCATTTAATTGGTGCACTGTGTCTTCAGGAATTACACCCATCAATTTGTTTCACCTAAGGGCATGAAAGAAGAGGGCAAGGAAAAACTAACTTGGTTTTACATTCCCTTATGAGCCTTACCCACTCAAATAGTACATTCCTTCAGCCAGAAATGTAGTCTGATTGGAAAAGGAGGAATTAGACAATTCGCCAAGGATTTCTAGGTAACCTGTGACTGTGCCCATCAGAGGCTGCAGTGAGCCAATGAGACCCTCAGGCATGCTGCTGCCATGGATGTGCCCATCCTGCACACGGGATGTGGGGCATCAGGGACACACAGCAAGTTTGAAGTTTTAGGGAGCATGGTCCATCATGTCCATGAGACAAAATCCCTGTCCATAGGCAGAAACACATGGCTCTCCTACATCTTCCCAGGATTCCTGTACCTCCAACAAGGAAATTAGTTCAGAGTGTGACAAATGTCCACACCACATAGTGCAGTCATGATTTTATGTCTACCACATCATTCTCCTGGAGAAACTGGCTGTTCATGGCATGGACAGGGGCACTGTTTCCTGGGTAAAAAAGAGATGGCTGAGGCCAGAGTGTGGTGGTGAACATAGTTACATCCATCTGGCAGCCATTCAACAGTGGTGTTTCCAAGTGCTCACTATTGGGGCCAGCCCTGTTTAGTATCTTCATTGACTACCTGGATGAAGGGATACTCAGGGTTTATCCCAGAAGAGCTCAACACTAATTTCAGGCAGAATCAAAGAGCTCAATCCTGGAGCTCTTATCTATGGTATTAGCTGCAGTGAGGCAGAGTGGAAGCCCACCAAGCTGAATGGGAATTCAGAGAGCTTTGGATGAGATCCCATAAGAGCGAAAGGTTGCAGAAGTGAGACTCAAAGCAGACCCTTGGCCATTACAGTAAACTCATCTGGGATCACTCTGCTGCCAATACTGTTGTATGACACAAGACACAGCGCGTACGTCTTTGCTGGACTGCAGGCTTCCATGTGATGAATTAGGGGCCTGAACAATTGGGGAAGGAAATGGCAGGAGGGCCCAACTGCCCTGGCACACAGCATGGAGCAAGAGCTTCACCCAGGGGAGATGTAGGGGCTCACCCACTTCTTCCAGTCCCCTTGCAAATCCCTCTGTGAGTTAAAGAGCTTTAAGTTACTGCCATAATTCTACTGTTAAGTTTTCACATGTATACAAACCCCTACACAACACAACTTGTTCTAATTTTAGGATTTAGCTTTATAACCATTTAGAAATCTTAATTTGTGTGTCAATCACACCTCAAGCCTAAGCTCAGGGGCACACATCTGTCAAAAGACTTCAAGAAGAAATGTGAAAGGGAAGGGAAGAAAAGCAACCCTTCTCATCTTAAGCTCTGTACAGGCAGGGGAATCATTGGGCATTTCTACAGCCACTTGCTTGGAGTAAATGCACTCAGAGCTCTTCATGAATTCTGCACACCCTCCCTGGCAGCAAAGCTAGAAGCCTAGGCAGCTCTTTGTCTTTTACAGGACATCATTGTGGAGCCTGTGGCATCCCTAAGGAAACTTCTTGTGACAGGGTGCTCTCAGGTAAGGCTTGGGAAAAACAACAGTCCCCAAAGTCGTGACAGAGCTGGAAGGAGGTGGCACAGGCTGGCCAATGTGAGGGTGAAACTAGCAGCTAAATCCAGATAGGAGAGCAGGAGTGGACCAGCTGGAGGAGATGTGAGAGCCGTGAGGAAAGACCATCGCGTCCTGAGCGGCTGAGGAGAGCAAGGGGTAGGGGGGAGAGATCTGCGAAGAGGACAGAGGGGCCTCCAGGGGGTGATGGAGAGGAAAGAGAGAGCCAAGAAGAAGCTGGGCCTTCCCAAATGATTCCTCTCTCTTTGGCAGTGAAGGAAAACTAAGGGAAATATGCAGATTAAACAAAGGAGTGAAGAGCTACAGTAACAAAGAGCTACAAGTAATGTGAAAAGGCAGGTAGAAAAAAAAATTCACTGAAACTGGTTATCACTTTTTTTTTTTTTTTTTTTAAGGGAGTGAAAAAAACCCAAAGCAGTCCCAGACACTTTCAGCTCACAGGACCAGCCATCACATACACAGCTCACCTGAGATCTGTGGCCTTGGCAGCACTGTATTTTATTTTCAGTGACATGAACCATTCATGAACCATTTCTCCAATGCATTAAGCATAAACAAGCTTTCCTTTTGCATAGGTAAGTATTTCTTCCTGCCACTGTGATTTCATTTCCTAAACCAAATATTTTTATGCGTGGAACCACTGAAAGGAAAACAAGTCTGAGACTTCCCACTAATTACTGTATTTCCCAGGAGTTCTCCCGCAGTGTCTGGAGCCAGGATCCCCTGCCACACGTTTTATTTTGTGGAGTCTTTCCATTTTATGACTTTTGAAGCAACTGGTGGTGTTTATTGATCTTTCCACACAGCTGTTCTTTTCCTACAGGAGCACTGAGATGGTTATTCTTTGGTCTGATATATGAGGCCCCGTTTTCTGTTTCAGGGCATTGAGGAGGCAGAAGCTTTTTAAGACTTAGAGTTTGTGGGTGTAAAGGAAGCAGAAAATGCTACACACTAGTTTCGCTTTCACAGTAGAAAATGTGCTTGTGTGATGAATTCCAAAATCCCGTGAGCTAACTATCCCAAATGAGACTAGCTGTGATACATAAGGATGAGGTGGGGGAATTGCCACAGATCTGTGCTGGAACAGGAGGGATGAGCAGTGGGCAGCTCTACAGGAGAAGGACGGTGGAGCATCTGCACAAAACAGCTCCAAATACTCATGGGTGGCTTCCAGCACATCTCCTCATGTCCCAGACAATACTTGAATCCCCCTCAGCAACTTTTACCATTTTTCAGCCATCCTAACTAGTTTCTCATATTGAAAGATCAGACATGAACAGGAATGACCGCATGTACATACAAGACCTGACTCATGCAATAACAAAAGCCACAAGCGCTCACGGCCCCCGGATAACCCCAAACTGTGGATAGCATCACTCGAGCGTGGATTACGTTTCAGGTTTTTGCGCGGGCCGCAGTCCCATGGGACCGCAGAGCCGCACAGCCCCGCGGCTGCGGCCGGGGCTCTCCTGCCAGGGGTGCGCCTGGCAGCCCTCAGAGACCCCGCTCCCGCCTGGGTGCCTCCAGAGCCACCCCCGGGACATGGCAGCGGCGGTCACGCTCGGGATGCTGGTAAGCGCACGTAACTTTGCGAGGGAGAGGAGAAAGAGCACGAAAGGAAACTCGTGAGAGAAAATACCTACCTTACCGCTCCGCCGACTCCTCAGAAAGCGCAGCAGACGCTTGCATGTACAAAGCTTTCCCAAAAATCACACAAGGATCTCCGCTCAGCGCGAAGAAAAGCTGGGGTGCCCTCGTCCTCCCCGAACCGCTGCTGCGAGCATCCGGCTGTCCCTCCGTGAGGATTCCCAGCCCTCCAAGCGCCCGGGGTCCCCGAAGGCGCCGCCGCCCCCGGAGCCGTTCCCCGCCCGCTCCGCTCGGGGGGAGGAACAGCTGGAAGGGTGTCAGCACAACACGCTCCATAAATTCTCCCTCAGTCTTGTGCAGACGTAAGTCTTTGAGAAAAATGCCTAAATCCCGTCGTTTGTTGACATAGTAACCACATTTAAGTTTTTGCCCCCCTCAGAAGCCCTCTGCCTAAAACAATTCATTATGTGGAAGATTTATCCAGCGTGCAGCGGGCTGGTTTGTGTGGTTTTATTTGTCCAAAGAAGAAATAAAGAGACTGGACGTTTATACGCTAGAGACTTCCCACCCAGACCAAGGGGTTGCTTCATTACAGCGGATAATATTAAGGACTTCCACAAGTTTTTGGAGGAAATGTAATGCCAAGTAAAAGGGGGGGAAAAAAAATCATTATTGAGATAAACAGCCCATTTCTAATACCTAAGTGAAGTAAAATTGTAGGAACTTTTCAGGAGGTCACAAAATGTTTTGTATTTTTTCTCCAACTTATTCACATATATTTATCCGATTTCTCCAAAGATGCTTAAAACATTTTAAAAGTACCCAACAAAATTTGTAAAGCCGCAGCAGATATTGTGAGAAAGAGCAGAGGGTCAGAAACAAGTAAAGCCTGTGGAAGACTTTGCTTCCCCAATTCTATGGAGATGAGCCCTATGGAGATGAGCTCTTTAGTCTCCGGGCAGTGGAGAGAAGAAAGATAAAAGAGAATTGTGCTGCAGGGATCACGTGGGGTTTAATGGGTTTTAATGCATCCCCTCATCCAAACTGCTGCCACCCTACACAGACCTGCATGCAGATTTCTAGCCCTTTTACTGGTAATTTAGGCTATGGAAGCAGCCTGGCAGGCTTGTGCAAACCATGCTACCCTGCAGGGCTTTTTTGACCCCAGTTGCAAAAGGATGGGGGTGGGGGGTAAAATAACAAAACCCGAACCTTGGTATTTCGAGTTGAAAAGAGTCTTACAAGCAACCTTTCAGTGTTTTAACTCAATGTTGCCTTAAAAACCGCCTGATTTACAAATATCTGTAAGGTTCTAATTGTGTATTACTTACTGCAGAAAACTTCCTCTCTGATCAGGGTTAAATGTGTGCTTAAGCTCGGAAGCAGCAGAGCAGCATAGAGTGAAAGATCTAGCATTTTCCTCGAACCTTGAAATTCATTACAAGTGACCATAACCTTCCCCTCGGCACCCAGGCAGCTTCATTTTCTTCACATCATGCTCATCCTCTTCTTTCCCTCCCCCCTACCAAAACAAAACAAAACAAAACATAAACAAACAAAAAAACCCCATCAAATAAGTTCTTAATCCACATCTTCTTACTGGGTTGTAGCTGAGAATAATTTCCTGAGCTGTCATTTAAATGAGAAAAGAGAAGAGATAAAGAAAGGAGAAGCTTAAATGTGCATTCACAACTTTGGAAGTCACACCCTTTGAAAACGTTTCATTACACTTTTTAAGGATAGATTCTGAAATATAGTTCCAGCACCCGTACATATTTCTCAAATTATCCCCAGCTGATATCCTGACCCCATACCACCTATATAGGTGCTATTTTAAATGTTGTATATATTTTAAGAAACTGGCAGGTATTAAGAAGTTTGTGAAGCTCTGGCACAAATACCATGATTCTTTGTATTTCACTGCCCGTGTAAAACCAAAATATTTTCAGTAGCCAAGGTTGGGTTAAGTTTTTTGTATATTTTAAAGCGGGTCCAAAAGGGTGAACCACTAGCCCCATGCTCTGGCTCCATGGATGATTCAGTGAAACCCGTGGAACTACTGGAAGTGTTTGTAGCTCTGGTGGCTCCAAGCTGGTGTGAGGGAGCTACACTTCTGGCCAGGTCTTCTTTGGACTTGCTGTTGAGCTCAGTTTGACACTGCACCTGAGCAGCTGGTGGCTGTGAGCAGCAAGGCTCAAGGTGAGTGTCACCCTCGTCTTTTCCTTGCATCCCTTGCCACAGTCTGTGTTTGCTGTGCACCGCAACTGTGCTGGGGCAACTGGGGCAGCTGTTTCAGAGGGCTGGTCCACTTGGAAACCAACACACCCAGAAGGCATCATTTTCCATTTCATCAGCTTGTCAAGCTGACCTGGCTACAGTTGTGCAGCTGCTGGCTGCAGTCCAGGCAGATGGGTGGGCAGTGCAGTGGATCAGCAGAATAGCAGCCTCCATTTGCACTCGGTTATACATATTATTAATTTCCCATCTAAGCTTGTTGGTGCCTATGCTCTCCCAGTCAAATGGGATAACACTCTTTCCTTGACCTACAGATTGTAAACCACAGGGTATAGAAAATCAGAGTTTTCACAAACTCAAAAACTCTACTTCCAATAATGTACCATCATCTAACAAAACCCGATAAAATATACGAGAAGTTAAGCTGATTTATTTCTGTACATTGTGCGTACCAAACAAATATTCCAATGTTAGCAAAATTATAAGTACTGAAGTCACTATTCTCTTTGTAAAGTGAGGCCAGATCCATGAAATAAACTATTAATTAGGGGTAAGGGTGGGGTGTGAAGTCGTCTATGTTCTATATTATTTTTCAATATTGTTTGTGCTAAGTCTGTTTAGCTTTGTTTTTCTGAATCTTTTTTTAACCAAAATGTGAAAATAACCTGCTTCCACTGTTTACTTAGAAATGATATAACAGTTAGATTGTCTGACCACACATAGATAACTATGAATTGTAGCAATTTGACATCATCCACAGGATTTCATAAGATAACAGAAAGTTGCACAAGCACACTTACTAGACCTGCTATTGAAGATGAACCTCTATACTGATGAGATGGCAGAAAAGTCCTGCGGCCTGTAGTAACGGTGTTTTAGAAAGCAAAGGAGTGAATGAACTCATGAAATGGGCTCTGGCCCAGAGCTGCAAGCACAAAGCATTAGCAGCTGTTTAGTGCTATGTTTGCAAATGCTCTGGTTCCTGTAGAAACACCTAATCCTTCCTGAATTCTGGCCAGTATTTATGGTTAAGTGCAGACAGTAAAAGGCTGTTCTCATTACCTCCTTCTTATCTGTATGGTCTGTTTTGTGTGACAATGGATTTTCGGCTAGAATTTTAAAGCTTAATTATTCTGGCCACGTATTCGGCATCTATTTACATTGCAATGTGTGCCAAAGACCTATTTGCTGGGGGATGCCTGGTGGGGTGGGAAGTTTGGGTACTGCCTTAGCCATAGGGAACAAAACAATACAAGGAAAGCCCAGGAACCCACAAAGCCCTCAATGCAAATCATAAACTTTCTATAGGCATTCTTGAACTATCCTATAGAATGTGATACTGATTTATGTCCAGCAATGGAAGTCTCAAATATCCTTTCAACAGTGTCTGGAGGGATTAGCAGATTGTCAGAGCTGGGGCTGAGAACTCCTTCCCATTTTAGGATTGACCTCCTCGGTGCTCCGACCATAAATTGAGTTTCACAGAATCATTTCCTTGGGGTCCTACTCACTCTAGCAAGACACAGCCCACAAAAAGCCACAAAATACTGAGGCGAACAGAAAAGGCAAAACCCAGAATAAAAGCATGCAGCAAACAAACAAGGTTTGTGGTCCACTCTTTGAAAAGCTAAAGCTGAAATTCCTGGTTTTTGAAGGGACCCTTACCCAAAGGAGATCAACGAACTGAGCTCATTTTGTGGCTGTCTCACTTGCTCAAGCTTTCTAAACTTTGTGCATGTACCCCTGTTCAGTATGGTGCTCTGGAAAGCATCTTGACACCACTTTATTTTTAATCTTTATTCAATCAGGGACCTAAATACCTGATATATTGTGGATATATCAGCTACAGGAAATGGACCATGTCTGATGAAACAGGCATCCTATATTCAAACGGGGATGCAAGTGCTATGTATTTGCTGCCTACAGCTCTTGATGATGAAGCTGTGCCATTCACAGCAGCAGCTGGTGATGAAACAGCTTTATTCTGGAGCTGGAGTTTGCCTGACTTTACCATTACCTGATCTATCTCACTCAACGAGCAGAAAAATCTTCATTTTCTTCCTGTGGGATTGTTTTGCCCTGTATTAACTCCTTTACCAGCTCACCACAGAGCCAAAATGAACATCAGTGATTCTCCAAGGGAAACAGCAGGAGTGCACCCAAGTGGAAAGGGAAGAGGGGCTGCCTGGCACTTTTTGGCAGTAGTTATCTTTTAGCCCAGTTCAAATATACTGCCTGACTGTACTCTTAGGACACAGCTAGAGATGTTGTCCAGACCACAGATTAACAGGGTTAAGAGGTTATTTCTTTATCCCTGTCACACTTCCATGAAGATTACTGCCTCCTCAGACCTGCCAACAGGGTGGCACCTTTTGTATCCCCTCAGTTTCAAAATGATCTGGAAAACAAAAATCTCCTGTGAAAATCCCTGAGGCTGGTACAGATCATTTTCACGGAACTGTGCCAGGGAGTGACGAAATGAGCAATTATATCACTGCATCAGAGGGTAAGGTTTCACCAGGTGCATGCCTTAGTTAATGCCTTGTTACCACTGAAACAGGGCAGTCTCCCCTCTCCCTCCTGGGCAGTGGTCTTCACCCCCACCTCATGCCAACTCCATTGTTCCTCTGACAATTTGATGAACAAGTTCATCTAACTCAACTGACAGAAAATGCTTCTTTTATTTTCCCTGGTTTTTATAGCCTGTGAGATGAACCAGCTCACACAGGAGTGACAGAGCATTCACAGCGTGCAGTCAGGAACCAGGACTGTGCTTGAGCTGGAGCGCATTGTGATGGGAAAGAAGGGGAAGAAGGGCTCAGTGTACAATAACATCTTAACATGGGTCAGCTGCAGCCTCCCCTTAACAATAGCTGTTATTGCTATTTCCTAGCTGAGCCTGAGATCTGTCCCAGCACATACTTTACAAGCCATGGTGAGGATAGATGGATGGTTTGCACAACGCTAGAGACCTTTCATCTCCTCTCAAGGAAAAGCTCTTTCTTGACACAGACAGGAACAAGTCCCAGGAAAGTGTTAATTTGTTTAAAGCTGCTGTGCAGCTCCTTTGCCCTTCGGGGCCCTGGGAGCTTTGAATCACCGAGGCACCCATTCAGATGATGCAATACTTGTACCTGGATACACTGCCAGAGGACTCTGGTAGGAGAAAAATCAGGAAAACCAGTGGAAGATTAAAGGCTCTCTTTCCATCGGGCCTTGTTACATTCATCTGAATTCCTGCCTTCTGATTTACTAAGTTACCTTGTGATTCTTGACTGCTTTGCTTGCAAGTCTCCACCAGCTCTTCTCCAGCCCAGGTACAGATGCTGACATCATCTTCCCCCTCCCGCTGGCACTTGTCTGCTAATGAAATACAACTGCACAGAGGAGGAAGGAAATTCAAGGAGTGTCAAATGCCAGCCTGATTGCCAGCATACCATAGCAGGCTAGTGCAGTCACCCCTGGCTTTGGTTCAGAAGGATTTGGGGAATGTCATTTCTTTTTGTATTGTATTTTCTAGCATATACTTGTAAGGTGACATTCTGCCTCCTCTCCTGCTGGCTTTTGTGCTGTGCAGGTTGCTGTAGCTAGTCGTGCTTCAAACAGGGCTGAACACTTCTGGGAGTGATTTCGAATTACTTTATAAATGTCCTGCTTACAGGAAGGCATGACATTTTGAAGATGTAGTTTGCCTTCCAAAAAAAGGAAATCCTTTCAAAGGTCTTCCCAACATTGCTGTTCAAATCTCTCACTCAGCTGCCACAGCAGGTTGAAAGACCTGCACTCTGCCTCGACTGACAGTTTTGAACTTCCTCTTCTAACCATGAATCTTCTGGATGAGAAGTGCTCAGAGAGGCAGGACTTAGAAGCTGTATGCTTTCCCAGCACAGCCTTCTTGTGCCACAGCATCAATCAATCAATATTGGAACACTGTTCTTTAAATGAGTAATATATCTGCATGTAGCCCAAGCTGTGATGCCAACTCCACCAGTAACCTCTGACTACTGAACGAAGTTAATATCTGGCTGCCACAGAAAGAAGGCCTTTGCTATCCTCCTCTCTAATTTCCCTTCCCCTCTATCCCCATTTCCACATTCCTCCCTCTCCCTATTTACTTGCCCTGACTTAATTCTCTGCCATTCTTGTGAGTTGAATTGGCTTATTCTTATACTGTAATTGGAGTAGTGCCAGAGCTGGCAACAAGGCAAGCAGCAAAGATACGTGGTGAAGAGAAGTGAGAGGAAGAATGGGTGAAGAAGCTGGATTTCACTCTTGCCCAAAATGCAACCTAATCGAGAGCCAGAAGTCAGGGCAGGGCACAAAGGGTCTAAAAGCCAGAGTTACAGTGAAGGTAGCAAATCGTGCTGTGCCTGTGTCTGCAGAGGATGCTGTAGTTTAAGATGCTCCCAGAGAGTTGCAGTTTTCAAGCCTGGTTATATACAGGTTCAAGCCAATGTGAGAGCAAAGAGATGACCATTGTTCACTTCCATGTTCTAGGCAGTTTTGGCATGAGCTCCAGCACTCTCCAGTCATGCTGCACAGACTATTCATGCAACCACAGGAGGAAAGGGTGGTGTGTGGCTGTGGGAAGCATATCTAATTTGTCCATTTAAGTCCCCTTTAAATAGGCCTTCTCTTCTACAAGGCAAGTCTGGCTCTTTAGCAAAGCACATGGATAAGCCTGGCTTCTTAGGCCCCTGGGAATACCAGTCAGGAGAGCAAACCCTCGCATAGCTTGCAGTTCCAGTGAGCTCTGTGGACCTCAGCTGGTGGCTGCTGTCACACTTCCCAGGACTTGCCACATGACCTGCCTTACTTGGAATTTCCAGTTAGCTGGACTGTCTCATACTGGAGGGCTGATTAACTCATCTTCTTGCTACAGTGGTCCCATCCCAAAAGAATGACTGAGGAAAGTGACTCCCAAGCACACAGAGTTGGCCCTTTCCCAGCTGCCATGTGGGAATAAAGACAAAGCCTTTGAGGAGCGAGCTCAAAAGACCTCTTGGTATCTGTGTGGAGGTCCTGACAAGATGACTTCATATTTCCTGCCCCAAGGCTTTTTGAGCAATATGTATGTAAAAGCTGAAGCTGAGCATATTTAAAAACTCATCAGTCCTATATGTAATCAGTGCCTTATTAGATTTCCAGCAATGCAAAGGGACTAATAGTTAATTTGGAAGCTACCTGGAAGTAGCTTTTTCATTTTATGTTCGCCAGTGTTTTTCCATGTTGCTCCATATAACTAAATTAAGTGTTCTGATAACAGCGCTAAGAGCAGTGGAAAAGCCAACATATTAAATAAACTTGGCCACCTGTCATATTTTACATGCCATCTCTTGTTCATAGCCTATGGGTTTAAATGCCTGGCAGCCGAAGCTATGGCACAGAGTGGAGAGTCCTTGGAATTCACTCTTCCTTACTTTGTCTGAATCTGAATTTGTCAACTTTTACCTATTCACCAGGGCAAGAAACACAGAGTTTTTTGCACAGCTGATCTGCAGCCCAGATGGTTGGAGGCCTACTGGGACCAAAAGAGAAGAGTGGTTTAGAACTACCCTGAGAAGTCTTGGAATCTCAGGACTGCAGGAAGACTTCAGTACAACAGCAGGGTACTGCCACCATCCATTCCAGCCACTACACTGTCAGGATGCCAAAAAAAGCAGGAGATTTTTTTTATTGTTATTGTTATTGTTATTGTTATTGTTATTGTTATTGTTATTGTTATTGTTATTGTTATTGTTATTGTTATTGTTATTATTATTATAATAAATTTTTTTTTTCCTATTTTTTTTTATTGCCAGGACAAAATTATTCTTAACATATCTTGCTCACGGATATAATGGATTTTATGGAGTTACAGCCACATTTTCTTTTCCAGCCCCAGCTGTCAGTTGGAGGGGAGAAGATGGCCTCCCAAGTTGGCTGCTCCTGGAGCCTGGCAAGGCAAAGCAAGGCAACATCTGTGACCAGATAGCCCAGAATAGAGCCCCAAATCATCTACTGGTACTTAAAGGCAGGAGCAGGTATGGAGAACAAAGTGGTTTCTTGTTCAGAACAGAAATGTGTTTACTCTGACATGGGTGACACACAGTGGGTGTTGTATTTACCATTTATACCTGTGCTGACATCCCACTGTGTGAGTGCACTCAGCAAGTCCAAAATCAAATTAAATCGACTGTGTTATTTAGCAGACATTTACTCCTATGTGGAGGTACTTGATTACTTTGTTGACAAGTGCTGTGGAAATGTCAGTCTATTAAGGAAGGTGAAGCAGAACCACTTAGAGATCATAAAAGTTTAGTAGAGGGTTGATCCCTGCAGAGTTTGGTAACATCACCAAGGTGAAGACAGTGTTGCTGTCCTTCTGGTTCCCTGGAAATTCACTCTCTGTAGCCCCATAAGGTCAGCAAAGCCACTTGTGATCTGTGGAGCATATCCCATCAGGGTTTTATCTTCTGCCCCTCTGTGAGTGGCTGACACTGCCTGCTTATCCCTGCTCACAAAAACACAGCTCAGCCAAGCCTTCACACAGCTCACTGCAGACTTTTGCTGGAATAGTTCTCTGAGCTGCAGGGGCCCCAGTGACATTTGCACCCTGTTTTGTTAAGCAGTAGTCATGGCTCCTACAGTCAGTCCCATTGGGCCACAAGTTCAGTCGTCAGTGAGTCAAATCCAGTGGCTGTTGGATCATAATCACACTGATGCTACAACCAGCAGCCAAATGTCTGTTGACACAGGACTTCAGCCTCCTACAAGCATGTTTTTCTTTATTTGTAGAAGGGCAAAGAGCTCAGCATGTACTTTTTATAAAGTCACAGGAAGCTACACAGAAAACAGTGGTTTTATAGAGAAGCATGTTACTGTCAGAGGGAGAAACAGCATCTTTTTTTTGAAAGAATATTTTTTAAAACCCTAAACTTAGGGCCATTTACTTTGGCTTTCTTGACACCCCCTGAGGTGTTTACCAGTGGGGATGAGAATTTACACTGTTCAGACCCCTCAGAGAAGTGGCTGCACTAATCAAACCACCCAAAGTGTAATTACAGCAATGGCTGCCCCAGAGACTTGTGTTTTGGTTTTAAGTAAACAAATAGCCATCCAAGTAGTAGGAGGATGACTCAGAAAAAATCACACAGATCTGTTATATATAGCAAACACTAAATATGCTTAAGATTTCTCTGATACTTTAAAAAGGGCAGTTTAAATTATCACCCTCTGAGACTCCATAGGTTCTAATTTAACAACTGCAATAAAGTTAATGTATTCATTTTTAAAAATAAAAATACTTCTGCTTCTTTTGAACTAGGCCAAATGGCCCATTTCAAGATAAAATTTTATTACTTTGGACAAAACCAGCCTGAATTTCTTGCTAATATTTGCTGATTTCAGAAAACATAGCACTTGCTTATACCTAGAAAATAAAAGGGTGCAGAGTTTGCCAGCTAACATCCTTCCCATTTGTACAAACTCCAGTCCTCTGAGCTGTACTGGTCCTCTAGGCTTTTCTATGGGATAAAGGATTTCTGACAATGCCTACCTTTCAGACCCATGCAAACTATTCTTCTGGCACAGAGTAACCCATTCTCAAAATGTGCTTCTTCCTCACCTACCCTGACTCACAGGGCTGTGTAGTTGGTCAAAGCATACAACAACTCAAAGAAAGGACAGTCGTGGAGCAATTTTCTTTTGTAAATAATTTCATATAAGACTCTTTCCCAGTTTTTTACATCAGTACATAGATGTGTGTTTCAGTTCTGGTTATATACACCAGCAAATGATGGAAACACAGTGACATACATTGGAATACACTTTTGCAGTCACAGTTACCGCTCTGGAAACTGAACTTCAGCAGCAGTTCCCTAGGAAATAACAGGAAAAGCACCTTGAAACTTTGTTCCTTCTACCTGTCCTAACCTACTTCATGTTTTCCTTAGCGTGTTCCCTCTGCAGTGTTGCAGGTGGATGGAGGGACACTTGCAAGGAGCAGAAGTCACACTTCTTCCCCCCACCTCCATCAGTGCTGCAGGCTCACCATTTGCACAGTGAGCCAGGGAGTGGTTGGGGCTCAGAGGACAGCTGTGTTTGCCCTCTTTCCCTTCCTTATGCATGCATACAGTCACCTCTAAGCAAAAAGTATCCTCAAAGTCTTCAGGAACACACAGTCAACTAAGCTGGAGAGAAAGTAACAGGGAAGGAAAACAAGGCTTGCCACAGACAGACACAAACACCAATGCCACTCTCAGCCACAGGGAGACATCAATTCCCAAATGCAGGTTTCCTTCCCCAAATGCTGGGAGAGGGCCCCCGGACAAATGAGGTCAAGCCTGGGTCAGTGAAAGGAGGATATAGGTCTTTTAATGTGTAATGAGGCAGAACCTAAAAATCTACTGAAGACAAAGGAAAAGCAGCCGGGTCAGTAGGGAGCGTCAGATGCAGCCCTGAATCCATAGATAGTATGAAAGGGATGAAGCACTTTCAAGACACAGACATAACAGGGACTCCATTAGCTGAATCCCAGTTTCCCTTTGCAATTTAGCAGGATTCCAAACCACAGGGCCCTGAGCCACTCTGGGCATAGGGCCAGTAGAAACACCTCACTTTGGGTGTCTGGTTTCTGGTTTGTACTATGATGCTGGATGTAGAAGAGCTGTTCAAAACTGCCTTGGACAAGAGGGAAGGCTTTGGGCTTCCTCACGAACTCTCAGATCACACCCATTCCTGCCTGGGTGTCACTTGTGCCCTCAGCGCTGACTGGGAGGGCAGTCAGAAGAGGGCAGGGGCAGGCGAGTTAGGATTAACAACTCTTTGGCATTTCTGATAAATCCAGGCCTGCCCAAGTATGCTTGTAAGAGATTAAAGGTGAAAAACCTGCACCTAGATGGTGACATGCTGAAAGACTACAACTGACTCAGAAGAGGGCTTTGAGCTGGAAATCACCTGGGAGATGAGAATCAAAATCCACTGTTGCCTTGAAGCCTTCTCCAGAGTCTGGAGCTAGGCAGAAACTAGCTTTAGCATTAGTAAAATAAGTGTAGCTAGTTATTTACTGCTTCATTGGCAATTTACATATTATTTTCTGTTCCAAAAGAAATTAATAGAGCTGAAGCAAATGTGCCACTATAGCATCTTTCTGCATAATAGCTACTAATGGAATGGTTCTTTGATATCCCACTATAAATCCAAAGAGTCCATGTTATAAATGGAAATGGTGAGTGACAACAGTCCTTTCATCTTTGCTTCACAGCATCTTTTAATTCTCACTAACAAAAAACTTGATTTCCATTTTGTCATATATCTTATAGAATCAATAGAGACAGGAATCAGAATTCATCAAAATGCTGGGCACAAAGCCAGCTTTTCACAAATAAGAAGCAACAGCAATAAATAATGATTTAATTTAGCACTTGTGAGAAGTATCAGATTTACTGTGCCACAAAATCCAATTCTTTATCTTAGAAAGGAATGGTAATACCAATAGTGGCAGCTCAAGTATACCCCTGCTGCCTCAGAGTGGCAGCCAGGCTTGGAAAGGCCCCTTCTAAGCTCAGTGACACTGAGAGGACATGCTGATACAGTCACTGGCCTGCCACTGATGAGTGGACATCTTTCTGCAGTGATCCATTGCTCACACTTCCACCTCATCTGCTGAGGTGCCATCAGTCATTGCACACTGCAGGCCTCCATCCCAGGGACACAATGCTCATCTTGTGTCATCTCAAGCAAACACCCCAAGAAACCCATGCAAAATCCAGCAACAACTGGAAAAAGATCAAAGGGAAGGACTGGAAGTCATTCCCTTGTCTTTTCCTTTGCCCTGGAGCCAGGTGAAGGTATGAAAAGGGTTGTTCCTCAAACTGCTATGGCTTGAGCCAGCCGGTCCCATAGTACTGAGTTATTTTAATTATCCAGTTCTTTGTGGATTGTTTTAGATTTTACAGTCTTATTACTCCCATTGATGTAGGGAATTCTGAGGAAAGGGTGAAGGCATTCTCTGTAATACAGTCTGTCTGATTCTCAGCCCCTGGAGCCACAAATTTTGGGGAACACCTGCAACATCTCAGGCTGAACAAGCTGTCCTAGAAGGGAACTGGGAGCTGCCAGAGGGGACCAAGAACCCCAGCTGAGCAAACCAGGCAGAAAACATTCATATGAGGAACAGCCCTTCCAGGGCCAGGACAGATACAAACCACACATCTCCTCTTCCTGATAGCCAAGAGCCAAAAATACTTGCATTCCTCACATCTACTGGCAAATCATGATCCAACTTAATATTGACACCTAATGATAATGTACCACAGCTGTTTGTGGCACTCCAAAACCACTTTGGCTCTCAGAAACTACTTCATTCTGGAACTGCTGCATCTGTTAGATGTGAAGATATATGAGAAAACACAAATATACCTTCTTCTTCTTCAAACAGTTTTTGCTACATCCCACATTTCCAGAGGGAAATGTTTTCCAGAGAAACACAACATCAAAGTCCTACAGGAATTGTAGGAAGCTAACATATAGAGAGTTGGCTTTCTTACTCTGAACTGAAGATTACTTAAATTAAGTAATCAATTAAAGATATTTTGGTTGGACATAGTAGCTCAGATATCAAAAGTAACAAAAATCTTCTTGCCTCTGCTAAGGGAGGATGATATCCTAAATGTTTAATTTCAAGTTGAGTGAAGTTACCTGATTATACACAGTGCAGCAGCAGACTTCTGGGCAAATCATTACAACTGCCTGCAAGGTATGGTATGGAATGAGAACAAATTGTTATTTCAGACATCCACAGGTCAGACAGCTTTTCATCTGGTCTTGATTACAGAGAAGCAGAATTCCCCCCTTGCATGATTAGCATTAGGTAATAGACAATAATGAGAGTTTTGCACCCCTGTGCCCTAGCCCTCCTCAGAACAAACGGTGCAGGAGGAGAGATGAGCATCCTGCAAACAGCTTCCTTTTATGTAGCAGGCATGAGTAGCAATATGGTTGGAAGTTTGTTTCAGGAGATGTTCTATTCCACAATACTCCACTACTCAGGAGTATTTCAAATGCAGACAGCTCCACCGCTCAGGTCTTCTGAATCTGCAGTGTGACATGGACAATGTAATTACTATAATTACAAAAGAAAACAAAATGTAAAACTTGTATCTTACTATTGCTGAGCCTCACCAATGCAGTTTGTCTTTTCATCTTTCTCAAGTGAGTGGAAAAAAATAATTATGGCCTAAGAAAGTCAGAACACATCAGTATTAGCTCCCTGCTAAAGCTGTGAAGGTGGGAGCGTGGGAGGCTGGTCACACAGCAGCCTGGAGCCTGCTGATTGTGTCTTCAAGCTGCAGCCCATTAACCATGGCACCTGGCTCAGGGGCGGATCCCAAAGTGCGGCAGAGCTCAGCAGCCTCTCAGGCAAGAGGCAGCAGGTTGCTGGACCACAGATCGTCTGCATCTGGCATATAGGACCAGAGGATAGGAGAGGCTGCAGTGGAGCTACAAATGCATGGATTCAGCAGTGGGAAACCAGAGACAATTACGTGAGCCTCACAGTTAGCACGTTATATTCAGCAAATCCTCTGAGGTGGTTTATAGTCCTGTAAGTCCACAATAAAAGGCACAATAGAAAAAATGTGATACGAAAATGTGTTATGCAAACTGGCTGATGAAAAACATACCAAGAGACTGGGACTGCAACTCCAAAGGATGCCCACTTGGCCAGAAGCAGTATAATATTGTCGTGGAAGGGAAACACACCTCCCTGTACACCGGTGCAAAGAGCAAGTGCAGTCTGGCCCTATGTGAAAAACACAAACCACGGCACAGAAGTCAAGGAGAAAGAGTTAAATGTCCTGGTGTGAGGGACTCTGACGGACCTCTATCTTTTCTGCTAATCTCTGGCCCTCGAGACCCTTCAGTGGTCTTTAGTTCTGAAATTACCTGACTTTTATTGACATGTCTCGTGGTTATGTGATGCAGACTTCAAAGCTTACAGTGAGCTGTCAAAGGCTTGGAGAAGAAAAAAATATGAACTCGAGCATTGTCAAATCAGCTATTCTAAAAACAACCAACATATTAAGTGTGCATTCGTCTGTAGGAAAAGTTGATTTTTTTTCAAGGAAATATATATATTTAGTGCATGCAATTTGATTTCTCCAGGCTAACTTTATGCACTTACAATTTTTTTGAGACCTTGGAGAGTTCCCCTAGGCATTAGACAGTACAGGACAGGCAGCTGAGATCTTTCTTCGGGATTCTAGGAATGACATGGATACGGACTCTGCATGACACACAGCTATGTGAGATTTACCTCTGGGATATTTGAAGAACTCGGAGGACCAGCTCTAAAGCAACCATGATGCTCTCCAGGGCTAACTAGGAGCTGTTGCAGCCCTGGTGAAGCTCAGCTCTCCATCATCTGCAGGGGTGGAAGATAGGACCATGATGCCCCTTTAAACCTGTGGCACAGCCTTTGACTACCCTAAATCTTGCCTGCCGACTATGTTTATTTAGGATCGACCATCAGCTTCTTTCCTTGTCTCTTTAGAACAGTTTTTTGGTTTATTGAGTCATTGTGAGTCTGTATCAGGGGTTAAGTACTGAGTTCTGTGTTCCAAATGTTTGTTTCATGGGGATTAATTTAAAATGCACTACACTGACAGGTGCAGTTTTAAATTCCCTCCTTGGGTAAGATTTAAATGGTAGTTTGGAAATGGTGCGTACCTCCAGGCAGCTCAAAGCAATTGTTATTTTGTCCTGAAGCAAAACAAACTATCACCTTAAGTCATGTGTGCATTAAACAAGGAGTCATTTAATGATATCTCAGTACTGGGTGAACCAGATATCCCTGTCTGAAGTCTACCTGGCTGGAGATAAAATAGTCGTAAGGGGAGAAATTCCACGTGCTGCCAGCGCTACAGCACCTCGATGTGGGCAGGAACATCTAAAACTAGAGATGCCTCCTTGTCCTTTTCACACAGAAGGCAGGCTGTTATCAAAACACAGTGGATGGAAAAAACCTGATACCAGATATCTGATGGAGTCACAGGTGCTAAACAGGTGCATAATGTAGCAGCTTGTGGAGACAGCAAAGAAAAGAAATTAATGCAGCCAAAGCTTCCACCACACAGCCAAGGAGTATGCAGGGAGAGTGACCCACTGTGGGACACTGGAAGCTGGGGTTATGCCCTCCAGACATGCTCACAGCCTGCTGGGAAGATTTGTCTTCAGACAGGAGGGACAGCTGCCAAAGATCCCAAAGCAGAAATGTCTGAACAGCCAGGGAGCTCTGTACATCTTTCACTGACCAGTGAGTCCCTTTCTGCCTCTCCTCTCTCTTTGCCCCATCACAGCCTTCCTCTCATTACACCTCCTAGAGCTTCTCTCTCCTCTGTACTGGCTCCCTCCACATTATTCCTTCTTCACTTACCTCTCCAGCCATTTCACTCCCCCTAAGTAAGGCAACATGGGTGGTTTTTTGCTGCAAATTCATCGTGAGCAGTACACTTTAGTACTGCCTCTCTTGTTCATGGCATGAGCTTCATTTCAGATAGCATCTGATATTCCTTGTCACCAGGGAGAAAAAGACGTTTCTAGGAGGAAATCATTTTTTATGAGGTCCAGCAGACATCAAGCTGCCTTTGGCCAGATGACTCCTATCTTTAATGCCTTTTCCTTTTCTAAACCCATGAGGCTGAGCAGGGCTATCTGCCATTCTCAGTTTGTATGCCTAGCAGAAGAATCCTTCAAGTTTACTGTTTCATCAGTCTTATGACAAACATGATTAATAACACACTTCTGTTACACAGCAGCGTGTGAAACATTAACTAGACTTCCTTTTTCTCAAAATGCTTTTGCAAACACTTCAACCCACTAGTCCTTATGGTGGTTAGCTACCTCTCTCCCTAGCAGGGCCATTGCACAGAGATGCAGTGATGAAAAGATTCATGGAGCCACAGGGAGAGAGCAAAAGGAAGAAGTCTCACTGCACATCTTAATGACTCTACAGCTTCCAAGTCTCTGCTCCCGGTACCACTGATACATTTTACTCAATGATTTTTCCATGAAAAATTTCCACTGGAAAAGAATCCCAGAGCCAGGTTCCCCACTTTTTCTTCCTTTTCTCAGGGTTTCTGAAGTCTTTAATCTTTTCTACACATGCCAGAACTGGGCAGAAGTTCTGAAGAATTTTCCTTTCTAGTCTGTGTGGTACAGCTACAAAGGATATTTAGTGCTGCCATCAACTATCTGTGGGAGACTGCAGAGAAGACAGAGCCAGATTTTTCTCAAATGTGCACAGTAGAAGCAAAAGAAATGGATGCAATGTGTAAAATGAGAAAATCTGATGCAATATAGAGAAAAAGTTTTTTTGTGAGGGTTTGGGTTGCAGAGAGACGTGGTAGAACCTCCATGTTTGAAGACTTTCAAAAGCTGACAGGACAAGGCACTGAATAATGTGCTTTCATGGGAGGTGCTTCAAGCAGGAGGTTGGGTTAGAGACCTCTGGATGTCCCAGAGGTCACTTCCAGCTTTCCTGATCCTTTAGAAATACTTCCATTCATATAGTCCCTACAGGAGGAAAGCTTCCCAGAAGACTCTCAACGAAAAGTTCCAGAGGTTGTGGGAGCATCTGTGTTATGCAGATGGTGTAGGACAGATCCCTTCACATTAAGTGCTCAGAAGCCACACCAGAGACCAGGAACCATTTAATTGTGGGACTGTAACACAGGCTAATTTGCATTGCTTTTTTTTCAAAGCTGTGGTTCAGCTGGGGCCTCTTTGTTTCCCTTCTGGCAGCAAGTACAAACCATACCAGTACAGGGTGGTTTACAGTGTGAAGTCAACTACTTTAAAATGACCATGCGTTACTGATAAAAGGCTTAGAGGTAAATGTAGAACTTGCAGGCCTGTCAATCTAAGTTCTCTTGCTTTCGAAAAGGTGCTGTATTTATGACAAGACTGAAACTAGCTGTTTCTTGCCTCAGAGAAAACATCAGTTCTTTGTATATTTTGAATTAGCTGAAAAATGTCTATGATAATTGCTAGAAGCCCATTTTATTTCATCTCCTCTGCTGCGCTTGCCACCCCTGGCCTCAAGCAAGGCTACCTGAGAATCACAGGAGCTCACGGCTTTTAGGATGCTATTAGAGAAATTTCTCTATGAGTACATCACTGTCAGGTGTTAAACAGCCATCAGGACTATTTTACAGCTCTAACAGTGCTCGCATTTCTTTACTGACAAGTATCAAAGTAAAAATTAGTAAAGTCTACATAGGGTTCTTTCTAGTTCTCGTTGCTTAAGTGTGATTTCTTCAAATAACAAGCACAGTCAGATTTCTGTGGATAATCCATGCTGGCCTGGTTTATTTAAATTGATTAGAATATAAATACTGCCATTACCTTCAATGGAAGGTAAAACTAAACAGCCTTGAAAATCCCACCTATAGCAAAAATAGACACAGCAGATTTGTTAGTTTATTACTGAATTCAAAACAGACAGGCAAGGTTGGCCCAGAGCAGAATTGAGAGAAGAGCTTCTGTGTATAGTTGCTGGGCGGATATGTCAAGAAATGTATTTGTACTAATTAGATTTACTCCATCATATTTTTGTATTTAGGCAGAGTTTTATGTCAGAAATTTATGTATGTAGCTTAGATTGGATATTATTTTCTTCTTTTCTGTATGACTTCTACATTGTCTAGGTATTAGCTATTATCAGACAGAAGTTTTCATGTCAGTTGTGTGGTACTTGCTGTGAGATTTTCCTCAGCTGAGAGTAGCTTGTTGTATACTGGAGCAGTACAGGGAAACACAGCAGTAAAAAATGAAACGTTTATAAATATTCTAGATGGGCTAATTTGATGATTGCATTAATTTGATGAAGGCTGGACAACTGCAGGCAGCCACAAAAGCTAGGCTGATGTTCCGTGAACACTGCAATTTTTCTTACACTTGTAGACTATGACGGGGGTTTGACTCTATTACTGATTACCAGATTCATAATTATTTTTTTATTAGTTTCATTAATTAGAACTGAATTCATCCAATATACTACTGAAATGAGAAGATTCACACGTCTGGAAGCTGTACAGTCTGATATTTTTTAACTAGCAACTGAGAGAAAAATTTCATTGCATATATTACTGATACTCTACTAATTCCAAGAACAAACTTACAGAATTGAATCATCTCCACAGGGAAGCTATCACCACTGCATCAGATATAGCTCAGAATTACCTTCTTTTGTGAATAAACCTGCTACAAGAGTCCCTCCTGCAAAGCCTTTGTGAAAAGCTATGTAAAAAATGCAATTATATAGGGCCTCTCCCTTCACCATGAGCTTCACCTTATGCATTTTAGAATATGCATCCTGCTAAGGCTTTCAATAAGGCTTGTGATTGTCTCTCTACTCCATGTATTTGTGTGCTCCCCATTGGATCTCTATCAGAATTTTGCTTCAAGGAAGTTCCAAGTACTTTTAAGGGTATTTAATTTTTTCCTTCAAATTAATATGATAAACTGCCAAAAAATGTCTTCAGAAAGGTTGAGAGGCAAGATTTAATCTTGTTTGAATTATTTTATGCCAAGGAAAATTTTCATGGTTTCTTACCCTCCAAATAATATTCTTCAAATAACTTCTAAGGTTTTATCTACAGATTATTAAAGCGGGATCAATCCTGCACAGGAAACTGAATTACAAAAAGATCTCTCAATCCCTATCCTTATTTTCAGCTTTGCTAAATGTGCAAGCTCTCCACATGTCAATTTAGTTCAAGAAGTTTTAAAGGAACTTTTTTAACTGTTTCCCGAAAACTGACAGTATTTGTTCTGAAAATAGTGCACTTCCATGTGTCAGAATGGCATTGGCATCCTTTCACACATAATAGGGTTACAAATAGGATCAGTAAATACATCAGTGCTGTAAATACATCAGTGTTGTTTTGATAAGAAGTCACTCATGGGACATACAGTATTTGCTTTCTATGCACTAAACACTGGTGTGCACAGCCCCTTGTTGGTTCAGCCGAGAACATAAAGGGATTCACATTTTACACGGCACTACAAGAAGTTATAATAGAGACAGTTAAGAGTGAAAAAAACCCTTTAGCCTGAGCTCACTCAGAGTCAATCAGATATGTAAGACAACAAATGGGACAGCGTTGAAGCTTTATGAGGAAATATCATATTTACAAAAGTGTAAGATGTTTTGGGCTCCATCTGGGTGGCATTTGGCAGCATAACTCAGATCAGTCAGTACTTTGCCAATATATTGCCAAAACCCATTTACAGAGTAAAATGGTTATCACAAGAAATTATCAGCTTCTTAAACCCTTGAAATAAGATTTCCAGCCATCCATTTGAAGATCCAACATCTTTCCATGTAATTAAATACTTATGCATATTCTTTCAGTGCAGGCTGTAATTAATATCCCAAATTAAGCAGTGTTTAGATATGTATTACATGCAAGTGAGCTAGCTGATAATCCGATTAGTTAAGCAGTGGTTTTCCTCTGTGGTTTACAGATCCCTGAGGATCAAGGGTCTACTTCTAAAGAATTTGGAAAGGACAGCTGTGTGAGCATCTCATATTACACCAAACCAATACAATTCCAAAGCAATTACTGCAAAGGGCTGTCCCCTCCATGAGTTCTGCTGCCTTTCTGGTGCCAGAAGCAGACAAGCAACTGGGGAGCTGCAGGGCAGGTCAGTTCAGCTCACTTTCCCACCTGGAAAGAAATTTAACTTTCCAATGGAAACAACTTCTATGTAGAACTATAAAAAAAACCAAACCAAAACCAAAAAAACAGTAGGAAATAGAGCTAGAGAAAAAGAAAAGTGGGATTTGGTTAGACTCTTAAGAAAAAGTTTGTACTTAGTGAAGGTTAGATGTAATTAATGTGAAATTATGCCCATGCTACTCTCAATAAGCATATATGTTCCCTACAGAAGACCTCGCTCTGCTCTGTGGAAAATATTGAGGTTCCCCAAGACAAAATAACTTCAAACCCCTTTATACCAAGTCTTCTCCTGTCTCAGGAGCTCTGTAGTAATAAAAAAAATCAGAAAATTAAGAGAACTAGAATAACTAGTCTGTTATTACTACAGTAATTTTGCTACAAAAATACTTTGCAAAAATGCAAAATGTGCCTTTGACTGCCACAAAAATATGTTTTGACTCAGAATCTCCTTGGAGGTAGACCTCTGCTTTGCAAGATCAGATGCTCAATTCTGAGAAACAATATCCTCCAAAGTAATCTAGCACAGAAGAAACTGAAAGCACATCAGAGATTTATCAGACTGCAACAGCAATCATTCTGCTGAATAAGTCTTATCCCAGGTCAGCAAACAGCACGTATCACAGTGTACCCAGCAAAGAACACACGATGGTATCATAGGCCTGAATACAACCTTTCCACCCTTCACAAAATTTATTGTAAGCAGTCAGAGAGGAAATATTGACCAAAAGACAAATGCACCAGTTCTAAGACTTTGCAAGGCCATAGTTTAAGTGTTAGAAATCTGCATCCAATGACATACTGGATAAAATGTTAAATTCTTGTTTCATCGTGACACTTGCGAAAGCCCACTTGTCCTAACACCAAGCAAATTATGAATACTTGAAATGAGAGTCTTAAACATCAATGGAGTCTCAAACAATAATGGTAGTTTCAAATATCTGTTTGAGATGCAAACTCTTAAATCTCGGACATTTGTTCACGTGCTTTGGAGAGATGGGTGGAAATGTTCACCCACCTACGTAGAGAATTTTTGGAAATTGTCCCTTTGGATAGGGTGTAGTGTCTCATTCAAGAAGAGCTTTTCACTTCCAGAAAATTTCAAACTCTTGGGCCTCCTTTTGTACCCATAGGAAAACAACAGCCATTTGGGTGGAAACTGAAAAGCTTTTTTGCCTCTCAAGTGACCTTCAGGCTAGAATGAGTTGAGGGGGGTTGAGCTGCATCCTGTTTTTCATATAGTCAAAGAAGTTTGTAATGGAATTGGTCACTCTTTGCTTTGATTCCTGCTTTTTATGCCAAATTTGGGTCACTGTAATGCTATATGAGAGAAAAGTTCTGAATGACTGAATAAAAGATGTGTCTGTTACTAACCTTACCACAGATTCAAATTTGCACAGAGAGGAAGGATCAAACATGGGAAAGTCAGGGTTATGGTGCAAATGCACAGATGAGAAGGCCAGTGTCCCTCTCTTCTCCTCCCACACATGACAAATCTCTCACTTTGTTCTCCAGACACTGACTGACCCCTCTACTTCTTGCTCTTTAACGTGTTCCCATTAGGGGTATCCCCTCATCTCTGAAGTTTTCATTTGTTCTTTCATGTCAAGCCATATTCTTCTTACACAATATGGTAGTGTTGTATCTCATGGAAGTCCTGGAATTTATGCATTTGAAAATACATGGGGCTTTAGCTGTCATTTACAGGAAGAATTTTTTGCACCACAACTTATTCCAGCTTCCAGATTGCCTTTCATTGACATTAGAACTGCTTAAAGACCCTTATATCATCAAAGTCATGTAAAAAGTCTTTTCTATAAATAATTATTAGCTCTTCTGTTTCCTTGCTGTCTCTCCATCCAATTCTAAATGACAACTCTTGCAAACTCAGCTCCTGGAGAAGACTGGTCTATATCGTCATTAAGCGTAAGGAGTATAAAGTTACTTATATTAAAACAAAAGCTGACATTCTAAAAAACACCACAGACATGCTGGTAGATGCTAAAAACATGAAATTACTTGTGTGGATAAGACCTTATATATTTCTGGAACAGATGCCTTGCTGCTGCCATTCCTTGAGGGTCATGGGTTTAATACAACACAACAGAAATGGTTTTATCTGTTTGCTATGAAATGGCACCTGAAGTGTGTTCAGACTAAGTGCTTCTACTTGATCATTGCTATATCCATAAAAACTCATTTACTCATGAACAGAAGGTTTAAATAGGGAGCAACAATTGAATCCAGTACTTCTGAGACTGTAAAGATAACTATTTTTTGCATTTGGCCGATCTGTGAGCTCTTATAATTCAGGTTGCAGCTCCTTTTTTCCCTTAGATGTTTTCCCTCCCCCTTCCCCCTTTCCTCACATGTATTTCGACCTGAGGTTGGTGAGCACTTCAGTGACACTGTGATGTCATAATGATGTAAACCATTGTCACCCTTGTTCTCTCCTGTCCTTGTTGGGACATACTTAGATTTATGATAGCCATGTCTTGGCCTACAAAAACAAGTCAGATGGGAATCATTCAAACAGCCTACGGCAATGTTCCTGTCACTGCATTGCTCTACAGAAAATGGCTTTTAAGGGCAGGAAAGTCAATACGAAAAATTGGTTATTGCTGTAATGCCGGACCTTGGCAGAACAAAAATGACATTCCCCATCAGTTGGGAATTCTCTTAGTAGCAAAAGCAAACACCTCAGTAATGCACAGCTTATACATCAAAGAGCCTAGCATCCCTTCATCCTCTATGAACACCTTTTTTATAGACACCATTTGTCCCTATGCACCATAAATATTCAAGCACTACCGCTTTACTGAATTCGTGTCTCAAAATGCGGTGTCAGGAAGTTTGATACAAAAGTATGATATTGTTTATGTCCAGAAATTATTTGCTGATGATGTTTTATCATGTACATTTAAAATAAATGACTTAAAAAACTTAATTTCCACCAAAAATACCAAAAAATGCTGAATTAGTTTGAGTTAATGGAGGAGAAGATAGCACAGTTTTTTCCATGGGTTCCAGCTTCACATTACCTCCATTATCTAAATTTTCTTGATTAGTCTACATAGTCTTCTAGTAGGCAAATTCATACAGTCCCCAAGTACTGGAGCAAGATGAGCAATTCACTGCTCCACAGTGAGAGAAGGGAAGAAGGATAGTGGAGAATAGGATGGGAGAGATACTTTGCTGTTCCTGTACATCATAAAAACAGCAGCAGCTCTCTCAGGAAAATGGCACAAAGGATCTAGCTGTAGAAAATAAAATTTAAAAAACCTAACTAAAATCCAAACACGCTGAGTGTGAATTGCCAGCTATAAAAATTTGGCAAGTAATTCGGAGTAAAAAAAGGTTACTCCATTGTTTCCTAGAAACAGACTGGCTTTGTACACAGAGCTTATGTGTGACCTTGAAGCTCAGCAGCCTTTGGGACTGCAAGGAACATGCCCAAGAGCAGATTATACAAATGTTACCCAGAAACTTAAGCACAGAAAGAGCTATAAAATAATCAGGTGTATTGGAGAATTCCAGTCTTCTAAAGAGCTGCCCAGAAATCCATCTAGGGGGTATTCAGATGAACATATCCCAGACTACGCCCTCAACATCCTCAGAGGATAGGCAGGTTCAAATGAAACATGACCCAAGTAAAAATGCACGGCATTTAAATATGAAAAATCAACAGTTATTTCCTTCCTTCCAGTATGTCAGACTGAAAGATTTTTTCTGCTCCCCTTGGAAAGGAGCCTGCAAAACTCTCCAAAAAGAATGTTCTTGATAATAATCCATATTTAATGAAACTCCACAGTGGTTATATAACCAATGCTGATTTCATAAAGAACCTAATTTAGACTTCATAAATTACATAGTGCTTATGTTGTAAAAGCTTGAACATGTTTTACTAGGTCTGAACCGATAGTCTTATTGGCAAGAGATAAATGCTTCAGACAATTTGGTGCTAATATTTCAAGTCTCTGCAGAAAAAAAGTAGCAAATGTACCAAGAGAAATACTGAACAAAATTAATCTTGGATGTAGTTCTACTCCTTCAGATAGTTCTGAACAGTAGATTAATTCAAATTTTTAGTCACTCAACTCTGTACATTTGTTTTGTCAGTAAATCAGTCAATATAGATCACTAGTGGACTCATTTATTAAAAAGACAAGCAGTACTGGATAAGCAACCAAAATAAGCATTTTACTGCATATAATTCATGTTCTACAGAGGTGGGCTAAATCCTCACCAACCAAGGAGATAGCTAACCAGGAGAAAAATAATGAAAGGAAACACCAGTACAGTATTGCAAATACTTCACAATATATTACATAGAAAAGTTATTGTTGGCTGTGAGCTAGAGCTCCAGAGAGGATATGTGGAGGTTGCTTTGTCACTACATTTTGGAAATGAATTTTTCTTGTTCCAGATGGCTGGCTGTCTTGCAGAGCTGGTTTTTAGATGCTTGCTGCTTGGATGAATATCTGAGATAGAGCCAGAATTTATCATTTATGGGGCTAGCTGTAAATAATGTAAATAAAGGTCACACTGTGTGTAGTCAGATGTGTGGCCAAATGAGATATGGCTAAGTCTAGGGAAGATCTATATGAGCACAGAACCAGGTGTTGAGATCAGCCTAGCATAATTTATGTCTGGTTTGGATTTTCAGCACATAAACACTCCCAGTTTAAATTGCCTTCATTTAGTGGGCCACTAAGAGGTGCAAACCTAAAGCAGGTCTCACAGCATACCAAACCCAACTGAGTTTGAGATCCCAGTATGTGTCCTCCTTACCTGGCAGAAACACAGCTGTGATTTAGCAGGGAGGCAGCAAAGCAGGGCCTGACATGGATATGGATGTGTGTGTGGCTTTTGTCTGAGTTCAGGATAATACACAGAAAACAGTCTGTGATCAAACCCATGTTGTACTGGCATTAGGGAAGTGCCATGGCAGGCAGTGCTCCAGCATGTCACGTGCAGGCTGCAGAGAGGGCACTTTCTTATCTCTGGCAATTATCCGCAAGGAAGTTATATAGATTACATGTGCACAGTGTAAGTCACACAGCGAGTTACAGCTCAGCAGAACAAGAACAGAGGTGCTGCTGGCAGGTGGGGAAGCATAAGCAGACCCAGTGAAGTTCCCTTTCATTGAAGATATGCAGCCACAATCAGTAAGTCAGCCTGCAAGTCAGATCTCCTGGAGGGGATTTTTGCACAAGCTAAACTCTCCCAAAGCCTCTCCCAATACCCCAGGGAGCAGGGAAATTTCTGTTGCAGCTAAGCAGCCACCTCCAGCTCTGCTAATAGCAATATATCTCAAGACTTTTGTAAGCCCCAGCTTATCATCTTGAAACACAGAAGACCAAGAGGGAGTGATAAAAAGATCAGCATTGTCTAGATAGTGAGAAAGACTGAGACTGAAAGACTTGACCATTTTGTGTAATGGTTTTAGTGGAAGAAAATACCAAGAAATAGTGAAGAAGAGAGTAAAAACAACCTGTGCATCTCCTGAATGCACAAAGATGAGAACGAACAGTTTTGCTTTATGGGTTTTGCTCCTGGAATGCCAGGACACTCTCAGCATCTTCCAGAAATGGGATCCTCTCTGTGTTGTAAGGCTTTGTGCTATGCTTTCAGTTTTTGTCCAAATACAGACATTTGCATGTAAATACATGAGTCACTAGATTGAACAGTTACCTGTATGATGTCATGATGATGTCATGTTTCATTTTATTTAATAGCTATATTTTTCATATTAAATAAAAAAGACTGTGAAAAATACTTTGGTTTTACCAAGAACGAGCAACAAATCATAAAATGCTGATTTCCCCACAGATTTAATCCAATAGGCATATGTATCATTTTGACTAACTATACAAATTTGCCATGCTCAAAAGTAATGTGTCTCCCAAAAATATATTTAAAACCAGCTTCCAGGCAACACCTGAAAAATCACTATGCATTTGAACTGCATATGCTGTTGTGTCTTCTGGCGTCAGGCCCTCTCTGTGAAGCAAAGATTTTTTCAGGCTGTTATTTTGCTTCTGGGTTGCTCATATGTATTGAAGTATGGGGACAGAAAGACTTTGCATATGTTTAATAGGAAAACTTTCTGGATTCAGACTAGTGCCTTGTCAGTCACAGAGTAACAAGTTGCCCCAGGGATGCACTGGGGTTTTGTTGAATTTTTAATGAGCAACAAAATAATTTACACATGTCCTGAGAAGACTGAGGATGAAAATTATATTGAATTGGAAAAGCCACAAAAGGAAGCCTCAAAAGCATTGGAGAAAATGCCTGGCTGTAAGCGATTTAAAGGGATGAAATTATTTAGTTTATCAGAAAGTAGTTACACAAGAACTAGGGGAGCCTTTAATTTAGCAGCAGAAGCATAAGAATCAATGTCTCAAAGCCGAGATTAGGAAAATGCAAAATAAGGCCTATTTTGATGTCTAAAATGGGATGTAAGCAAAATTTAAGTATGTAAGGCAAAGAAAAAATGAAGCTTCTGCATCTTCTTCATCATCTCCTCACTAGGCTTCCTGCTCAACCTAAAAGTTTTCCAGATGCCAATAGTTGCTTATCTATGGCTGCTGGATTCACCAGAAATGGAAATGTGGGATTTAGCTGTGGGTCTAATCCATTAGCCCACTGTTGCTGAAAGGGAAGGTCTCACCCTCTTCCCAGATTAAAGTGGTCCTTTCTACCCCTTCAATTTCTCAGACTTGTCTGCCAGACAATTTAATTAATTTATACAGCAAGAAGTTATTTGGGATGTCTCATCTCATCTCATCTCATCTCAGCTCATCTCACCTCAGCTCATCTCATCTCATCTCATCTCATTTCACGGATTAGTGAGTTTATGGGTCTACAAGCTGCCCAATAACTGGTGGGTTTGGCATAAAGTCAGTAATGGAAACAAGTGATCTTCTGCCTCTGTGATATTTGTCTATTAGATCAGATAACCTGTCTCCTGAAACCATTCTCACCTTAATTGTTTAAGACAGCTAATTGCATCCCTTGGCCAAGAAGAATTCACGTTCCTATCTGTTATCTCCTATACAATCCTCACAACCACAAGGCTGCAGAAGACAGAGGTAAGAGGATCCTCCTAATGCAGCTGGGCTGCTGTTCCAGGAGCTCAGGAGCTGTGGGATGTGAGGGGAGAAGGCCTGAGGGTGTCTCACTGCCTGATGCCAGAAGCTTAGTTCCCTCACTTGAGATGGGCTACGGCTTGCTTTGGATGCTCGAAGTATAAAACCACAAATCATCTTGAGGGTAGAGAAGAGAACCCCAAACCCCTTCCTGAGGTAAGCTCTGTAGCTACCAGGCTGCCAAGACATGCTCCTTCACGCTCACTTTCTTTCTGCCCCAGGTCTCAGCTACACACAGAGCCTGTGGTATCAGGATTTCCTATCGGAAGGAAATTTCAGGCCTGTAAAACTGAGGGACTGCATGCCTCAGCTTAGCACTGGTAACAGTGCAGTTGCACTGCCTATAAAGCTGCTCGGACACGTCTAAGCCAGCTTAAAATGTGCTCACACAGGTGCTGGTAAAGCCCTGCTGCCAGCACGGCACTCAGGGCATGCTTGTTTGCCTTGCTGAGACACACTCCTTGCTGTGCTCCTGAGACACGCTCCTTGCACACAGTAGATGTTTCTTGCATTCCTCCAAGATCCTTCTGTGCCAACCTTGCATTCCTCCAAGCAGCATTCCCTGCTGGGAGAATAGGCAGAGACACAGTGGGCAGGAGGTGGGCTTGTTACACTAGTACATGGTGTTTCTTATTTCTCTGATTTCTGTACACCCACAAATATGGATGAAGTTGTGACTGTTTAAATAATTGAAATTGTGCTGCCAGTTTTTAGAAGTCCTTCTTATTTCTACTTTTCTTGAAAATTGATAGCATTGTGCACTTCACTGCCTAACCCTCAAATGCTGGATTAACCAGGCCCTGCATGCAAAAGTTACATGTGTTACAAACAAGGCAAGTAGATGAAAAATGCCACCCAACAGGGCTCTGCAGCTTCACTGGGTTTGGCTGGAGAGTTTCTCTCTGTTACACTGAGCAGGAAGAGTAGAGGCTTTGCTTGTCAGGCTGGATCTGGAAAGAATATTTGGGATCTGGGAAGAATCTCACCCAAGTCCTTGCTCCTGCTCTGTTACAGTGCTATGATGCTAACAGGATCAGAGGGCCCAAAGCTGCAATCTTGGAATCTGGATTCTTGCTGCATTATCCTGTTCTTTTTGTCCTGTCACCAGAAATTATTGTCCTGCTCTTACTCCTACAGAGTTGGTCTCAGCTGTGACACAATTCCTCTTTTCAGAATTGAATCTTACAAGCAACAATATTTTATATTGAATAGAATATTTTATTTTATATTGAAATGCTTTTAAAAACTGAAGGGTGCAACACCTTGGCAGATATACTTTTATTGTGAGGAAAACAAAAACTTGGACCTGAGAATATTGGCAGGATTGATTTAGGTTTATTTTCATATTTCCTATTAATCTTGTTCTTGTCTTTAATCTTTTGTTAAATCTGCTAACATGCACTGAAGGCTGTTTGTACAGAAGCCTTCTCCTTGAAAATCATGCCTATCTTAGGGTTTTTACTGGAGGCAAAGATAATAAAAACAACACACAAAAATGCTGAGGGAGAATATTCTCGAAGTGGGAGGGAAGCATATTTCCTTGGCATTTTCCAAAATGTTCCCACATATGAGACTATTTATGACAAAGTAAACGAAAAAAGCCAATCCTCCTTGTGAAGAATGCAGAATCATCCTTAATTAATTAAACTCCTACAGTGAGCTCATAAAAGTCAGGATGTTGAATTGCTGTATGTTAATGGAGACTGATTGTTTTTATTATTTGTTCCAGGAGAGTAAAGTAAGGTTTCTGAAATTCACAGCAGCAGCAAGTTACAAACATGGTGGAAAGAAATCATACTGAATATGAAGCAAGACACTAGTCACTACCTCTGAACTCAGTGGATGTGATAAATCTGCCTAAGCCCTGTTTTGCCAGGACACACAGCTATGAAGGAAGAGGGACACTGAGGGCTCAGGGCTGGGTCCTCATGCTTCCTCATGTGGCCGTGATGGGAAGGGCTATCATCCCTTCCCACACCACAAAGTCGTGGTTGTCCATAGGAGGATGCCCTGCAAGAGTTGTCCACGACATGGGTCTAGCCCATGACGAAGCAGGAGAACATTTCATTCAAAGCCAGTGCAAGCTTTCCTCAAAACAGTGAGAGAGCAGGCAGGTTTACAGGACAAACACATGCACACCCAAACAAAACCCTGAGGAATTCAATTCAGGCAGATGCATGTGCTGGGATACCATAAGGCTTAGCTTCAGTGGTCTGGCAGCCCTGAAAATTCTTGGGTTCCTAAGGAGCTGAAAGACAATACTGAGACACAATGATTTCTTCTACCTTTTCAGCTGTAGGGAAGACATTTGCAATTTCAGCTGGCACCTCTTCTAGCAGGGAACACAGCTGGAAGCAAGAGTAGCTCAGTTCTCAGGAAATAAGTAGAAGCAGTTTTAATTATAGTTATTGCCTATTCCCTGAACCACAGATCTATAGGAAGAAACTAGTCTTGGCAAAACCCCTGGAGGAATACATGGGACCATCATAAGAGATGTGTCTGAGGGAGCGTGCGTGGAACAAGTCCCGTCCCTGCCCTGGCAGAACCAGCCCTGCTGGCACATCACCATCTGTGCCCCTGCGGGGTGGAAGGCAGCAGGCTCACCACACCTCTGAGGATGGCTGCAGGACTCCCAGCGATTGTGCTGTAAGGGAGGAAAGCCAAAGCCTGGCTCCTTCCTCCTCCTGTGCAGCTTAACAGCACTTGAATAAATGTGAGGGGAGTTACCCTTGTTTAACCAGTGCGGCAAGCACTTGTTCATCGAGCACACCGGTACCATCCTGCAGGTATCAGCATCATGAGTGTCTCTGTGTCCCTGAACAGTATTTCCAGGGGCATGTGGTCAGGAGATGGCTCCCCTGGTCCCCTCCCCCCCCCCACTAGGACCCTGCTGCACAGAACTGTAAGAGCAGCCAGTGGCTGTGCTTTTGCATTAGCCCTTCTGTAAAGTCAAGGTTCAATTATCAGAGTTGCAAGAGCTCCTCTAGAAATGATTGTATCTATTGCATTTAATAGGTTGAATCAAATAAGATTATTCAACTTAATTCAGCCAGTTCACCCAAGCTGTTCCCAAATAGCTTTTTGGACAGGGTAAATATAATTTTATCTGAAGTGTTTCATCAGTCTACTCCAATGCAAGGCCAGAGAAACTTGTGCTAGTTCAGTGGTTAGACAGCCCTGGAGCAGAAATGAGCAGCCAGGAAGGCAGGAAAGGACAATTTCTTTCATCAGACAGAGACAGGTTTGGTAGCTCAAAGTTCTCTTGACAACTGCACAATGCCCAAAGAGTCAGCACTGTATAGAATCTGTACATTTAAATTCCTTCATGGTAGTGGTGCTGTGAGAACAGCGTGGCACACGAAGGCTACACATCTGAGTACCGCCTTATCCAATACGACAATAAACTAAAGCTCAGCTGACACCAGGTAAATCTTTATGACATCATTTTTGAAGCTGATTCCCTATGGAATCTTATGTTGACTCATTTTGCAAACAGAACCAATTGACACCGTGTAGTTTTCAAACACATTGTTAGGGTACTTTTTCTAACACTGCTATATCATTATAACTACAAAGCAGAACTGGCAGATCGCCTGCAAAATTCCCACAAAAGTAAAACCAAAATTCCTAAAAATATCAAAAAGTTGTGTAACTGCAAAATTCTTAAAAACCCCCAATCAAACCTCCTAAAAAGTAACACAAATCTTACATAACTAGAACTCAATTATCTCCTTAGAAATTGACTGTCAATCTAAAAAAGTGAGAACTTAAACAAAGAAGCGTAAACTTAGAAATGCCGTAGGTGAGGAGTATCATTTCTCTTTCAAGGGAAGATGATTAAGGCTGCATGAAAGATGAAGTATGAAAAATGCATTGGAATGCCTGTTAAAAGAGGCTGTCAGAAAGTGTGGTGTGTCTTGGATTATGTTCGCTCAAGAACTGTCAAGGGCAAGAACTTTAATGGCATAAAAGCACTGAGAAAAAAAGCAGGAGTTCTGGGCTTTGAGAGCAAATACTTCACCAGAGTGTCTATTAGCAACAGGCAGGGCTCAAACAGTTTGTCTGGTCCCTTCAAAATATGACTGTATAAAGAATCACAGCTTAATCACTGAATATTCTTCTGCAACACATTTTAAAGCACCATTTACACTCCTGATGTTTTTCTATTGTTGATTACTATCCATACATGCAAATTTAAAAAATTAGAATTATTAAAATGCACGTGATTAATGATAGACCTATAGCTTGCTGCTGGGTGAAGCCTTCATCGTACATGAGTGAAAAGCAAGGCTCAAAATGATACTCCCAGAGTTCAGATAGTCTGTCACTTTTTGAGTGGAAGAGAGATACTTGTATTTTCCTGCACCGTTGCTATAACATGCAGAAAGACACTCTCACCTGTACCATAAGCATATTTTAGTGCCCCAGCTGGAACTACGAAGAAGTTGCTTACAAGTATAATAGCAGGTGAGAAAAGTATCATCACCTGCTAGTCCTCAAATGGCCTTTCATCCTGGTTTCTAAATTGAAAAAAAATCCTTCTGATTCTATGAGTCATTAAAACTGATTAAATTAGCTAACTACATTAAAACTAATTTTCTTTCATGTAGTTTGTTTTCCAACATCATGTTTTCTCTCCTTTTTTAATATTTTCAAGATCTTTATTTTTTCCATGGAAACTTGCTTGGTAAAAAAAGATTAACTATATCCTAAGATTATAACTGAGTTCACTTCCTGGTGAAACTTACTCTCTCACATTTGTGGAATATTAACTTGAAAGAGACAAGAACCCAAAATGTGGAGTTTGTTTCCCTACAATATACAGCCAATATATGTTAATGGCCATTATTTTACTTTTCCACTTAAGCAAGCTATAATAACAATACTCAAGACAGCTCTGTCACTTTGGGCAGATGTTTTCAGTTATCTGCAGAAAGAGCAGACAGACATTCACCTCTTGATCTTGCAGCTATGCTAGCTTTTTTCCATTAAAACTTTCCAGAGTTCCTGCCAAAAGCAGTTGTGCAGGTGAAGGTGAACAGAGTTTGTCGCTTTTACTTGGGCAATAGAAATTTTATCCATTTTTCATGGCCTGGGGAACAAAGTGTGAGTTTATCTACCTTTTTATGTACTGCTAAGATACCAGTTTCCCAGTATATCCTCACCAGCACTGGGAATGGTGAAAAGCTGAAGTGGACCATGTACCCCTTTGGCAATTGTCTTCGTGAACACTGTGTTTCCTGACCTGCCTTAGTGCACACCAGTAATTAAATTGCCAGTGGACCACTTGTGCTATCTGCAGTATTTAGTAAGGGAACAGTCTAAGGTGGATAGAAGATATCTTACCAAATCTTGAGTTCATTTTGTGGTGATAGAGGACATATTTTTCCAACTCTTGAGTCAAAATTAAACACATTATTTTGTCTGCAGCATTGCTTATCATTCCTTTACAATCCAGGTAACCCTGTGGGAAAGTTACATGCAGATTCTCTCCTGCTCTTCAAACTCATGAAGACTGTAATTCTAATACACCAATTGTATGAAAAGTTGAACTTTGTCACGGAAAAGGGAAGAAATTTTCTATTTCTATTATGAATGATCCTTGACTGTCTAGGTTTAGTTTTGAGACAGACTGAGGAGCTGCTCCACCGTGGGGTCTTCTTGTGCCAGCTTTCCTCCAGGGACCCCGCCATCCACTGTGCTTGCCCCTCCTGTTGTGTCACTGGCAGCAAGACCCACAAGGCCCACAGTAAATACTCTTCAGGAATGTGCTGGAAAGTAAGGGGAGTGGGACCTCCAGGATGCAAGTGTCATTTGCTTTAGGGGGAGCATAACAGAAAATGTAATTGGTTTGTTCACTGACTTACACTTTGTCAGCCAAGAATTGGTAACACTGGGTCATCTTGTAGTATTGACACTCCAAACTATTTTCCACAGTATTTCAAAGATTCGGTGGGTTCCAACGGGATTCATATGTGTCCATTAGCAATCAAGTGAGGAAAAAAAAGTGCCTTGATGAGGAATCCAATTCCATCACTAATGAGTGTTTCTTCTGAAAGCTTGTGAACCTTCTCGGGCAAGGCTGCCTTTGGGAGAGTGATTGACATCCTTTGATGGACTAAGGTCTTGAAACCACAAGTTCTAGGAGGTCAAATTCTCCTTATATTCTGACAGAATTTTAATGATTTTTGGTGGGGTTTTTTTGCTTGATTGGTTGGGTTTGGTTTTGTTTTCAGAGAAGGAGGGTTTTAAGATATATGGCCACCAGCACCTAGCCTTATGCCTTCAAATAAGCATTAAAAATACCTGGAATTCATTGCAAATAGTGCTACACAGGTTTTTGGATTCTTTTAGCTGAAGGTTGCATAAGAACTAGATCAATAAATAATTTTTGGATAAAAATTGGGTGTCATTCAAATTTGGTAATCTGGAATAGTGTTTTCCTGGTATAGACATTACATTGTTCGTGAAAATGTTCCTCTCATTTCACTGTGTGGTTCTCAGTGCATTATAAAATAACTTTTGCATTCTGGATTAAATGTAGAGTAAATTAACACTGTTCTTCAGTCCGAAATTTATGTGTTTGATTCTTTAGGACTGTGTTTACTATGAAAGGAAATTTGCATGTGATGTGTATGATGTGTATTGGTAAATTCATCCCTTTGAACTGGGTATGTGTTAACAGTCCAGGTGTTAAAGAGCTTGTCTTCTGGAAAAAAAAACCCAACAAAGTTCTGAACTTTCAAACAATATGGAGTTTCCTGAAACAAGTTAAAGTTCCTCTACTGTATTTTGTGTGACAATTCCATTAAAAGAATAGCAATGACAGTGTTTTTGCCACCACTGACTGATTATCACAGGAGAGAATGAGAGAGGAAAAAACCCATAAATTAAATATGTCTATCATGTCAAAGACACAACTACAAGATATGCAAATTCTATCCTTTCTGTAGGAAGCACTGATAATTACATAAAATAGAACAAAATTATGGTTAAGACATTCTTCTTAGTGGTGCCTGAAGTGGCATATTGGAAACAGAGACTAGACAGGAGTAAGGGAATAAAGGTGGCATTTATTTGAAAGGCCTTCAAAGGTGAGCCCAGAGGCTCACCCTGGTGAGCCTAGAGGCTACTTCCAAAATGGACCCCAAGATGGACAACAAGTCACGAGTTCTTCACACTTTTATCGGTTTGGTCCATTTGCATATCAGCAGAAATTCCCCAATTAGAACTTTAGCTACTGATGTAAGTTCTCCCTAAGCTCAGCTCCCCCTTCTCCAAGATGTTGATTTACACATTTCTGGGCCCAGCACGGCCTAGGTGTCCTTGGACAGCAAACTCAAGAGACTTTGTTATGTCTGTCTTAACATGAGAGAGCAGCAGCAGCAGGCTGTAAGACACTTCAGAGTTTTACAGTAGGCAATACAGAATGTAAAAGCTAAACCTCAAGGCATCATTAGTACCAAATAATTTATTTTGAATAGTTATTTTTATCCTATGATACACTATGCAAAATTGCCATCTCTCCCTCTGTATTATCAGTTCCTAGAAAAATCTTGTCAATTGTAGAATCCATTCCTTCCTTATTTAAATTCTCTTCTTAAATATTCATGCATAGTTCCATAACCTTTTTACTAAGAATACTCCTGTATGCCTGCCTCTTGATATCAAAAGGGAACAACACTGAGATACAAAGCTTTGCTAGCTCCTTTAGAAGTTCTCTGTATCATTTTCATTTCTTATTGCCTTTCAGTGTCTATTTTTACATGCATGGCTGGAAATGTACCACAGTAAAGCTGGCAGGCTACTATCAACACACTGTGTTACAAGCAGATCTTCATCACTTTATCCAAGTGATCTGATGTTACTCTGAAAAAAGGAATAAAGAAAATTAAATAGTGATGAACAGTACGAAATTACTGAATAATAAAAGCAAACAATGCCAGTAAAAACTGCCTTAGACCCTAGGACTGGCTCTTCATGGGCTGGGATTCCAATTCTCTTCAGAACAGCATCTTTCTTAGTGTCAGATCTTGTTTTCCAGCTCATCACATTAATAGTTATGAGAGAATATATGACCCCCTCACAATATTTCTCCCTGTATTGGTCATTGAACAGAGCAATAAGCTCATTCACCAAGGAAGAAGATTAAAACAAGGCTGTTGGTTCAGTCCTTCTGCAGAGAAGTAATTAAAAAAGGTTCAGACTCTTTCTAATTTTATGCAGCCAGAGCAGCTATTAGAGATCTTCCAAAGTACCTGGAAATGACCCTACTTCCTCTGGGGCTACAGGCTCATTCCAAAGCATGTATCAATTTGGCTTTTGAGACTGTTTGGCAACAAACATAACCGGCATTGCAGATAAATGTATTTCAAACACTAAGCAACTGAGATGCTAAAATATTGAGCCAGGTCTTTTGCCGCTCTCAAGAACCTAATGTTCTTCTTTTATCAACTAAGAGGAGCAGTTCTAGGCTCCACTTCTGAAAGTGTCTTTCTTGCAGGTTTATTTTGCATGTACTTTATATAAAACCCCTAATCTTAATGGTATTTTTTCAGTGTCTGACATAAGTGCTGGATTTTCCAAATGGGTAAGGATTTAACATGTTACAGGAAGGTAATTAATAAGACCTGTGACTCTACAAGTATACTTATTCCTGTAATAAGAATATATATATATATTTAATTTATTGAAGAGCATTAATGAATATGACTCTAAATGACATTTTCAGGAAAGGTGGAACAGAACAAGAAAAGGTCCATTCTCTGTAAACCGACATTAGTTCATAAGTGGTTTCAGCGAAGAGAACAGTTTTTCCATTCTTCTTCTGAGAAGTGAGAAGAATCAGAATCACCATTGCTAACCTATTCCCACAGCTCACAAAATGTGTCTGAAATTTTTCCACTGTCCAGGTTGCCTGATTTCTCTCTACACTTGAGCTGGAAAGTCAACAGGGGAAGCCACACTCAGGGAACTAGCTGGGGCTTCTGGTCTTCATGAAGCCCACGCGCAGGAAGGGATGAGGACAAAGGGCAGGACAGTTTCAAAAAGCTCCAGGAAGCTCAGAAAAAAATAAAATCACATTTGAAAAATGTACCTAAGTAGAGCATAATTTCGACTACTCAAGACAGGCATAGTTATGAGAACTGTCGCAGACATCTATCCGTGAACACAGAACTTCATGGATCTTGTGGGTTTTGCAGCTTCCTTTTATACAGCAGTGGCCTCTAAGGATATAATTTTTTGAGCACAGCAAAGTGGCAGAGTTTAGTCTCTTGCCATGAAGGCAAGTGGCATGGTTTGACCATATCCACACCATTAAGCTTTCCTACCTTCCTACAAGGGGCTCCATCCACACTGCCTGGGTGCCGAGCAAGTGCTGGCTGGTCTGCCCCTGACCCACACAGGGGAGCATCCTAACAGGCTGGCACAACTGGGACCCTGTGTGTAAGCCCACGGCTTTCCCCTGCTTAAATCCAAAATAGACACAGCCTGTGTGTAAGTTTACCCTGAAGTACTTTATTGCTGTATATATGTCCATTTACTTCACTGGAATTACCAGGCAAATATCGTGCCATAAAAGTTTTTAGAATTGTGACCTATGTCCATCTTATAAACAGCTGGCAGATTATCAGCAGTTATTTTCCAGAGCCTCACAGTGTGGGGAGATATTGTGCACATCTTTTTTTTGTCAGTCCTCTTGCAGCTTACCAGAGTTTTCAAATCTAGCATTTTTTATTTGTCATTTAAACTTCAGAATGAATTAAAAGGGGTTGGGAGGAGGAAAGAATTCTTTGCTGAAGAAAACATAAATGGAAAAATCATATAAAAAGAGATAAAGGATATCTAAATAGAAATGTAAGAGGAGAGAAAAACCATCTGGGAGGCTGACTAATCAGGGACTTCACATTAAACAGTCAGGCAATCAATCACACTGGATAAAATTCATGAGGTTGGTAATCCTTTTCCATATAACCACCAAACAACATAATTCATTAATACAGTGTAAGTACCATCCCCAACTATTATCTGATTCACTCCATAGTCTAGCTGAAACGTAATATCTGAGTTCAGCTTGCACAAACCTTGCAAAAAGCTATGCAGCAATTTTTACTTACACATAAACAGGTTAGAGCTGTGTTTTCTTGTTATGTTCTGTTTCTACAGCTCTTGTAGCAATTGCTGTGACCAGTACTCTAATACTTGTACTACGGTTGCCCTTAAAAATTCCTATTCAGATTTGGCTCAGTGGTGTAAATAAGCAGACAGAAGGCAAGAGATAATCCCCAAACCATAAAAAACCAATAACTTTATAAGCCAAGGAGACATACCAGGTAAAGGCAAGAAGCAAGGAAGTACTATATTCGTTTTAAAATGAGTACGTAACTTTCAGGGAGAAGAAATAACATCCCTACCAGTCACAAACAAAATCAATTCAAATGTCTAGGTCCCAAACCTAGCTACATTTGCAGCCATGGAATTAGTGCAAACAATTATATTGAAGTAAATATTATGGATTTGTGCAGAGAACACATTTCAGACTGCGCTTTACAGGAAACCAGATTTTAAGAGTTATGATCAGAAACTTGGGAAGAGAATAAAATAACCTGAATGGCAAAAATCATGCATGTGCTGTATTCTCCCCGCAGCTCAGCTCTGGCATGTTAACAGTGGCCATATAGCACCAGCAGGAGAGGTACTTTAAACCACTCTAAACCAGAATGTACCCCTTATTCCCTCAGTCTCTCCATACACAGGCACACTGGATCCTCACCACAGAGCACCAGGTGAAAGCTGGATCCAGGAAGGGCGGAGGAGGGACCCTGAGCCATGCACTGCCTCCCCCTGCACCCGAGGATGGGAAGCACAGAGGCCCCAGCACCGCTGTCAGACTCCCTTCTGGATCCCAGGTAATAGCAAAGCGGCAGAGAGTGACACGAGACAGCAAAAAGAACTGCTGCCAGATGGTTTATGGTACAAACCTCCCCCTTCTTTCATCTCCCAGACTTACAGAGCTGCTGGGAATGGAGGGGGTGGGGAACACGATGAGACTGTAGGTGGGAGGCTCACTCAGAAGAGTCTGAGAGCCACTGATGCAATGAATTCTTCTGAGTAACAAAGCATAAAAAGAAAGGTTATCTTCAGAAATCATTAGGTAAATAAATTTTAAATTGAGAATAAATATAATAAATCCACAGACAATTCAAAAGTAAGGGCAAAACATTTGTCAAATTCTTTTTCACATCAATAATTTGTTTGGATTTGTCCAATACAGATACTTCTGCAAATAGCATTATCTTTAGTCAGCAAGATCAATCACACAACCTTTGTCTTTTTCTAAGATTGGCTCTGCAAATTCTTCTAATTTGCAAGTAATCGAAGAAATCTTTATTTTTTATTATAAAAGCAAGCCAAATGTCCTGTATTATGCTTTTTAGACTATAAGGGCTGATCTTTTCTATCAGAGGAATAATTTAAGTAAAAAGTTTGCACATCCAGCTGTTGTTTCTACATTTCATTTGACAACAGAAATGAGAAATGTGAGTGTGCCCCTTTGAAATCTCTCCTCAGAAAAATTCAGGTTACAGAGGAAGTGAGCATCTCTGCATTAAATTATACTTTCTTGTCCTTTTAAAGTAGGACTTTGAACCCTCTAAAGCAAGAAATGGGCTACTTTCCTGCCTAGATAGGGATGGATGTGTAGTTGTGCATGCAGAAACACACGCTGTCTCAGTTTTGTTCATTTTCCACCAAGAGGATCTACAGCAGCACAGGCTCCCTCTCCCTGTGCTCTGCATCAGTGTCTTCTGGCCCCACTGTAAGGGAGCCCCTGCTGCTCCTGCCTCCAGCCACATTCAGGTTGAAGCCTGAAATCCTGCCCTCAGTAACAGAGGAATATTATTTAGATTTTTCTCATGAAAAATGCATTTTGCAAAAAGCCTGAAAAGCTTCATACTTGCTTCAGTTAAAGCCCCAGACAGGAAGATTTTGAAATCCCAGACAGGAGCTCTGGTGCGAAGAAGCCAGTTTGCTTAGTGGCACATCAGTCTGGTCCAAATCCCTGATGGTGAGCGAGGTCGGAGACATCACAACCCACTCACCAGGCAGGTGAACCCACAGAGCTCCTCAGCTCTGCTTGTCTATATCCCAAGAGCTGTGGGAAGCTCTTATGCCTACTCCCTGTCATTGGAGCCTTAATTTCCAGAAAACTGGACAAAACACTCGTTGAGGCAGATGTACCAGGCTGTCACATGCTGCATTTCCTCACGGTTTGTCATCCAAGCAGTTATGGAGTGGTTTGTTTGTGGGTTAAAATTAGGAGCCATACACACAAGTGCCAGGGCTTTTTTAAACTTTATTTCTGTTTCCAGGGAAGTAAACAACAAATGCCCCCTTCAGTATCTCAGTTTGTTGGAACTGGCATAAGTGACATGCAGCAAAACCTGGGCGAGCATATGGCAAATACAGAAACATCTTTTCAGATTTGAAGAGTCCAAAGCGTTTACTGCTCCTTTACGTGGACAAATATCAGAATCAAGAGGTTGATAAATCACTTCTGAAGGAGGCATGCAGTGTTCCTGAAAGTGCTGGTTAAGTGTGTTTCAGTGTAATTTTTCTTCTACTCAAGAGGTTTATTTTTTAAAAGGCACCACAGCTACATGATCATTTATTTACCAGTTGATGCATTGACCAAGCTCCTTTGTTGTGCTGCACTTCATCCTTTCAACACTGGCGATAGACCCTAGTACGTTTTTGCTGTACCTGTCCGTAGAAAACACTCCAGTTAAGTCCTCACTTTTCATAAACACTACTTGGAAGATGACTGTTCAATCAGCTTCCCAGGCACAGGTTGGCAGGATGCTGCTAGGCTATTTTGTGTATTTTTAAAAATGGTGAAAAATCGGTAACACTGTGGACAGCACTCTGAAATAATGAAGGGTTACATACTTTTATACACATATATATGTAATGCATATGTATTTATTTATATATAAGCATTAAAGACTCCTGCAAACCTTAGGCTGTAGCGGGGTGGCTGACATTTCAACAAGCACTGAACTTTCTGACAGGCTCTCAAAATGTGAAACTTGCGGAGAGTTGGAAGACTGTTCTGGAAAGTATCCGTGCTACCTTTTCCTGTTCCTCCTCTCTTCCTTGGGATCCCTTTGTGCTAGAAGATGAGTGGTAATCCATGTGAATCTTCACAAATCCATGGTGACACTACAGCACACACCTGTGAGTGGGACAGAGGCTAGCAGAGCTCTCCTTTGTCCTCTTACAGTCCCTTACCCACATTCTCACCAGCACAGCTGCCTGTGCCAATTTCTTTCTACCAGCCTTCAAAGTACTCCGCAGGGATGGCAGTCTTAAATCTGTGTCCTTAGGAAGCCAGTGCTTTCAGAAATTCCAGCCCAAATTATTTCCACATTTCAGCAGAGTAGAGAAATAAAGTTCTTTTTCCTTGCCCCAGAGCCGCTTGCACATCCTTCCTCACTCAGAGCTATGCTTCAGGCTTCAGTGAACGGTCCCTTCTAAAATTTCACGTATGCCTGCTGTACTTAAAATTACATTGAAATGAGAGAATTTCCCATTATATGGACAATCCCCTGGGTTCCTCTGGGATCAAAAAGTGGACTATCTTTCAAAAAATGTAACATAGAGAAGGAATGCAGCTCCCTACAGTATACAACTGTGTCAGAAAAGCATTGACTCCAAAGGCCATTTGTCTGCTCAGCACTCGGTGCCTCCTGCCCAGCACGGTTGGAGCAAAGGCCTTTCAGACAGGCTCAGCACAGAACCCTGCCCTGCTTCACCAGGGCTGGCAGGAATGCACCTCAAGCAGAGTCCCTTGGATCCTGGCACCCACAGCACCATGCTGTTTCAGGGTTCAGCACTGGCTACAGAGCCCACCCTAAGCAGGCTGGCAGCTTCCTGCTGAGCACTTTGCTGGCACAGCAGCCCAAGCAGCAGCAACGGAGGTCACTCTTTTTTGGAGACAGAGGCACTTACACAGGTCATAGTCACAGCAGCCACTACAATGTAAACGTGCATTTTGGGGTTAGCACTGCCCAAAGTCAGTGTGTGCTATTCCTCCCTTCCATACACCTCTGTGGCGAGGGTTACAAGTCATCCCTTTTAAGAGGTAGTCTTCTGTTCAGAAATCTTTCGGGCTTACTGACTCATTCCTTCCTTGGATGATTCTGACTCAGAGCAGGAGAAATAAAATATATCCGTTAAAATGTGCTTTTTTTGAGGATAAAATGGAGACTCCAGTCCCACAAAAACAGACTGATTTTTTTTTCTTAAACTATCCATGAATGTTCAAAGAAAGGATCAGACTGAATGCCCTGGAGACTGAAGCAATTCTTTTTCTGTATAAACCGAGCTGCTGCATCACAGTAGAAGGGGTTTTAGTAATCAAGTGATAGCTTGCAGCTAAATAGGACTTGATTAGATACAAAATCTGGTCCAGATGAAGCTGGGAGCGCCTCTACTGTTTTATTCCTGACATTTCTACAAGCAGACATTGGGTCACTGATTCTGTATTCTGATGCAAAGATGCAGAAAAAAAAGGACAATTGTTCGTCTTGATATTACAGGCTGATTTTCAGCAATGGTTTGAGAGGGATAATATATGCACATGGAATGCCTCAGACAAGTGAATGTATAAGTACTGAACAATTTTCCAGAGAAACAATTCCAGAAATTATCTGACTCACACACCCTCTTTGGCACTATGGAAACATTTTTTAGGTTTCATGATGCAGCACAGTCTAGTTCATAGGAAATGTTCCATTGCTTCACATGAGGATATGAACCTTCTAGAGCTGAAGTTCAGTCAGTTTGATTAAAAATCTCATTAAAAATGTCTGCCTGGCTCACACTCCTTACTCACAGGGAAGGGCATGGATCAGGGTGTGTTAATGTGACAAAACCATATCATAAGTTAACTTCTGATGTACTAAAATGTTCCAATGTAAACGAAAGTCTTCCAGGGACTCTGACAAGGGCTACACAGAGACTATTTCTAAATGTAATAACCAGTAGTAGAGATGTGTAGTTTGGCATTCTTGAAATCTGGTGCTTGAATGTCTCCAAAGCTTGTGTAGCTGGAAGTTCAGACCTGCTTCAAAGGAAAGTAACTTTTTAATCATCCTCTGTAGGGTTGTTTACAGTCCTTTTCCTCGCTTCTCACATGATATATTCCTTCACACTATGTGCAGATTCTACGTGGATGGAGACAATAAAACCAAACAAACCATGAAATCTTGTTGAGTTCACAAACATCTTTCCAGTATTGTTCTGAACCTTGTGAGACATCATGACAGAGCTGCTGCTCTGACACTGCAGGTATATATCTCTGGAGTAAAAGACTGAAAACACGTCTCCTGTGTTTCTTAAGTGCCACAAAGATTACACATTTCCACACAAATCAGAATATGTAAGTCAAATTCTATCTTTGTATGCAATGCTGAAATTGAAGGAGTCATGGCAAAACAAGTAAGCAGGTTTTCCAATGGAGGTTAAAGTGGACAAAAATTTATTAGAAAAATTAAAATAGTAATTCAGTAATCAAAAGCTATGTCAGTTTCTGCCACTCATATAAATTAATGAAGACCTCACATGGTCTTAGCTATACTGGCATAAATATCTGATTCTCACTGGTGAAAATCTGCCTTTTACATGAGAGTGAATTTGCCAGAAGACCTGATGATGCTCCAGCCTTCCCAACAGCATTGCCTGGGATAGCACTTCAAGTCTCGTGCCATGCCCACCTAGCTGTGCTGTCCCATTCCCTTCTTCCCCACGTGTGCTCCACACTGAGGCTTCTGTGTTTTTAAACTGCAAGTTAATTCAGGTTGTGGAAGAACAGCTGTACTGCGGCAAGAAGAAGAGAAGAAGTTTTATTTAGTTCAACAACTGGCTCTGGCCAAAAGTGAATGTTTAGCAAAAACTGCAAAAACTCCAGCAAAGACATGGTGGTAATTCATCAGAACACTTTCCAGCCTTCAGGGGCTTCATCAGACAGAAGTTGTCTCATAAGTTATCTCCTCATAAGTAATAGCTCTTCACGGATTTATCTTGAATTTTTTGAATTATTGTTTGGAAACTTGAAATATCTGGAACATCCTAGGGCAGAACTACTACACAGTCTAAACTCATGTTGGATGACAAATCACCCCCTTTATTCTAAACCTATCGTATAAGCATGTATTAGTTTATAGATTTCTGTTGTATTTTCCCTTTGTTTGCTTGGGGTTTTCTGTGGACTGAACAATCCTAACTTATTTTCTCCTTCCATGGAAGCCACTGCATAATTGTGATCATTCTTGTGACTTGCCTCTGGATCTTTTCCAATGGCATTGTGTATATTTGAGCTGGGAAGAGCAGACTTCTGCACAGAATAAGCATGGAAATTTTTTTTATACAATGGCATCACAATATTTTGTTCTTTCCTCTTTTCTTAGCAATTCTTAACATTTTATTTGGGGGGGTTTATTTGGTTGGTTGGGTTTTTATTAGTACTGGCATCAAGCTGACTTTTTCACACAATTACAGTCCCAAGAACTTCTACAAGAGACTGTTTTAATGACAATATGGTAGTGACCACAGTGAAATGCTGGGGCATCTAGGGTTCTGTGGGTCTCTCAAGTACAAATTAGTGGTTTCCACTCAGCAATGACATATACATGACTATAGTAGATGTGGGATGTTACATAAAGTAGAAAAGAATCTGAACAGACACATATTTGTCTCACTTTGTAAGTCATGTCACATGTATTTACCTGATATGCAGCTTGTACATACATTCTTCTTCTTCAAGCACAAAACCAGCATGAGACATTTTGTACATTTTCCAAGTTCCACAGATAATCCAGATTTCTGGATTTGGAAGAAAACTTTTTTACCCTTGTCAAATACGTTGCTATGTAGCAAATTCAAATATGTTATCTGAAACAGATTTTTAAGGCAAAAAAATTACTGGATTATAAAATACCACAATTCTACACACAATCTGCTTTATCTTTCTTTAGAAGAAGAGAAATACTTTTCAAAGTAGCCAGGGAAACATTCTTGTTTAAAGTGACTGCATGCAGCTATAATATATACAGCAATGCATTTATTCCTAATGGATTGAATAGACTCTGTGGTAGCCCATTATCTGTCATTACCGAACACTTAAAATCAAGAAGCAGTCTAAGATTTTAAATGGATCCTTAAACTCCTCCAACAGAAGCACCTGAACACATCAAATAATTACTTATCTGATTGTTATATTACAATGGAGGAGATAGGACACAAGTTATCAAACACTGAAGTGCTTTTATACACAATGCAGTTAGCATGTCGTTCCAATAAATGTTTGGCTCACTACAATATTTCAAAGTAGAGGACACAGTCTTCTGGTTTCGTGGATCACAGGCCCTCTTTGATGTCCCACAGCTATTCTTGCAGGGCAGCTCAGAAATTGTTCCGTTTTAATCCATTCTGATTAATGCCACAAAATGAGTTTTCCTGACACTGGTAATTTTGCTCTGCTGGGGAGTGATTGAAGAGGATGGGCTTTCATCCCAGCACAGCAAATCACTCGCAGCCCACTGCAACAAAGAGTCACCCACCTTCTTCAGCAAATGAGATGAAACTGTAACTTGTTTTCTTTTAATTAACTCCTCACTAGATTGCTCCAGGCCCTCCTGGCACCCCTCAGCTCCGAGACAATAGCAGTGCTCCCAGCTAGGGAAAGATTTTGGAGCACTCAAGTTTCCTGCGAGTAGCCATGCTCTGCATGAGTCAGGTCATGCTTTTCTCACGCTGTCTGAGAACGCTTTTGGAGAGACTGATTGTGGGCACAATGCAAGTTGAATGTATCTGCAGCCTTTTAGACAGACTCAGCATGCTGGTGAGTCAGGTTGGCTGGCAGAGATAACATATCAGCAACCCACGGACTCCGCTGTTCCTAATGAATTCCTTCCTCTGGGTTTTGCCTTCCACTGATTACTTTCTTGGTTTCTGAGTTTAGTGTTACTGCCTCAGGGCTCTGGATTCTGTTAATTTGTGTCCCTGTGTGGCCTTGGTTGCTCTTTTCCGCAGGGTGTACTCCCAGACCATGGTGCAAACTGCAGGGCTTATGAATGAGCCTTTAATGCACAAGGCTGCCCTGTTCATATCCTCATGCACAGCCACAGGAGCATTGCAGCGGTGCCAGGATAGTCCAGATGGTCCAAATAGTCCTGTGGTCAGGACTTCAGCACAGGCTGCTGCTGGGTGGGTGTTGTACACGTGGGATCACTGTGCACACGCAGAGCCTTCTGTACACACTATAGATGAGGTTAATGCAGAAAGGGCAACTGCTTCCTGGGGGCAGACACCAGCCCACATTGACCAAAAATCCATGAGGGACTTTCAGGAAGGAAGTGAAGCTAGGTACTGGAGTACAATATGTGTGCTCCTCGACAATTTACAAAATGCGTGGAAAAGACGTTTTTATGGATTTAAACTTATAGAAGAACTTTTAAAGAACCTTTACCTCTCATCGGTAGGTAAAGTGTGCTGATGCTTTATGTCAGGCTGGGTCTGCTGCTTGGTGCAGAGAAGGGACTGAGCAGACAGTCTGTTGGGACATGCACCACCACAGGTGAATAAATCAGAGAGAGAGGGAGATGAGTTTGCACCACTATTAACGAATGATTAAAACTTTGCCCGAATGTTGAAGTGACACTACTAAAGATTAAAACAAGAACAGATACCTAAATGAAAGGATAACGTAGATCTTGTTCAGATAAGAAAATGTATAGTTTGTTACACATAAGGAGAAGGTGTTCAGCTACCGTGATTAATTCTTCACACAGATATATTCAGGAGTCTGAATCTGCTTCTGGAGGTGCATTTTTCCTCATATTAACAGAAAGGAGAACCTAGAAAATCAGCTTATGCTAATTCATTTCAGTGTCTAATTCATTTCAGACCTCTATATTTAGGGGAGATCCCTCCCACAGAATATAATACGAAGCCCAGTTAAGTTAATGTTTATTTTCCCTGGGCTTTAGAACACCAAATAGAAACACTTTAACAGCTAAAATCTTATTGCCAAATGTACAACATGGACTTCTAGGGAATCAATGTGCAATTATTAGAACAGCACAACAATTTCAGAACAACACATTCTTGGTAACGAGTGCAAAACACAGTCTACAGGAATGTGTTACCCTTGTATTCAGGTGACAGAGTGGTTCATTCTCAAAACTCACACTAAAATTACACCTGCAAATTAGGCTAAGTGTTCTAAAGAGAAAACAGGATGATGTGAAAAGTGATGAAGACAATAAGCTTGATATCAGTGGCAATATCAAGAGTATATTAAAATGTAATAATTCTTATATTCAATTTGCTCACACACAATAGAAAAAATAATGTTGTCATAATTATGCTCTATTTGGAATACCAACACATGAATATTAATTTCTTAATTTTAACAACAGTTGAGGCAGCAATTAGAAAAGGATCAGAAAAGAACATCAGTCTCTTCTAAAGGCTGGAAAAGCCAGGCAGGAACATGGTGCTTATGCACATCGAGTAGCCCTCCACACAAGCTAGCATCTTTCCTGGAATCCCAGTGCATTTGCCTCACTCCAGACTGAGACATGTCCTCTCAGTCAAATGGGCCTGTCAAGTCAAATCTGTACCACAAAATGTCTGTTTAGTAGACCAAAAAAAAAATTTAATCTACATGGGTATAACAAAACACGAGTGAACGTGTGCATGGAGAACATTTTTTCCAATCGTCTTCTGAGAATCTTGAGACGTGGCCAGCTTCACAAACGAAGTGGTAGACTTGGGGTGGTCAAGTGCTGCTTGAGGCAAGACATCTTGAAGTTTAAAGATTTAAATCAAAGTTAGAACAAAAAGGGGTTTTTTGGGTCATTTGGCATCTGTGTTTCTGTAGCACAGATGGCTTTACAAAGTAAGGCAATTTATCAGAGTGAAATGAAATTTTAATTAGATAATCAAGTTCTGCATTCCCAGTATTAAGTTGTAAGAACTTGAATATGCACAGATATGTGAGTTACTTAAATAAGACTGCAGGATTCAAAAGCTGGAATCAGTCCACCACTTTGAAATCTGACAGTCTGAAGGACTAGTTTTATTTTGGATTATTTCTTGCCCTTCTCAATTTGGTGAAGAATTATGAATAATGTACTATCTTTTAAGTTCTTGTTCAACAGCTCAGTCAGGCACAAAAAAAGGAAAATATCCTGAGGTAAGGTATGTAATGTATCAGCAGAGAATCGTAGGAAAAATTTAACTTGGAAGGGAACTGTGGAGACCTCTCTTCCAGCTTCTTACTCAAAGCTGAGCTAACTCAGGTACCCAACTTGTTTCCTCAATGTCTTGTACAGTCACATTCTGAAAAGTTCTGAGGAGGAAAATTCGGAAGTCTCTTTGTAACCTTTTACAGTACTTTAATTCTCTCTCTCTTTAAATAGTCTACACATTTTTTTTCCTGTGTATCTAGGTAAAATTTACCTTGCTACAGGTTTCTGCCATGGCATCTTGCCCTTTCATGGTGTACCTCTAAGAGAAGAATGACTGTCTTCTCCATTCCTTCCCTCAAGTTGGGTCCTGTCCTGGTTAAAGCCAGCTCTAACTCACGATCACTTTCTGAAGATGGAAGACCATCTTCAGCAGAACAGGAAGGTTATCTTCAGCAGAACAAGCAACACTCTTCTTTCTTTATGGTGCTTTTTATATCACTAATTGTAAAGCTAAAAGGTACAGAACATCTTCATTCCGAAAGTATGTAACTGCTGCTGAGCATACCAGACTCAAAGGATAACTCTATGCTGCAGATCCAACCAGATCAAAAAATAGAGAGGTTCAGATAGGTGTCTTATTCAGGAAAAGCATGAAATCATAGAGAAGACTACAAAGTTAATCATCAGCTATTGCTGTGCAGGCAGCTCTGCAAAACCTGCAAAAAGCTTGCTGCAGCTGAAACCTGTGGCCCCAGGGTTCAGCCATCTATTATCCCAAGTATAGCTTGATGGAGCCAGGCTGGATGACCTCAGTTAATTTTATTGGTAAAAGAGTTGTTAAGGTTTTAAAAAGTACATGAGCTAAAGCTTGAAAAACCCCCTCAACAAACCCAAAGGTGAAAACACAGAGAAAGATGTAAATGTTGAATAATAATTGCTAAGAGTTAGCAACTCAAGCATGTGAGAGGAAAAATAGTGAGCCAATACAAAACCCTACGGAAAGAAAGCAGAACACTGGCAGATGGCAACTCAGCAAGGACCAGACAGTTCCAAAGTACAATACAGGCTAACTTCTCCACTTCACTGATGACTGATTGGCCAATAAATAATTATTAATACTCTTTAGCAATATATATCCTGCTTACAAAATGTCTTTGTGCATGGTAAAAATACCTGTAAAAACCCACAATCACAATAAGAAGGGTTGCATGGCTATCTTGGATAGTTTAAGACTGATACTAAGAAGCTCCAGAAGCATTTTCATTTACAAAAAAAAAAAATTAAATTAAAAATCACCACAAACCCAGATGTTTACTATCTGTCTGGGCCAATAGAAAAAAAACCTGTGTGCAAATAATGCCAGTGTCTGCACAGACAATTTGCAGACAATTTCATAGCATTTTGTTTTGTTTTGTTTAAGGCTTAATGGTTGGTTGGGAGTTTGGGGTCATTTCTCACTATCTTCTTAACAGTTCATCTGTGTGCCAGGAAAACTCTCCTAAATCTGACAGGTGACCAAGGAAGTGTGGTGGATGCTACAAGACATGAATGCACCAGGCTGTGGAAGAGCACTGCCTTGCCATGACGCATGTAGGGCTACTCTGCAGTAAGAAGGTGTGCCTAAGCCAGGCTCCCTGCCCAGCCAGCACTGAGAGATCTCCTGGTCAGAGGGTTGCCACCAGCTCCTTCTGGTGCCCTAATATCGCCTTGCTGCCAAGAGTTGAGACAACTTCTCTCTGTGGAACAGAGTTCATGCTTAAGCAACAACAAAATGTTTTTACAGCTCGATTCAACATGTCATCTCAAAGATGTCTTTTTGTTTCTGACCTTCTCTAATAGAAACGTGATGCCATGGGAAGGTTCATGACCACCTAAGCACTTCCTCAGAGAGTCTAGTTTTGCTGGTGGTGCTTCTGCTTCATACATTCTTCACCGTTATAGGAATCAGTTGGAAAGAAAAGGATTTTCTTTTTATCATGTATATGCTAATCAGCAAATTGTCACCATTCAGTGATGAGTTTTGGCATTTTTTATGATAGCTCAATGTGGAATCAATTTTCCTACTGCAAAATGTGGCAAATTTCTAAGCTGTTTTGGGGTTTAACCTCAAAAACATCTGTGTCTCTTGTGGGAATGGATCAACCTTACATTTTTTCATATTGGTTTAGCTTTATAACAGGCTATATGCATTATTTAGATGAAAGCTATGAATAAAGACATGTATTGGAGTACTACTGACCCAGTGAAATGCAACATTTTCTCAAGTGAAACAAGACATACTTGCAGTAGTGGTAGACAACAATTTTCAGCAGCATATTTAATAATTTCCCAAAACAAGTAAAGCAGGCATGTAAGCTGGCATTTTGCCGGGTCAAGGCTGATAATCATTGCTGTTATTCCAAGTACTGCAAGAGCATTAATGGACACAAGTTGCCATTCACTTGATTTTCGCACAGTTCCCTCATCATAAAATTACTTTTCAATCTACAGAGAGTTTGCTGCCTCATATATAACTCTTCTAGATATGAAACAGATTTCCCCAACAAACTTGTTAGTTAGATCACACTCAGTGCCTCCAGCACAGTGTTCATTGTTTTATTGATTCTTGTCAAAAGCTGCAGCATTTTCCTGACAGACGTCTGGTGTGTTCCCACTTCCCAATAAAGAGGCAGCAAGACCAGAGCTGATACGTACTTAGCTGCAGTCAGTCTCCGTGATGTAGAAACCTCTGGTTTTGGTGCTCCCTGCCCACACTGCCTTCTGGAGGGCTTTAAGGACAAGTTCACAAGGCAGAGTTCATGCCTCCAGTAAACAGAGACTGAGCAAGAGAGCACAATAAAATTTTTTAATAGCAAGGCTAAATGAAATATCAGAACACTGTGGAGCCTTTTAAGGTCCAAAACAGCAGTGTGTGAGTGACTAGCTGACCACCACTGAAAATAGAGTCAGTCATAAGCAGCTTTCCCTTTGCTTACCAAGAAATGCGTTTAGAGGGCCTGTGTTTCCCTTTCACCAGCTGTTGGCAAAACAAATAGTCTTCTGGCAGGTGACACACTAAATGTCAAAATCTTTCACTTGGTTGGGGACAAACTGGAGTGACTTTCATCAGTCTACTTAGCAGCCCCAGTTCCAGGTGGGAATGGTGTCAGAGGGCTGTCCCTGGTCACTCAACAACAGGCCGTATCCCAGCTGACCCAGTACGCTGCCCCACACATTGCCCTTTTCCCTGTCTGATTTCTGCATATGGTGTTTGGTCAAAATCTAAGGAAAATAAGCAAATCAGTAGAGAGACATTATAGCGGACAGTTGGGAAAACAGACAGTGCCCAAGGAGATTCAGTTTCCATTTTTGTTTATCGATGAGCAAACCCACTAACCGGGAAAGATGGGTGAAACAGCTGTACAAGAATCAGCAGTTTCAGTTCTTCTAGGTCTGAATAAACAGATCTCATGTTTTGGCTTCACAATGGTATGAGACCTTTGAGTTTCACTTTGAGATCACCACTCAAAGCAAGCCAGAAGCTCAGAATGAATCTCAGCTGGAATCAATGACTCTTCTCTGAGCTTCTCAACCCACTTGGTATTGCACAACACATAACCTAATTGAGTAATCTTTCTCCAGAGAAGGGTGAGACATTTTATTCAGTACTATTTCTTTTCAAACAACATTTCAGACCATGTTCTCATTTAACTGTACCAGTAGAATTTTCATTGGAATCTTAAATAAATTCAGGTTTTGATTTCCACCAGCCTGTATTCCAAACCTTGCAACCAAAACATCACTAGAAAACCAAGGGAAAACAGGAATCTAACACTGGAGACCTGAGTTTTCAACTACATTGTATGAATGAATTATACACTTTTTAATACCTTCTTCATTATAGCATGCTTTCCCCCTTGCTATTCTATGTATTTTTGTTTCTCAAAATTTGCAATTCACTCCGTGAAGATATATATTTAGGCGAGAGAGAGAGGTCTATGTTGTTTCAGCTTAATGAGAGTGAAAAAACAATTAAACTAACTGAAATATTAAATGTGGGGATTTTTAATATAAAATGACATCTGACTGTAGATATTTTGTGAAGGTCCATACCCACTGTACCAAAATACAACAGTAAAAATAGATAATTCAGTAAATCAAAGAGCTAACAAAACTGTACATATCCTAGACATATTATGGTTTTGTGCCTAACTTTGAAATTGCTTATGGTGTTCTCATTTCAAGGTTTTATTCAATATATGAAACCACTTTTTTTGGATTCTGGGATTTTTAATCAGTTTCATGTAGACAGTCAGTAAAGACGATATATTTACATAAGCCCAGTTTGCCACTTTTATCCAGGTTTTTAATATAGTACAGATGCCTTGGAACAACTCATTGTAGCACTTACACGTTATAAGAGAAACAGATTAATTTAAAAATTAAAAATACTTTATTTCTCTTTAAAACTGGATCAGGCAAAGAGAAAAACAACCAAAGAGAAGATAATCCTTCAAGTACCAGGTTAATTCAAACCCCCTCACAATGGTCCCTTCAGATGCTTCCTCAAGCATCCTGTGTTTGTACAGCTCTTACCCAGGTTCCATACTCTACAGTTGCTCAAGCTATCTTGCAATATGCCTTAAAGATGTGCAGACCTGATTTAGTGGATGATGTCCCCGCCCATGCAGAGGGGTTGGAACTAGATGACCTCTAAGGTCCCTTCCAACCCAAACCATCTCTGATTTTTGATCAGAACTCACAGAAGGAATTTGATTCTGCAGCCAAACAGACAATGAAAGACACCGATACATCTACAATATCACCTTTAAAATAATATGGTTCTTCAAGCAAAAAATTCACGCGTGTGGTCTCTGGTATTCAAATTTTTCAGGCCCTTGCTTGAATTATTGTTCAAATTAATATCTATCGCCAAGGTAGGTAGAATAAGATGAGATACACTTTTGAAAATATTTGCATCCCAAATATTTTCCTAATTCTCTTACTGCTACTACATTCTATGCAGGAGTGCTCTGTGCTTATCATTAAAGCTGTTCTGAACATAGGCAGCAGAAGATGAGGAATTGCATCAATTCTTTCCTTTCAGTATTGAATCTTAGTGGGAACGGTTACACCAGTTTGGTGACAGCTGAACCTTTGACAAAACCTCTTGCTGAGTTGAGATGAAAACCTCTTAAGACCAGAGTCGAAGAGAAATCACGTAAAATTTCATATTCATGCACTCTGTAAATGATTTATTTCTTCTTCAATATATTATTCCCATATTCCCCCAAAGGGCTTACTAGTTATTCATATCATCATCAATAACACTGAGTGTCTGGTTAGAAATTATCATGCTTTGGGAATACAAATCTTATGTAAGGAATTTTGCTCAGGAAACCTTGCCAGTGCAATTAAAAATTAATTCATAATGTTGACATATTACTAATCATTTATGATTAGTGCTTTTTATCTCATTAGGTTCTGCAGTTACATTACACACATATACTTGTGTGTTTTTTCTGAAATAATTTGTAGCTTCTATTCAGAAATTGGCCATTTAAACGAAATATGCAAATTTAAGTTTGCTAATGTACTAGATGTACCTTCGATAAGGAAAACTGACTTGGTTCTGTTCTTTGTGGTACCTCTAGTATAACTATTGATTTTCAGTAAATAGCATGTGTTTCAATTCCAGATCTTAGCAATCTTCACCTCAAATGCATGGTAATATTGATCTTCTTTGTGGTTGTTTTGCCCGTTGCTTTCTGTCACAATCTCTAGTCTTATCACTGAAGGCAATTTTCAGAACCTTTTGCCTAATGAGATCAATTCAATGAAGTCATCTGACAATTCAAAAGACAATTTAAAAGGACAGGTTTTCGGAGCAGGAAAATGCCACTGCAAATGTGAAGGCCACTGAGCGTCATTTAGGGGCTATTTCAAGTGCTCAGCCTTTAAATATATTGATAGAGCAAAGCGGAGATGAGTCTCACTCCTCCACATGGAAAACCAGAGGAGTTTGCAGTCTGCAGCAACAGAGGAACATAAACAGGAACTAAAAACTGTACTGGGTCAGAAACTGGCCACCAAAGGAATCTGATAAAACAGTTTCACTTTGATCTTACAGATTTATAGATTTTTTTTATATCTTTAAATTGTATTTTAATGCCATTACTGAACAAAAAACTTTTCTCCATCTTTGACAAATTCATTGCTGTGCTCTAAAGTGACAATAGACTAATAACTAATCACTAAAGTGACAATAACTAATAACTCAAGTTTGTATCTGAGATCTTTCTTGTGGGTGTTTTGAGAGCTTATATGCAAAGACCCTGGCAAAGACTCTGATCAGAGGAAACTGGTGTTCAGCCGCACTAAGCTTGCATCTGTCTCCATGCCAGCATCAAAGCATTGCTTTAACAAGGGAAAAAAGGACAGCAGGTCTGAGTGGCAGGGTGTACTCTTCCCAGCCCTGCGAGCAGAGAGCCTGCAATGAAAAGCGCTATTATGGGGCACTTTCAAGCAAGCATTTATAATGTAACTCTGCTAAGTGAGTCATGTCCTCCTTTCAAATACAGAAGAACATTTTAAAAGCAACCTTACCCGAAATGCCAAAAACTCGTAGTCTGTTTACTGTTCTGCTTATTGGTTTCTAATGAAGCCAGAGGGCACAGACACGTTTCCTAACTACCGAAGCTGGCATGTCCTGTGAGTCACTTACACAAAGTGCAACTTCTGCTGAGAATGTCAGGGTGAAAGGCCATGGTCCCATCTAACCATGTGCTGTGCTGGAAAAATGCATCATCTTTTTCCCTTCCAATAATGAATATTGCTCTAGCACCACTGCTGTGTGGTCAGATACAGTGTGTCCTCACAAACCTGTTCTGCACTTCCTGGGGGAAATTTGGTCGCTCAGTCTGAATGCTTGAGAAAAGCAGCACTTTTCTTTACTAATACCTTGTCTTGTCTGGCTACTTGGGCAAGGTCTGTAATTAGTAACCTTTGTGCCACAGGCAGAGGCTCTTTGCTAAGTCTCACCTTGGAGAGGCAGGGCCTGGTTTATTAGGTTTTACTCAAACAACAGGGGGCAAATAGCCCTTTCCCCCACTCTCTTCCAAAACCAGGGACCCAGAAGGAAGCAATGGACCACTGCTGGCAGTAGCATGGTAACGATGGGGTCAGTTGGATGAACCAGAGAGTTTGCTGTGTGCAGTACTGGTAGCAAACTTCTGTTCCTTCACTACATACAAGGAAATAACTTCTTGTGTGAAGCACACAGTGTCCAATGACTCTAAGCAACAATAAAATGTCTCCATCTGATTTCTAGGAAATGCCCAAATCAGTTCCTCTGTAGCCTAGGACATCTATATAATATCCCAAACAATTTATAGGACTATTAGGTAACACTGATTTGATAAAATTGTGTATATCTTTACATAAGAAACATTTCTGGTCAGCTTCTAAGGTTCTGACTATGCATAATCTTTGTGGAAGCAATAAAGCAAGAACTTAAGAAACACACAGAACATGTTTTCTCATCCTCCAGCTAAAGCAAATATATGGACACTGCTTACCACAGACCAGACCTGAATATCGATCTGAAGTCTGTCTCCTAGAAATGTCTGCTTTCTTGAATCAATTTACCAAGCATTCCTCAAATTTCCTTTTGCTGGCCCATTCACTGTGTTGTCCCCACATGTAGAGATCTGAAGCTCTGCAGCATGCTTGGAGGGCTGCTGTGATAAGGAACTGTGGAGAACCAGCAGAATCAGAGCTGCCAAATGTGACTGAAAACAAAGAGTGGAGATAGCGGTGGGACATAACTGGCTATCCAAGTGAAGGAACAGCACATTTATGCTGCAATGCCACACAGAAATTTTTTGCTTCTGTTATTTTGGGATAAAAGTGTGTGCCACAATAATGATCTTCACAAATGGATTTTACTGCTTCAATATCTTAGGTTAATATTTTAAAATCCTTTTCACTCAGCAGACATAGAGCAGGAACTCACTGGCATGCCAGTGTTGATAAACAGCTTCTGGCCTAGAGGTAACATTAACCCTTATTTGGTGCATCTGAAAAAACTATAGATTCACACATACACAAATACTTTTGCACATCAAATTCAAAACTAAACTACTCTGTGCAGGTGTTTCTTCTCTATTAAGCCGAATAACATTCTTTTCCCACGTTAACAAATGCATCTTTATGGGTAAATTCTTCTGAAATTCTCTGAGCTTTAGCCACTAAGAGAAAAAAAGAAAGTTTAAACCATTTGATGTAGAAATTTTTAAGTCTAGTTTGTATTTATTTTTTAAATGTAAATTTTCTTCAGAACTCAATCTACAATTAACTTTTAAAGAGGCAAAAGCAAACAAAATATAGCACTACTTTAATTACAAAGCTGTTGTTTTGTAAATTAAATGATACTTCTATGAAGTAGCAGACATATAGTTGTATGAGTTTCTCATTTGACTTGAGAGCTAAAAGTCAATTCCTTAAACAGTTGAACACATAAGGATTTCATCATTCTTAAAGAAAACTCAAACATAGTCCAGAGATGGCTTTAAATACAGTATCTCTAATATATAACACTCTATTTCCTGAAAAAAATTAGGAACCCTGAATTTAAAGGGTGAAATTTACAAACATCTAGACTATGTATATTAAGAGGTACATTCAACCTGGAGTTAATAATTGCTATATTGCAAATAACCAATTTTCTGAACAGAAAAATGAAAACTTTCAAAAAATATATGTTAAACTGAAAGCATTTTTTGCAATCCAGGTGATGGCATGCCAAACATTTTATGGCATGGCTGCTGGAAATAATAGATTTCCTTAATTTTTCCTTACATATATAATTTATAAGAATATGTAAAGAAAATAAATATTTACAAGCACACCATCTTCATCTTATTCTACAAACACATTAATTCTTTTCTAGCAGGATGCTCAAACAATATTTTATTGTGGCTTAAACTTTAAATAACACAGGTGTGATGAGGCCTGCACTAACCATGATTTATTCTATCCTCTACATTTCATTGACTTTTCCAGTTTTCCAGAACTTTTACTGGAAATAATTATCTAGAAGAACATAATAATTTTGTGCTGGTGTGGATATGATCAACTAAGTTCATCATGTTTTGTTATGATTCTATTTTATTTGGGACAGAAAATTTTATGGTACACATAGAATTTTTATCAGAAAACTGTCAGACTGTATTCTCAATATCAAAATATACTCAATTATGGCCATTTTTCTTTAAGGAGCTTGTAGTTAAGCTGAAGGCAAAGTCTGATCAAAAGATCATAGCTAATATGATAATGTATTTGGGGCCCTGTTAAGCATGGCAGAATCTCTTTAATGATCTTTGGAGAGCCTAATGAATTTAATTTAAAGTAAACTCATAAAGGGTACAGAGGTAGAAAATGTCTTTCTCCTGGAGAAGCACATCAAGAAGTTGCAAGCACTGTGAAATAAACCAGACTGTGGCTACCAATTTTGAATCAAAACAAAATCATCCATCACACCATGTTTTTACAGTAAGTTTTTAAAATGAAAGGTCCCCCACTTCCCCACTGTAAAATATCTTAACCAAGATCGAAGTCTGCACATGCACACAAGGACATTCTTCCTCCTCGAGCTGGCTGAGGTAGCAGGGCCCCCAGTACAGAGATCCTTCTTCCCAATCTACAACATTCTTTCCTGTACTTCATCATCCTCTAGAGACCATTCCTTCCCCTCACCTCTTGTAATGGTTTGCACCTACTTCTGGACATCTTTTTTCACCAAAAAACCCTCTCCATTTCAGATTCCCTCCTCATCTTTCTCCGATTATATTTCCACACAACACCTCTAGCTCTCTGCTTACTCATCCTCAGTCCCCTCCTAACTCCTCACATCTCCTCTCTCCTCAGTCTCCCTCTATTCTGTTAAACCTCTCCCCAGGCTTCCTCTTGCCCCATTCCCACTCCCCTGTATTGCTGATATGGTTCATTTGCACCTACAGAAATACCTGTCCAGTCACTTGAGGCAGGCAGGAGTCTCAATGGCAGGCAGACTCCACCCCTTTTAATGGAAGGGAGAGAGTCACCTCTTTCAGTAGGCACATTGTTATATAACAAGGGCAGGAGAAGCCAGCACCACACTGTCTCCAGAAGTACTCTGATAGTTTATATCAGATTTATCTGTTTATTCTGATCAAATATTAGTTTCCTCTGATATTCTCAGCAGCAGATGACAAAATAACTTAGAGATTTTAATTAGCGTGAAAAATAGCACAGAGCAATCCAAACCTTGAACACAAGGAAGAATAAGATAAATGAGCTCAACTCTGCATCAGATTCATGAAATCATCCAGCTACCAAAGGCTGAGGAACAAGGGCCCAGCCATCCAGATGTTTCATGGAGTCCAGACCTCCAGGTTAACAAAATAAATCTCTTTAACTGAGAAAGAATTATGGTGACTTGGCATGATTCAGTGTCATTCTTCAGTTGTTCTTGCAGGAATGTTGGCATAAAATGGAAGCTTGCCAACATAGATGACAGCAAGAGTTACTGTGGGCAGCAGGTCACATCCAAAGCAGACTCCAACATAGTGCAAGAAATTGCTGCAGACACTGAGAAAGAGAGTCCAGCAGAAGTTGGGGAACTGCACCAGTGCTGTTTTCAAAGTAGGTCACAAGTTTCACATCTCAGGGGAGACAGCTCATGCACATAATAGGATACATACATTTTTAATCAGAACATGATCCATGGAAATATTTTGAGAAACAGAAACCTCTGTACTTCTCCACATTTGAAAAATGTTAATAGGAGGCCTGTCAAAGACAATTCTTGTGATCCACATCTCAAACTTTCTACGGAAAACTGAGTGGACAAGAAATAGAAAGCTGATAGCTGATGAAGCTCTTACCAATGAAAAATTTATTAAGCGTTGCTGCTGTCAGTTTCTCCAAGTCAGTGTGCAAAACAAACCATTGGACAACCAAAACACGTCTTAAATCTACTGTTAATAAGACAACACCAAAGCTTCAGCACACAGGTATCCAGATATATATGATACTCTCATAAATTCTACATTTCTAGACCATTCATGACTAATTTGTCCGAAAAATTATCGGGTAGATTTCATGGACAACTTGGATGTGGTGCCATCCAAGTCCCAGGCAAAAAGAGTCTGTGTTCAGATCAGAGAGTGTTCGGCAAGCCCTTCTCATAAAAGTAATAAAAACATAATCACAGGGAACAGAATGAGATAATGTTTAATGTTTTCAAAACCTAATTCAACCGAACTTCTGAATGACCATCTGGAAATGGGAAGGAGAGGCAATTTCACAAGGTCCTTTGAGGACAGGAAATCACGGATCAAAAGAAGCGTATTGCATCTGTTCACCATCGCTCTGGATTAGGGTGAAGGAAGAACAAATAATGCAGACGGTGTAGTTACTCTGGCTTTGAATTTGAAACATCACCTCTACAGGGATTGTTAATATATCCAACTGAAAAATGCACATGGATCCTACTGTCAGCATTAGTAGAAGTTAGTTTTTTTACATCATAGTCAGAAGCTTGATGGAAAATACAAGGCTCAGACTGCTGTTGCCTTAAGAGGTTGTCTAAAAGCAACCGAAGTACAAACTCTGTAGAGCAGTCACATGAAATAAATAAAGTCCTTTAATTGCAGGGAAAAAATTGCTAGGAGAAGTAGAAATGTCATTCAGTTGATATACTGATAAGCTGAATAATTTCAGAATGCTTTCGAAGTGTAATACTACTTTTAAAATGAATTATACAGATTTATCACTTCCTAGTATGTGATAAATGAAGGGACCAGAAACAGATCTTCAGGACTTCAGAGAGTACCAAAATCCTGACCTTTTTAAACACAAAAAACTCGTCTCCTGGCATGAAGTGAAAGTTATGCTACAAAAAAAAGTTCTAGCACAAGATCGGCAGAACATTTGTTCCATTTGCCCTTGTTCTTCAGGATTTTGTGTTGATTCTTAGGCTGAAGACTTTTGTGCTGGTAGACTATCAGGCTGAAGACTATTTTGTGGTAAATAGATTGAGAGAAAGGATCCAACCAAGGCATTTAGCTTTTGAAAGAGCCTTTCAGTAGGTTATTTCTGAAAACAAAGAGACGATGATGATACCACTGGTGTTCACAGGATACCGTGCTACTTTCTTCTGTCTTCCTATTGTTTCAACTTGACTTTACAACATGTGGCATCAAGGGAAAATTAAAACCTGTGACCAGCAAAATTTCCAATATCAGAATTATTTAAACTAATGGGATTCATAATTTGTTCTCTTCCAAAAGCACGAGGGGAAATGTTGATATTTTTCTGACATTTTCTAATGTCTAAGAAGTGTAATTCCAGGAATGCTTCAGTGACTCAATGTGACTCATTGACTCTTCTTTGAGAAACTAAACAAGAGAAGAACTTTATGAAGAATTTATACTGTTAATGTCAGAAAGACAAAAAAAAAAAACCTGCTTCAGAGGTTCCGAAACAAGCCCAATTTTCACACATAGGCACACAGGCCTAGCTGGGGGCCGAGGGCAGGAGGAGGAGCCGGGGAGCGCTTTGGCCGTGCCGGCTCAGAGCGCTTCCCCCGCTCGCCCTCCAGCGGTGCTCCCGCTCACTGCAGCCGGGGCTCCCCCGGGGCACAGCTCGCTCCCGCCGGGAATACAGGGAATACACGGCTCGCACGGGTGCAGCGCGGGGCACGTAAACAACTGCACCTGCACTAGATTAAGGATTAAATGGGTGTTTGACTGGAGAGTGCGATGCAGAGTGGTACAAAGCGAAAGGTCGTTCACAAACCCTTCATCAGATGAGTTTTCAACTCCCACACAATGACCAGGGTCATTGTGATCTGTGCGTTTGATTTGTGCCCATCCCCGCTCCGGGGAAGATGACAGTTTAATAGGGTTGAGAGAGCACATTTGAATTAATCTGTCTTAAAGGATCATTTGTAACTTGGTTTGAAACTGATATTTGTACGGTGTGGCAAAAGAGAAAAGTTTATATACTCCGTTTAACCTCCAGTCTCCTCCACACCACCTAGCTTTATTAAAAAACAAATGCAGAAGCATCAAAATACCTCAGAAATAAAATGTGTGTTTATTCTTTGGCATAACATTGGAAACAAAATTCCTGCATAGCACCTGTTCACAAAAAAGCATCCAAAGAGTTCCCAAGGGGAAATACTTCAAAGAGGTCGCAATAAGCCAATAGATCCTACAGTCTTAGCCATAGCAAAGCTTGTTTTGAGGTGTATTGCTTTTAGAGGTTTGGTGCTTCTGCAGTAATTCTCCTTGCTGTACCAATAGACAAAACACTGCCACATGTTTAAGGATTCTGCTCCGCCACAGGGCTGCAGCTGCTCCCACCCCACTGAGTCCAAATCACCCACTACAGTGATAGTTCCAGTTCACAGATACTGAACCAACATATAATATAGTCCACTGCATTAAAGACAGACAAAACCAGAGCTGGCTTACCTTTATACGCCCGACTGTATTTCTGTGACAGGAGCTGAGCCATCCCCTGTTTGATGGAAAACTTGCACGTTGTAAGATCGTAGAACTGTACCTCTCCTGTAATAGGCCCTAAGTCTTATTAAAGGAAATCTCTGTTTCAGGAGCTCATAAAACAGAATGCTAGGTCATTCCAGAGCAAGCAATATTCAGTAAGCTCTCAAAGTACATTTGCAAAGAGTATGAACACATCTGGTTGCAAAATGTCTTCTTACTGGAAGTCAAGTAAGCTGTCCCTTGATCATTGCTAATGTTCTCCACACTTTTCTATACAATCTATGCTGCAATTGAATAATTTAGGTGTCAGCTAGTTCTAAAGATCATAGACAAAAAAAACCCCCAGCGGTATATTCCTTACAAAGAAAAAATTCTGAACCTATTCAACTCATGAGCAGTTGGTACTGATTTTAATAGTTTCAGGATTTCAATAATAAAATCTGTTCAAAAATCTACTTTTGAAATAGTTTGTTTGAAAATAAACTGCAGAAAAAGGTGCTTTAGGATTTCACATCCAGGTAGTTTTCGGTATAGACATAATGATAACTCTCAGTAAAGGAAAAGTTACATCAAACAGCAAAGGGAATTTCCTAAAAACCAAAGGCAATTTCCTAAAAATTTTCTTTTAGTTTCTTAAAAGAAAAAAAATCCCTGACACTAAGACCATTTAAAACTACTCACAGAACCACCTCCCACTCCCCACCTTAGACAAGATCTTTCTTGGCTCTAAACTGAATGAATTTGCTGCTGGCTTGGATAGCAAGGGTGAAACACGATGATGCAGTCTGGCTTCCGCAAGAATTCCCTTTGTGATCTAGTGGAGCTCTGCTAGCAGGAACACAGGCACCAGCCTTCTAAGCTCCTGAACTTCCAGCCCCAGGTGAAACAAACCTTGCTCACTGGGAAATAAATGAACTGAACAGCTATCACATAAGCAGGTCAGTAGCTTGTTTGAGCTCAGGAAATTATTTTCCCAGCATATCTGAAAATACAGAAGTCGCTACAGAATATAAGCAGGAAACAGACTTCCAAAGGCTTTGCTTATTAAATAACTTCTGTTGAAACTGAACTAGAATTATTGGTTTATAAATCCTTCACATCTACATAGATAACATCTAACAGAATGCAGCTCCATTATGAACATATTTTGTGACCACAAAACACACTACAATGGTAAGTAAATATTAAAACACCCCTACGCATAGATTCGTCAGAATGCACCAAACAAAATAAAGCTCAGCATTTTCCCCCACGTTTTTGTCGCCTGATACTGTTTCTACTGGATTCATCACACTTCAGCCTGCAACTCTGAGGCAAGAGGTGAGTGCAGTAGTGTATCTAACCCTCTCCCTACACAAGCATACAACTCCTGCCCAATTTCATAGGTTTATTTCATTGCAATATTGTAATATTCAAGCAATGTCTTGTTTAGACTGCAAATCAAGTAATGCTGTAAGTAGATGAGGTGAATTCCCTTTTGCTTTCTTCTCCCCTATTCAACAGGCAGTTGTTGTAAGTTTAAAACACAAAATGTGTTTTACAAACAGGAAGTTTTAAGGTAGGAGGTGACCCAGCCCCCTATACCAAAACAGCATCATTCTTGCCTACGTGTGATGCCACCAAACCTCTCATATAGATGGATTTTACCAATGGGCAAAACAGGACTTCCAAAGTTGCAAACTGTTCTTGTAGGTTAGTAGAGTAGCAACAGCACCGGAGAATAGTTCATTAACCTCAAGGGGTTGCACTGACACAGCTACATTATAAACAGCAAAGGTCTTCAGCGCAGACGGCACTGTAGGTTTCTACATCTCCTGTCCCATTACTAGCTCTGTAATTTCTGCTTCTTTATTAGGGTCTGATTTCACAGCTTTCTAAATGTCCCACGACAGTCAGGTTTAGAAGCACAAATGGTCCACCTGGGCATCCTAAAGCTGAAGAAGAACATCCCTTTATCTGGAAGAAGAGAATGGCCAAGAGATAAATTTTTAATCCCTTTTGAAGCCTTATAAGCATATATGCTAAAATCATCTTCAGAGCAAAGGATTTTAAATTGCGTCACAGTTACTATGTAACTTAAGAGGCTGGATCTGTGCTGCTTGTCCGACCATGCTGTCAGTAAATCAAGGAATACTGCAGTCATAATAATTTTAGCATCCTGTGGTCATAACAATTTTAAGAAGGTGCATCTGCACACCCATTCTGATTTTTTGGACTAGACATCAGCTCAAGGCTTCCAAAATAAATCTCTTCTTTTTGCCTGCCTAAAAGAATACAGAAGCTCCTTTGTTATCTGCCTGTACCTGTGGTTTTGTTTAGGAAATGGATCCAACTTGACTTGATACTGAATTAGATCTCAGAAGAGTGATCCAAAGTCTGGAAAGCTTCTCCCTGGATCTATAAGGCTTTATATTAAACCACAAATGTCCAGAGCACAGTATCCTTTTACCAGCTGAGATATTCAACCCTGTGCCCATCAGAGGCCATGTAAGTTAATGTCAGATGATTCCCTTCCCAGGTTAACTGTCTGCTTCAGAATTAAACTTTCAAATTACAATACTTTGCCAATGCATCTCGCTAATACAACTGTTGAGATAAAAACTATCTTTCAGGATATATGAGAAAACAGAGCCACACTTCTGGGCTTTTTGAAATCCACATTCATGGTGATCACATGCTGTGCAGTGTATATCTGACTAACAGACAACTTTAAACACTTTTTGTGTTTACAATTACTCTAATTGCCTTGGTGAAAACCATCCTGTTATGTTCTCCAAAGTTTTCTCTCAGTGTAATAGTTGCGTTACTTTAGGCAGAAGGAAATAATATCTTTGTAAGGATGAGTTTTCATGTGTCTAGATAAACTTTTAAGTGAATTTCTTTAGCAATTTTTGACATTAATATTTGACATTACTTCTTTCTGCCTAGACCATTAAAATGTACGAGAACAGAAGTATTGGGAAATCCCAAAACAAACACTGGAAAAGGTCAGGCTTTCACAGCAAATTTCCATAATTCATTATAGATTCACTACACATGGACAGGCTGCAGTAAATTGTTCTGCTGACAAAACTGCAAGGCATAATGAGTGGAACAATCTGAACTGCTCCCAGCACGAGGACAGCTATGAGATCTCTAATTGGGGAAAATTAATTTTTCAGAAAAGTTCAGTCCGCAGTCTTGGATTCTGAGTTTTACAGCTGAAATTCTAAGTTATTCAGGTCATGTCACTGAACTATACATGATGCTTTATGTCTAAATTCTTGTAAATTATGGATTGGGTATGTAATAGACGGTCCTTTCCATTTAAAGCAAGAATTATCTTGTGATGTGTGCAGTGCAGCTGAGAGGAGGAGACCGGCTTTCAAAATCAGCTGAATACTTTTCTGTACCCTGGCTAAAGCCAGGCTTTTGTCTTATTACTTTAATGCTTTCACTCTGTTGTTTCTTTACTTCAGAGTGGCATAAATGATTCCCTCTTGCTGCTGAGCTTTGGATGTAGAACTGGGCAGAGTCTCAAAGTCTGGAGATCATTTACTAGAACTACATCTTTTCAGACTGGCTAAACATTGGCACAAACAAGAACATTAGTCACCCTCATGACTAATGTTCGTTAGTAACATTTTTAAGTTCAGAAACACAGCAGCTCAGATCATCCATCATTTGAGACAATCAGTCCTTCAATTTCTGGACAAATGGTACATTGCTTACAGGTAGAAATGTCATTCTTCTGCTTTATAAATCTGATATTTGACAATAACTAACCTGGGATCTGGGACTCTTTCCCACTCTTGCATCAAGGTCCATTCTCTGTCTGCCTAGCGAATGTCTGTTGAGATAAGACTCAAATGTATACATATCATTGCCCCTCCAGGCCTTGAACTATCACACTGCTTTCACTGGTAACATACGATTAGGTGGGATCCACTGCGTGCCTATAAAGATGATGGAGGGACCAGGGTTTTTGGTTCACCTGCAGAGCATGCCAGGCCCATAGCTTAGAAACTGCCATGAGTCTGTCTAGTAAGAGAGGGCTAAGCACAAACACAGGCCTTCCTAGCCTTGTTCCAGAAGTGAAAATACTATGTCTCCTAACCTGGAGAGCTGGTCCTTATGGATCTTCTTTAATGAGACTCTTCAGCCATTAAAGCCTGTAATTAGCTCCCCCTTACCCATTTTCCTGAGAAACACTGAGAGAAAATTGCAAAGACCTTTTATGCCTTATGAAAAATCAGTTGATACTGCAAGGACTCAGTAACTAAAGAGAATGTTGCATGATTACTTCCCAGATGGTTAATGTTTTCTGTAATTCAGGGACAAACCCTGGTCCAAAATCCTTTGAGTAATGGGCACTGGACCCACTGAGTGCTCTAGTTTCTTCGGAATACAGAGATTCATTGTGTTGAAGAGTTACTAGTTAATGGTTATAATAGTGTACAATAACAGTGTGTTACTGGAACAGCTAATCTGAGCTCATAGAAGGCAAGTAACTCCTACAAACAGCTGAGCTGGCTGCTGCTTTCTAATACAATGATAAAGGTCAAAATGGCAGCTTTAAATAGAGAAGAAATGTTTAATGTTGAACCAAAGGATGTATCAAACTCTATATACTTTAATACTCTTTAACGAAGCCAAACTTGCAGACTACACACAGACACATTACTGATCTTCCAAAACACAACTTCAGAGCCCTGGGGGAAGAAAGTGGCAGCCACAGTGTTAAATGCTGATGCAATTTGTTTGCCTTCAGAGAGAAGTAAAATTTTGTCACCTAACTGAAAGAGAACTTTTCTGTAAATGTCTGTTTATGTAACTTTCGGTCTGCGTAAATCTCCTGTTAATGCATTAGGACCCTAAAGAGGTTTAAATGGGGAAAGCCTCTCGGCTTATCTTTGAGCTTACCTGGAGTCACAGTGTTCTTCCAGAGCTTTGTGATATTATTGCCCAAAGGATGGCAAGACAGAGAAGAGGTCACAAGAAGTCTGTCACACCACATACTCCAAACCCTGAGTTATGGACAGCTCACTGTTTCATTTGTTTTATCAAGTGATTTACCAGCTTTAAATGGAAAACTTTTTGCTCACTCCAGTTCCCTCTTTCAAACATGGCTTTTTTCTTCCCAGAACCATTTTACTGAAAGATGTGTCATGTGAGCAAGGCCAGCAGAACCCATCCCTGCTACAGGGCCCACACACCACTAGTGGAAAGTGTACAGCTCCCCTCAGCTTAGTTCAACCTGGAAATGAGACAACAGATAATGACAGAGAAGTGAAATATCCTAACTTCAGACTGGGAAATAAGGGAAACAAGCAAGAACGCGTTAATAGTGGAGAATGTTTGCTAAAAATTCCACCTCATTTGTGCATAGGTTCAGCACTGCCTGCAACCCCCTTCCACCACCTAGTTGTGAGAAACAGAGCCTGCAGAGCTGGCACAAGCCAAGCCTGAGGCTGGCCAGTGGAGGCCAGTGTGCTGCCGGATAATATACAGAGTCGATAATTAATAAAATTCCCTACAGAGTCAAACAATGGGACTTTGAGTGTGATTTGACAAATGTGTTGGACTCCTGAGCTGGTTAGTCTCATCATTCAGCTTGGGTGCGGGAAATCAGAGCCAGAGGAGATATAATGACCACCAGGGTGACCCAGTGTAACATCCTTACAGAGCTGCTTGCTGATCACTGTAGGATGTAAATTTCTCTTCATGAACATTGAGCAAATACCTAGTTCCACCAGCAATACGATCCTCTGAAATCCTCCCTTGGAAAGTGCTAGGTGTTAGGATGTTTATTTGATCACATCTAAATCAGAGACAGACAAGACTGCCTGGGTCAAAGAGGACAGAGGGAGGGATGCTTGAAGGCATGAAAGGAAGCAAATGGCATGGTCTTTCCAGAGAGTTAGATGTGCCTGTTTGTCCCCTCTGTCCCTGAACACAAAGTGCCTAAGGAAGCTGTTCCACCCCTCCCCTCTGATCACAGAGAGACCCCATGGCCAGTAGGAAGGACACATTCCCATCTTGGTGTAATGATAGTGAGACCTGAGGAAATCCATGCAGTATCCTGTATTTCATAACCCTCAGGATCAGAAACAGCAGTGGAACCAGCACAGTATGATCCATGATCACATGGATAAACTGGCCTGTTTCCTTGCAAAGTGGGTGAATATTGCACTGTGGAACCTCAGTAACTGCCAGAAGCTCGCTAAGGCAAAGGACAACTTTTCCCCAGTTGAAAGTAAAGATTTTCAAGCTATAGTTTTCTGTCTGGCTCTCAGAGAGGAGGAAATATTTTTTGTGAAAAGTTGTAGTATCGTCAATACAGCAGTAAAAGACACCACTAAACATTCCCTGCTGCTGAGACCAGTTTTGCAAAGACCACTGGAGTTTTTGCTAGTCTGATTAGAATTTCCTGGCCTTATAAGAAACTTGAACAGAGTATAGCTCAGGAAATATCTCTACTGCATTTTTTGGCCACATTGGGAGTTAAATGTATGCAGTATGTGTTTTCTCAACTGCCCACCCCCAAGCACTTGGAGGTGCCTGTCCCTGCTGCAGAGGTTGCTGATGTTCTTCTAAAGCAGCAGGTAAATCACTCTGATTTACAGTATGACATATTAAGATACATTGATACATATTTCTTTAATGCCCCAGGTTGTGATGGGACCCACAAGAGCTCTTATCAAAAGTAAAAAGCTGTCATCAGTCAGAACTCTTTCAGTGCCCGTTAATGTCATACAACCATTGCTTCTGAAAAAAGTTATGCTAACTTCAAAAAGGAAGGGGGGGATGGACACAATTTAATGCTTAGATTGTATAAACATCACACCAGAGTGCTCTCTTTAGAGGAACTCTGGGTCTCACTCATCCCTGCACCATCTCACTCTCATTTCTCACGTCTTCTGTCATGTCTGAACTAAACCAGAAAGTACTTTAGGCCAGTACCATGTCTTTTCATATTTTATAAAGCTCTTAGGATGCTTTTAACTGCACTGAGACAATGGATACTGTATAAAGAGGAATGAATTTCCACCGCTGTGAAAATCCATTCTTCTTCCACTGCTGTGGAAGAAGACTTCTACATGCTGCCTTAAGTTTGCAACTGCTCATTTTGTAACAGTAATAGTGAGAAGACCTCCACATATTGTTAAATAAGGCACAAAGTGGCTAAGTGAGTTATAATACCCCAGTACCACTATGACTATCAAGAGCTAATCACCTGCACTGGAACAGAAACTGAATCCCAAGGGCAAAACACATAACCACTCCATCATTTCATAATGTATTCTCATCAAGATCAGTGTTTCACATAAAGTTTATTCTTTTTGGTCAGAATCCAAAACTTTTACAAGACAAATCCTAAGCTTCCTCTATACACATGCCTCTTTGTTTTGGTGCTGCGCCATCATATTTTCCAGTCTCCATAGAGCTCTAAGCAACCCCTCTTCGTGTTCAACAAGAAACTTGCAATTCCCACTTGCAGTTTTCTGGGTTTCTAGTCATCCTCTCCAGTGACAAATTTCAGTTCGCATTTGCTCTTTCCCGCCTTTTTCTTACCTGGATTCATCTTACAAGACCTTTCCTAATATGTCATCAGGCCAGTAAAGGATGACTAAAGGTAGAGCTGATGTTAACTAACAAATACACACATTTTGAGTTTACTGTTTGAAACAGTGCATGTCCATCAGTATGTGTACTGGGACAGCAAATGCCATCAAACAGAGGTGTGACTTCACAGTCTTGACATCAGCTTCCTGTATGGCTGAGTTTAGGCTGTGGTTCCATGACGGCACACCTAAGCACCATCGACAGTATAAAATGGATTTGATCAGACTTGAGAAGGTGACTGCAGTTCGGACAGATTAAATGCACTACACAGGAGAGAGTTTAAGCTCTGTAATGGTTTCATCCTTCTATGGAGGCTTTATGACGGCTGTGGGAGGCAGATGTTCCTTGATCTAGCATGAGAATGGAAATGTGCAGACAGATTGTACCTGATTGGGCATAAAGCCTGACAGTACAAAATAGATCCATCAGTGGTTTTGAACAAATTTGAATGAGCAGTGAGTTCATATTAAATCAAAGCTTGGCTTCAGATGGCCATAGCATTTCTGATGAAACGTGAGGGTCCCTGAGGGCAGATTTACCATATTGCCAAACCATGACATTCAAAATACTGTCATGTGCCCTCTTCCAGTTCTACCTCTGTCAAATTAGGTTGTGAGGTTGACTAATATCCAGGCCATTTCCAGCATATCTCCTTACCAAAGGATACGGGCTGAAAACTACAAAGCAAAATTTTGGCTTGTCCCTGAACTGATTGACCATCACCTCTGTCAAGAGCACAGCTCTGGGAGACAAGTGTTGTCACACTGGGAGGACTTTGTATTCTGCACGTGCAGCTCAACACAATATAACACCACTGACTGATGCCAGTGAAGCTAAAAGGACCCAGGCCAGCTATACCTGCCAAAGGCACAGAAGTATTTAGGTAGTTCTAATGATTGCAAGAAAATAGGAGGATTTAAGGCCAAAGGAGAATCCTGACTGCTTCAGCTGAAATCCTCAGATATGGGGCATAAGCACTGACAGAGGTGTAGCCAGTCCCATTTTTGTTCTGCACTGCTTTCCAGATCAAGTCATCCTGTGAAAGGAGCAGCACAACCTAGTAACTGATTTCCTTCCCTTCTCTTTCTGTTCTAAAAGCTTAGCCAATAAAAGTTTTCTGGCTCAGAATATGGAAGCACTGGAGAAGGAATAAAGTTTATACCCATAAAAAGCCATTGTCTTGTTTTAAATTATATTTAGAGGTTTGGTTTTGGGGTTTTTTTGGGTTTTTTTATTTACAGTAAATAAGCATAGAAATCAATTTCAGTATGCAGTCAAGCAACTCTTAGGACTTCAGTAATCAAGCACTTATTGATGGAGAAATCAGCACAGAGGAAATGCTTCACAGAAACTGCTTATGGAATTAAACAGCGTTTGCTTGAAGAAGTCAAAGAATTTCAAATCTTCAGTAAGGTAGTTGAAAGGAGAGGCAGTACAACTGAAAACAGTATAGGCAAAAAATATCCAATGATTTGCCACAAATAGTTTGCCCAGATCTACGCTGTACTGTAAGTGAAGAGACATTTCCTTATGGGAATTACACCATAGTTTAGCAGCTTGTGCTTTATCCTGTCCCTCTCTCCCTTCTATGTCTCTCATTTCAAGAGGTTTGGTTTTAGCTGTTGTCATTTTAGCTGTTGTAATGAAAAAGAAGCTGAGAAGTTCCTGTCATAACAAGCCATTTGAAAGAGAAGCATACAGAAGAGAGTGAGAGAAAGTGGTAATCAACAGCCTGTATCAAATATAAAAGAACTAGAGTGGTACAGCTCAGAATAAAACCAAACAAATGGCTAGAAACTGCCTTTAGTAAAAAAACCCATCCTGAACTTTTGGTGTCTTCAGTACAAAGGGTCAACATACATAGGCAGATCTGACCCAGGGCAGTTTCAATTTTATCATGACTCTCTGAATGTTGTTAATTTGCTACATTGCAAATAATGGTCCCTTTTTGTCACCACAAGAACAATAACAGTGGCACCAAAATGCTTCTCATGCCATTCAGTGCAAGTCACTGCAGTGAATTTGTTCCGACCTCTACTTAGTTCTTCTGTCCCAAATGCAGCAATATTTCCGTGGTTTCCGTGGTTATCCTCCTTGTTCCGAGTTACACAACTACTTTGTTTACAGCTTATTTCTTCTAGTTGGAAACAAATTACTCCGAGGAGGCACCCCGGCCCTTTTTCATTCACTGAAGCCCAGGCGGAGCTCGCAAGGAAGGCGATGTTTGCTACCATCTGCTGGTGAACTACAGCTGGGGACCGAAGGAGCATCACAGACTTGATTTTATGCATTACTTGAACCCTTAACAAAAATCTGCTGATCCATTTGAGTAATACTCATGTAAGGGTTTGGTAGGGGACTAAGAAAATACTGATGTTTTTGTTGAGTGGCGAAAGCTAGCAAAGGAGAGTGTGCTGTACATAACGAAAAATAATCAGAGAGAGAGGGAGAAAGGGATTTAAGTCCTCTAAGAATGGGCAAATCTATACTAGCAAGAACTTTGAGGAGACATGTGGAGGTGTAGAATTCCCAGAAGTATAATGACAAGAAGAAAACCTTGATCTATCATCTCGGCTCAAGGTAATAAATCTCTGAGACTGTTGCTAGAAATAATAGTAAGGCATCACTTCAAAAAGTACTTGCTTCTATGGCAATAGCTCCCAAAATAGGCATAATCCCAGAGGTGTCACTGTGAAGTGGTGTTCAGCATTACTGAAACAAGCATTTGGGGTCACAAATTGTTACAGGACTCTGAATATTGTGTAGAGGGAAGGGACTTAGTTAACCTCCTTTGGGGTGCATCCGAAAGTAACAGATCAACTAACAAATATACAAGTTGTGAGTCTGCACTCACAAGCAGGGAGAATAAAGACACGTGTCACAGGGGCCTGTGAACCTTGAACAAAGCTCATAGAAGCTGATGTACAGGTATCTGGTGTATATATTGGAATACTCTTTAAAAGCAAAGTGGGGAAAAAAAGGGCATTTTAAAATGAAGAGTGAGAACAATAGCGGTTTCTGAATGTTTTTTTTCAGGGAAGTTAGACTTGGAAGTGTTTAGCAGCTCTATATTTAACAGTTAGACACAGTGGTTACTCTTCAAGGAGAAATGTACTGTTCTGTAAGCTGAAAACACGGCCCAAGTCAAGAACAAGCTGAAATTCTTCCCCGGAAGTTCTGAGCCTCCTCATCTCCATCACCTCCACAGCTTTAATAGGCTCTGGGGAGCAAACCAGCTCCTTGGACCAATGCAAGACCCTACAGTGAATTCAACCCCAAAGTAATCCATTGCAGTATGTGCCACATTCATGCTGTCCTCCTGTTGCACTGCTCTTTCGTGTGCCATCACAGAGGATGACATTTGACACCACATTACTGTCCTTCTGCTCCTGGTCTGGTCCGTTGTTTTCATGCACTAAATCCATGGATTGGCCTGTTTCTGTTTATCCTGTATTTACTACAGTGGTTTTTGATGCTGGGGGTGTATTCAGGAACCATGACAATAAAGTAGTAACAGACTGCTCACTAATGTGCACTTACTCTTGCTGAACAGAGCAGACAACTGTAGTTCTATGCAAGTCAAACTGAGGTTTCTAAAGCAACAACAGGGGAGGTTAATCTGAGCCAGAAAAGCTGTGTGCTGCTACCCCCTTCCCACACCTCCCACCCTGCCTCCCCACCAGTCCTTTTCAAGCTGAAGCACTGCGTTCTACTCGCTGCAGAAAGAAAATTAACACTAAGCTCCCGATTTTTCTGGTTTCCTTATCACAGATATTGCCCACTTCGTAAGATTTGAACACTGTTCCCAAATCCTTAGGGAGGAGTTTACATCATTATTTCTGAACAGCCTTCCAGGCAACAGGTCCCTGCCCCAACGGCTGTAACTGCCAGGGAGACAGGGCCATTGTGCAGCTTTCCAAAGTTGGCAACAATGCACGCTCGGGTCGGGCTCCAGATCACTGCAAGGCCGCCCCCAGCTCATTTATCTGTCCATGTCAGGGAGATAAAGTGCAGCATCAATTGGCAAGAAAGCCCCGAGTTAGGTTGATCCCCGATGAGTGAATTTCCCGGCCTTGAATAGAAAGCCACAAACCAGCAGTTTTTGCTGCTTTCCCCCATACAGTTCAGACGGGATTCAACAAAGCTGAACCACCAACAGTAAGAGAAAATCAATCGGATTCAAGCATAGCTAAGCCTCCATGAGCGAATACATTCTGTAACTAAATCTACTGGTACCCTGTGAATTTGAATTGCATTTGTCTAAGCAGCATATTTTCTGTTCACAGGTTAGGAAATGAGTTGTAGGAGTTTGTTGGTGTATCAATAGCTGCATGATCTTGTTATCTGCTCTTAAAGCCAGGTACGGGACACAAAGAAGCCCAGCATAGGACTCCCCAAATGTTAGCAGCAACTGATTTAAAATGCAACAGTACAAGCGAGCAAAACCTGAGAAGCCCTTTGAAGAGGGATTCTGGCCAAGCTGATACCGGCTGCAGTCTGATTTTTGTAGCCCACGCACATCTCAGATTACTCAGCCCTCTGCTCTGCCAGCCAGCTACACACCTGTCAACAGATCAAGAAGTACCAGCAGCCCGTTCTCTAAGGAGTAGGGAAATGAGCAGAGACAGACTGACACAAAGAGGTGAGAAAGAGCAGCCCAGGCCCCTCCTCCAGGCTTTATAATAAAGATGCTCATGGTTTATAGCAGTGATCTTTCTTGCTTTGGCTTTCAGGCATTGGTGCCTGTGTGAACAGCCATGTTCAGCTCTGAGCCCTTTGCACTTGTCAACTTGAGCCCTTTTCAGCTGTCACTTCCCTCTAGTTGTCACGTGTCCATACCCTCCCCCACTTCTAATTAAACTACTTTTTACAAACCAATGTATTGCAAAAACAGTGGGGTTTATGCCCTACAGACTGAAATGTCTGGAGCAGGAGTACTGTCTTTTTTCCATTAGAATATCATAGAAATTAATATTTTACAGATAATTTAAATAGGGTGAAATACTTTTCACCAACACTTCTAATCAGAAATTAATTTCTAAGAGAAACAAACACTGCACACCACAGGGTAGAAAGGTAACAATTTGGGACAGAACTTGCTCTGCTCCTCCCAGCCCCAAGACACCTGCTACAGAGCTGCCACAGCATCCTGGTCCCACCACACCATGCAAGACTCATCTGCTGCTCATGCTGTGCTATGTGGAAAAGCAGAACACGTCAGCATTATCCGTGGACTGGGCCATTTACTCTTGAAGACTTAGCAGTCTAAAAGCAGACATCTCTGTCCTCCCTCCTCCAGCAGGAGGATGTGACCTCTTTCAGCTTCAAAGGATTTAAATTAACTTGCAATACCAGTGCTGTTCTGGCTGACACAAGGACATAAGCAAAGTAAGGTTGTGGGGAAACAGTCTTTCATTAGCCTCCTACTGTCAAAATGGAAGGCTTGTGCACCTGAAACCAAGTCAGATTTTTTCCAGCTGTATAGCTGGCCAATAAAACATACTTACTCCCTCCACAAAGCTTTCCCTAAATTAACTTTGCCTTACTTATGTAAGCTCTACTGCAAAGCCATCTCTTCTGCTGGCATGGCATCCTGTCTTGTTTTTTTCACATAATTGTGCCCACTTTCTTACATGTTTTTTATTTAGTTCATCAATAAATGTACTACATTTTATGAAATTTACTGTACTACAGTTTCTTTTAGCTTTTACTTCTAAACATTTACTTACGTTTGTGCATTGCACATATCAAATAATTTAAATTATGCAAATGAGAAAAGAGCTGGAGAAATGAAAAGGCGTGCTGAGGTACATTTTCCAGTACTTGCCAGTTTCTTCCAGAGGCATTTACTAGCATGTACTCATGTCTAACATAATATATGATCACTGAAATGCAACACACAGCTGGGTTATATTTGCATCCCTGTTTGCTGCTCCCAGAGTCTGTGAGCCAGGTAAAAACCAGGATCGTTTTCCATTTCAATCCCCTCTTTTAAGTGCCTTGCAATCTAAAGGCAGAGAGTTCTAAGTGCTGATACGAAGGAAGAAAAATCTTTAACTAAAACTAACAAGCATAAGCAAAGCCATTTTATGTTGTGGTGAGATGATCTTTTCATTGCTAGCTACTAAATACACATTTGGGAAACTAAGTTTTCCTAATAAACAGGGAAACTGAAGCGATATTACCATTAACCCTCCCCCAGAGAGAAGGTACCTGTTTAAATTCATTTCACATGAATTTTACTTCAAACACACTTTGCCCTACTTGATGGGTTTTTATTTAGTGCGTCTTGCTACATATAGCACAAGTCTGGCTGGGGCCACACTGTACCAGCCCCTTTAAAGACCTTCTAATAACAGCTGCTGGGCAGTGTCTACCTCACAATTCCAGAGAAAAGACAGGCCCAAGACTGAGAAAATGATACAGCAAAGATGTGTGACAACTACTTACACCACATGAGGAATCATGGACAGCCAAGGCAAGAGCAATGACACTGCCACTGTATCTAGTTATGCATAAATGTCTCACATCTGAGAGGCGTAATAACAGACAAAGGTGAGGTTCTTACAGTAACTGCTCTGTAAATAACAAATTATAAAAGGGAGCTTTTAAAGCAACACTTCAGAAGATAGTATCTGTCTTCTCAACTGCATTACAGTGAAAGCATACACTCCCAGAAGAGAAAGGAAAGGAAAGGCAATTAACCTGTTCCCTTCTCATCCTGACAACGCTCTTCTCTTCAAGACAAGGTAGGAACATTTGTCTCAAGGAAGTGAAGATCTGAACTGAATTGATGGATGGGAGAAGGAGCTGATGTGCAAAGCATTTCTGACTTCTGCCAAATTATTGTCATGCATCTTAGGGTTTTTTTCTTTTAATCCCTCATTATAGAGATGCATTGTGTTCTAATTTAGCATACCATGGTACATATTTCACAAATCCTTGGAATCTCTAAATTATCTAAGAATCTTGAAAGCTCTCTTCAAACGGTGTCCCTTCCTTACAGAAATGAGTATCTTATGTTTATATATCTCTCTAGATTTGCTGTTAATATAAATAAGTGATATTTCCAGACCAGAATAAGGAAAATTACCATGAATTTGGCTATTTTAATAGTCAAATGAGAACAGCTTTAAAAGGCAACAAGTAAGCTGTTCTCTAGAATCAGATCCATTTAGTCTAATTCCAACCAGTTGTGCATATGTTGCATTGCAGTGCAATTCCCTTAAAACATTATTGCTCCCCTTAAAACTTCTCAAACATGGCCTGAGGTTGGGAAAAATGGTCAGAAGCACATTTTATGGTGCCATCAACCTTTTTACTTTATGCATATCTGAGCTTACCTTCCATGTGGCGGAGGGGCAGGCTGCCAAGGTGAAGGTAACTTTCTCTGTCACTACATTGAAGGTGACACGAAACATGGTTTGTATTCCAGTGGCGTCAGACCCAGGGTAGAAATCTTCAGTGACGGTCACACTGCTCACTTGTGTGCATGCTGCGGGCTTCTGTCACACGGCACTATACATTCAGCTAACCCATAGCGTTATGATCGAAGCTGAAGCCTGAAACAGCTGTAAGGGTCCAGCTTTTCCCAGCAGCCTTGGTCCTGTGTGTCAGGACTAATCAGATTAGCAGGTCTTACTTGTCTGAGTTGGGACTAACAGGTTAGGAGAACAGTTTGAGTGGGGGAAGGGAGCAGTAAATAAATCAAATTAGGGCATTTACTAAGCAGCTGAGATTTCCTTCCTGCTCGCCTTTGTCTCTTTACAGGACTCACACAGAGCTAGGACAATGCACCACAAAAATGCAGCTTTGTTTCAGAGCAGCTCTTTGTATAGGAGAATTTCTCTAACTTTGCCTTGATTTGATTCGTTTTTGATTGCCAGCAATCACCAAGAGGAGACCTCTCCCAGAGCTGCCTGGATGTCGTGCAGATAAACAAGTCTCAGACAGAAAAGGCATGTATTGTGCTTTTTTCATCCCACACAACCCACCAAGGCAACACACTGGCTGTGCCAAGAGATCAGACACACACTCTGTTCTGCACAGTACTAGATAACAAGATTCACAGATGGTCTAATCTGAAGACTAGGGTAAAAGGGTCAAAGGGACAGGACAGGACAGGACAGGACAGGACAGGACAGAAAAGGTATGACCTTATGATCCTGAGCCTGCTTCAGAGTACTTTTTCCATGTCTTTTACTGAGGCAGATTTACCCTCATGGAAAGGAAAATTCAAAATAAGAAAGGAAAAAGGGAAACTACACATGATAGCCACAATTAACAGTGTTTGACTGCATGCATAGACTGTGCTACAGGACGTGGGAGATGCTACACAAGGGAGACACTTCCCTCACGGGCAAAGCAGGTGTAGTCAGCTCTCACTGACACCATCACATTTTAGCACCAGCATGTAAAGAACAGACTTAGTTTGGGTAACTTGCCTGTTATCTATATTTATCTTTTCAAAAATAAGTCTCTAGTTCATTGGTCACCTAATTTTATCCCCTGCCAATAGAGCAACATAGGTGGGATCAACTGCCTATGAAACTGCCTCTTTCTCAGCACTGCTTGAAGGAGGGAGTGTATGCGCTGACATTTCAGAACACTGACATGACTTGGGATTAATATCGAAAACTTCTACTGAATGTTGAGACTGAGTTCAAAGAGGCGTTGACTTTCTCCTACTTGCTCTGTGGGTCTGGTCTGTGACTCTAGACAGATGTTTGCTACTGAATGAGGAGGCCACCAAAATGTCCTGAATGTATTTCCTTCTACTAGTCAGTAACTGCACCATGAGTAACAAATTTGCGATATTGGAAAGAGGCCAAACTTCAAGCCCTTTATTCTTGCCAACAAATACCTTCTCATACAAAAGTGGCACTGACATTGGACAGAGTAGACTCACCAAGGGGAGCTGTAAATATATTGACAATCTGACTCGGTAAAAATTCATTTACTCCAATAATTTAAGTCCTGTGGCCAGAAGAAGCCAAGCACCATGCAAGAGCTAAGGAATGCTCCAAACCTGTAGATGACAGCATATGGCTGGATTCCTGTACATTAGTGCCTGCACTGGCAAAAGTTAAGCCCTCAGTGTTTAGAGGGTACAAAAGCCACATCACAAAACCATTATTTGAAATCCTAGCAAAGGAACCCCACAGCTCAACTCCCAGTACCAGGATCCTTTCCAAGAAGTTCAACAAACTAACCAGCCAGTGTCTAATTACCTCCAATCTGAATAAGACAGAAAAGTAGAATTTTGTAGGGACATACATAGGCATAGAAATCTGATTTTTAAAGGACAGAACAATGTATGATGCCACTTCAGCCAGGTTTAACTGGACAGACAGAAGTCATCTGTTTCCTGCGATTAGGTCAAAAGGGAGCTTTGTTATTTTCATTAAGATAAAATAAGATTAATCTCCCTGTAAATAATATACTGATAGTAACATATTTGTGTATTTCTAAAGAAACTCATGCACAGTGAAAGGTGTTTCTTTCCACAAATGACTTCTTACTGTCTGCTTTCATTTACTTGTTTATTTAGGCTCTTTTAGGATTATTCTAGCACCAGTTGATGTCGGAGAGGCAAAATAACATGAAGGGCCTTTTGCTCTAATTTAGTAAAAGCGGGGTTTTTTTCTTTAAGGTGCAGGTTTATGGAGAATCTAAAGGAGAAAGTTTTCTTTTTAAGATGTATTTCCAAGACTAGAAACAGTTTTCCAAGTGCTAATGAAGCTGTTGTTCCTTTGAGATATAGTTGTTGCAGAAAGTCAGGCTCAGGTTGAGGCAGGTCCTCTGGTAGTTTGTGCCACAAAGACAGAGAGCTCTGGGGATGAAAATCCACTGCATGACAACATGTGGGGTTTTGGCTGATATGGTCTTAGTGCCCACTGTGCTGCTGAGCACAGATTGGTAGTTGTTTCTGATTTTAATCAAAGCAACAGCCCCATAATTCCAGAAAATGTCAATAGTCAGGGTACAAGGTCATTACAGATGCATAGCCGCATCTAACTAGTTCCCACTTCCCAAGAAAAAAACAACACAGGGCGTGTTAAACTGTTTTTGGAAGAAGAAATCTCTGTGAGATACTGCTACAAAGAAAAATCAAAAGTATTTATAAATTTATAAAGAGTTTTTGACACAAAACTCATTGCCTATAGTACCCATTCTTCGTAATCATTTTCCAACTGTCTTTTCCTAGATCTCAAATATAGAGATTAAATCTCAGACAGGAATAACCTTCAATTTCCACCTTTGCACAGCAAAGTATCTAGCACAAGATCATCACCTCTGAAAAAAGCTACTGGACATTATCATGGTACAAAAAACAAAGAGCTAGCCCAACACATGAAACCTCCAAAAAATATATCTGTCCAGTCAATAGACCTTTTCTTCCTTTCCACACCACTGTCCTTCGGTTCCTCCCTGCTCCTTGCTCTCCCGTTACTTTATTATGTATATTTTTCATGTCTAGTTACCATTTGCACTATAAGCTTCCCAGAGCTATATTTGATTTATTCTACATACACATCCAGACTTATGCCTGAGTACTAGCAGAGTGTCTTGAGAACAAGTACATTATAAAGTTAAAAAGTCAACATAAATAAAAGCCAGTGCTGAGATCAATCAGCCTGAACTACTGCCTGAAGGTATTTAGAGAAAGTTATTCCTCAGACACATTTTTACCGTGTGTCAGTCCAAAGACATGCATAACACACATGCTTAAAACAAATATTCTTTTAATATGCTGGAAAAACTGACTTAGCAAGTTGTATAGCACATTCCAATTTGAAGCTGAGTGACAAAAGCTATTTTACTAATTAAGCATTAATTAAACATTAATTTAAGCACTCATTCAAATCTACACATACACGCACAAACACCGAATGCACCACCTTCAAATAATCATCACAGATTTTCAGGCTTCTGTCAGACAAAAAAAGTGTAAGTAGAAGACAGGCCAAAGCAAAACAGTATTTCTTCTGCTAATGTAAGGGGTTTTGGTCAAATACAAAGGGCAAACTCATAGAAGGTAGGCTATGAATCTCATGCCTTCTTTTATGAATCTGATCAAGAGACACAGTAAATAATTGCACATCTTCATATCACCTCAGAAAACATTAACATGTGGCCAATGCATTTTGATTGCCAGTCAGCATGGATAAGAAAAACTTCAGGTTTCGTTTATCCTTATGGACATTGCCATTAGCTCTCAAGTGTTTTGCAGGTCTGTTAGATTAACGTCTCTGAGCTGTGACCTAACGGAAAATGGCAGGTTCCACACTCCCTGTGGAAAAATGTATGGGTAAACCTGCCTCAGTAGATTTCCCATCTCTTTGGATCTTAAACCCTGTAAAATCAGTTTTGATTCTACAATACAGTGGATCAGAATAAGATGCAGACCCTAAATAAGAATCTGCTCCTTGGCTTGACTTCCAAGGAAGACAGTGTGCCTGATGTACAAGGAGTTCCTGCTTTGAAGGGAAGGCTTTTTGAATTCAATAGCTCCTTCTGGTGGTCTGAAACAAAATGCTTCATTACAGTCAGCTCACAGTAATGCAGGATCAATGCACAGTTCATTCAGTAAATCATATGTATCAGCAACAGCTAGAAATTATGCCATGAGTAAAACAAACATTGAAGTTATGATTCAAGAAATATTGTCATGCCAACTATATTCTCCATTACTGTCATAAAGGAGACAAAGTTTCTAGGAAATCCTTTCCTCCCATTCCACCACAATACTGCTGCAAATTTTCTTTTATATGGTAACTAAGGAAACGTGAAGAAAAGTGATTGAATGCGAAGTGGCAGAAGTCACAATTCTGGGCTACTGGCCCAGCAAGTTTAAGAGAAGTCCCTAAAGAAGTGTTTGGCAAGGCACATCTCAGAGCCGGTGGTTCTCATTTTGAACCAAAGATCAACTTTAAAAAGAGGGATTAGATCCAAATCTTGCTCAAGCAACAGTAATATGCTAGCAATAGGAATGTGCATGTTCAGGTTCAAGGACACCACCTTCAAGAGAGAAGAATGCATTGCAAAATCTCTGATCAACAGACTTTGAGATGCTCAAGAGCTTTTAATTGTTTTCTTTTCTCTTTCAAAATGTCCAGGGTTAAGATAGACGCTATCTTCTTTTAGACTCACCTCTTAAAGAGTAACAACCAGAGAGCGTTTACAAGGAATGGGTTCTGTCCTAGCCAGTCTCACTAACATTGCTGTCATTCCCAGTTGTACAAACACAACATTGTCTTGGGAGTTCAAAGCAGCAGTCCTCGGCCTTATGTCTAAATGGTGCATTGTTCTTAATTAATAAAATTCACTGTCAGGGTGCTACAATGTGTTTCCTATCTGACGGTCCTTTTAAGATTTATCTGGTGAGACATTCATGGTTGCTGTCAGAGAAGATCTTTCATATCCCACCTCCAGCAGGGTACTCTTGATAACTCCACTCAGGTAGACCTTAGATTCTGCTTAAGTGAAGCACCAAGCAGACCTTCAAGTTAAATTAACATTATTCAAAACGATAAACAGAGTTACCATCTGCCCACTCTTTCACCAAATTTTATACTTGGCAAAATCTAAGATTTTACAAAAATAATGAATAAGACAGATGTTTAACGGAACTTTCAAATCACGACACATATCTTCCCAATACAATTTCATGTAAAATATTTATAATCCAGATTTTATTCAAAGCAAACACAGTGTTAGCTAAAGTGCCAATCTATTTTTGCCCAAATATATATGTTTAGTAAAAAACAGTGTTAATGGCAAAAAGAAAACCCCACAATCAGAATCTAAACAATAAAATCAATAGTTCTAATCTATGTATCTTTCTAGTCAACAGTCCTCATTAATGTCAGTGGAAATTTTAGAAAATGGCCTGATTGGTACCACCACTGAGTTACCAAAGGAAACCTAATCTCACACATTAAAAAGTGATTAGTTTTTGATATTTGGTCTGGAGCCTACTCAGAATGATGGGGAAAAATTGGTTTGGAGTTGACTGCTGATACTCTACTACCAAGTGATTCAAACTGCTTCTGAATGTTAATTCAGCATTAGCTGTTATTCACTACAAAGGGTGCTCCACATTATGCAATTGGCAGGAATGTTCCTGAACTGGGGTGCTAGAAAGAAATAAACAGAGAATGCATCTCTGAGACTGCCAGGGAATGGTTTTGTGCCAGGAAGTATCTTCTCCCTTCCTCCACAGCGCGTGTGAGGTTTGTATCTCTGGGATGCTGGAAGACACATGAGGGAAGTTTTGAAGGAAAAAGCTTGCAGGCAGAGTGCCTTGTGCTAGTCAGTACTTACTTTAATCAGTACTTACTTTCGTGGACATTGAAGAACTATGTGGCTCTAAGTGAGAGCCTTGTGAAAGTGGAAGAGTTATAGAGGAAGGAAAAAATGTGTCAGGTTCCCAGGTGAATAACTGCAGAGCTTTAGCTGTGGGATGAGCATGTCAAAGTAGATTCTCTGTTTACTGTGCACATTTTCAATTGGCTCTTACCTAACTTCTAATTACAATGTGTGTGAAAGTAGCGTATAAAGGCCTGGGTAACAACTAGGGACCCATCCCACTCCATTAGAGGCTGTACATTCTCTGTACAGAGCAAGAGAAATCAGCAGCCTTCAGTGAATAAACACATAAAACCAAAACCAACCAGAATAAAAAAGGCCTGAGTCTGTAGTAACCATAAGAACACAGAAAGAGACACCAAAGTTCAAACCAAAGGTCTGCCTAGCCAGCCTTTAGATTTTTAGGGTAGCCATTGCTGGGCACTTCAGGAAAAAGTAAAGATACGGGCAAGTTTACCATGGTTTTTTCACAGATTATTCCAGCTTTCAGCAATCTTTCCACAGGGACTTCCAAAGCCAAAGTGTCTTTGTATTTAGTAATATTGGATGGACCTTCTTCTGATTTTATCTACTTACTCTGTAAAGCCATTGACATTTGTGGGTGCTGCAGTGTCTGTGTAATAACTAGTTCCATAATCGAATTATGAGACTGTATAATAAAGTACTCAGCCTTGTTTATTTTCTTGTCTGTATACCTGGTAATTTCATTGGACACTAAATCGTGGTTGTCTATTCCACCTCCACATGACATTCATAACTCCATACATTACTGTCACACCCTGACTCTGTTTATTCATGTCCAGCCTAAAGAGAAAAATTAGTTGAACTCATTTTCCTCATATAGACACTTCTCTATCCCAGTGCGCATCTGAAGACCCAGAGGTCTGGAGCTAAAGAGCCATTCAGTAGGCCATTTCTTTGGTAAGATGAGAGATTATTCACTCTCTCCTAACTATCCCAAACTATCCCAAGAGTGGTGGCCAAGCCTGAAATTATTGGGTTTCATTGTCCCCACCGGGACACCCTATTCCTTTTCATTTGTCATTGAGAGATGTTTAATTGGTGTCACTGCCATAATACTTGTCTGATCCATCAGGTAGTAAATCCAGATTATAGTTACCTCTATATCATGGAAACTGACCATTTATTCATAACTCTTTGATTCCTTAATCAGTTACTTAACCACTTCGGTCCTTAAACAGCTTCTGGTAAGACAGGAAAAAATATCAAGTGACTTTTGGAAATAAGGTGTGTTTAACTAACGAAATCATTCTTTTTCATGCAGTCATTGACTCTAGTACCATGCTATATTTATGAAGTCTGATTTCCCACTATAAAGCCACCACAGCACTTTTCTCCTACGCTGAATTTACTTGTCTGTTCACCAAAGGCACACCAGAGAGTAGGTGCAAAAAGTAAAATTTTGTTTAAGATCATACAAAACCAGTCATCTAGATAAAAACCAAATGTGTATGACAATTCAAATGAGAGGGAACAAGCCATACATTAACTGGAAGGCTGTTAAATTGAGATCAGAAACAGCAGGCATCACAGACTAGGGCTTTATTCCTCTCTGACCTGGTAGAGGAGCTAAAATAAGCCACTTTGCAACTTTGTGTTTCCCTTCCACTTCTTTCTGAAACATTTTTAGAGGTCAGGATTCTTTCTTGTACAATGCCTTTCTGCTGTGGTGCTATGAGGTTTAACTCAAGGCCATGAGCTTCAACAGACTGAGCAGAAAGTCTTCTGTTCGTGCATATCCAAAAGAAGATCCATGAGCTACACTGTCGTGTTACTGAAGGGAGAGAGACCCACTGGGGAAAAAGGATTTGGTGAGGTGTAGACTTGTGCTTTTTGACAGAACGACTTGCTGTGGCCATAGGGGAAGTTTGTACCAGCTATAGGAGGTGAACCCAGACACCTTCCACTGCTCAGCTCAGTTCCTTGCCTGCAAGGCTTTATTCCTTCCCTCCACAGCACGTGCAAGAGGGAACCTGTGTGTCAAAACAGCTCTAGTCTGAAACCAGACATCTGGTGTAATGTTCTTAGAAGGTTAATAATGCCACTAGCAGCTGAATTGAGTTTAAGTAAATGACAGTGTATGTGTTAGAAAGATGACTGTGACCCTATGGAGAATTAATATGTCAAAGCACATTTATTTCATATCAGCTGAACTATACTCAACAGAAATGTTAACTCTTATTTGAGCAAATTATTTCTATTACTTTGGAGAAGGTTTTTATCCTGCTTGTTCTAACATCCCTTTTTCCACTGCCACTGGTAGAAAAGAGTGTCTGGAAACATTTTTCCATCAAAAACTCATTAAGTGTTCTAAATTCCTTTAAGAAAGAAATAAAGTAAATTTTTTTTGTGTAGTTTGCTAAAACCTGAGAACATTCAAAATGTATAGTAAGGGCTGAATTATTTTTGTGTTTTGGACTGGCCTACTTGACAGGTTAGCAAGAAAGTATAAGTACATGACAAGTACCTTTTTCTGAAGTTTACTACAAATGGTGAATTACATTCTAAGAAATTCTACAGAGAGCTTAGCATCACTTTGGATCTGTGCCCTTGGCTTGTGGAAGACAGATTTCAGCAAATGGCATTCTCAGTGATTCAAAGCACCAATGCTTTGTTCAAAAAGGAAATTTTGTCTCCTGCACGTACAAAATAACATAAAGTACACCACTCTAAATACACTGTTTTGTAGCCATTAAATTGAAAAAGGAAAACATAGCCTAACACGCTACCTCTTCTGTTGCACTGGCCTCTGGCATATGACTATGGCCTGGTCGCAGCTCAAGGGCTACATCTGGGGTTTACAATTGTTTATTACAGTACTGTTAGAGCAGGCACTAGGCACAGGAAGCTTGTACTTAGAATTACCGAAACTATGCAACTGAATGGCTTGGGATTGTTGACTGATAAGCAGATAGGTAACGGACTAATGATCAAGATGTCTGCAGACCATCAAAGAGCTATCAGAAGTTTACACAGGATACCTTCAATGCATCTTATCTCATCCATTAAAGGGCAAGTATGATAAGGGTAACAGTCCAGAAAACATATTACAGTTCGTACACAGTTAGTACATGGATAAAAATGTACCACCAAAAATGTACAACAAACATATGTGATCAGGTAAATGAAGAACTGCTTAAATATTTACACGGAGAAGAAATTTGTCTCATGGTTGTCCAGATGTCCCTGAGAGCAATTTGATCAGCAAAAGAGAGTTGTCTTTGTTACTTACAGGCTGAATAAAAGAACCGGAGTGGTTGCATCAGTCCCCATATGACTACAAATTTTGAGACAGGGATGCAAGTATAAATGATTCCGGTAGCAAGTTATTGGCTATCCCTAGTGTAGAACCAGTTTGTTGGAAATACTGAAGTGCCTGGATTAGCCTGAGCTACCCCCAAAACTACAAAGACTGGGAATGAAAAGTTCAATCATTATAGCTTCAACTTTACTGTCCTCACTGGATAATCAATACCTGGAAATGGAAAAGTGAGCTAATTTTCTGCAAGAGCTGTCATGGCTTTTGGTCAAAGATGTGTACAGTGTCCTCTGTGTTAGCAACAGATAGGAAATGTGTAGGTGGGATAACATTTATTGCTGTGTAATACCATAGTGACTATTTTGAAAGAGTTCACTGCCCACATATTCACATAAACAGAGGAACATGCAAGCCATGTTAAATCTTATTTCTAATTTCCTACTCATTTCTCAGCCCAGTCCAACCCAGATTTCTTCCATCCTGCTTCACCTTTCCTGTACTGTTTTTTGCTAATATACACTGGGCCATCTCTCCAGGCTTCATTTACATCCCCAGCTAATTTGCCTTGTGTCTCATCCTTCTCCCTGTTTTTCTGTCTTTTTCTTCCAACTTCCCATTTTTCTTTCCTGCACATATTTTTCAGCATCAACACAACTCTGGAAGGATCTCTTCTTCCACTTTTCTTGTAAGCCGGAAGAGCTCCTGTCTGCCAGCTCAATTCACTTTTTATCCTCCTCAGAAATATTTCCTGTCTTGTGCCTCTTGCCATTCCTGCAGTGGTTGCATAACTACTCTTACTAGATATGAGAAGACAGGGTTTGACTTAAAGATGATGTCCTAAATACAGCTGCACCAAACGTGCATATGTGTGCTATTTTCATCCCCACTGTGCGCTCAGTTGGCAGTGACAGTCTCACAAGGCGAAAACACAAATACACTCTCAACATTAAAGATTCTCTGATACTCTCTGCTGCTGTTACATTTGCTCTCACCGACTGTGCATAGCAGGCATCTCTAGATCTCTCTCTCTCTCCTGTACTGTGCAATTCCACACACATTAGTACCTTTCCCAGCTCTCACTCCAGGGCACAAAATCTCACGTGTACCACTGCTGTGATGAAGTAAAATCACATGCTGGTACCCAGAAGTTTCAGGTAGGGCAAGACACAATAAAGACAAAACTCATATGGCTTACAGTTTGGCCAAATTAGTTTTGGAAGACCTTACTCTGCAGTCTTACACAAAGGAAGTTACTGAGCTGGTGAAAGAATCCCTGTCACAGAACCTAACTCTGTGAAGACATTCCTGGTACATTTGTTTCCGGCACAAGACAGTGAAACTATTTAGTACATCTGCTGGATGTGAGAGATATCCCCTTCTTCCCTCCATCAGTAGATGTTTTGTACTGTTTCCCAGAGCTTGTTTAAGTCATCATTACACACATATGATGTCTGTTGTGCTACCAACCACTGTGTTCTTTGTCTTCATTACAAGAGGCAGGCTTAAGAAAGAAATTTAGTAGAAAGGTTTATTGTAATCCTACAGAGACAGAGAGCAGAATTCCCAAACCTGCTTGAGCCATTCCTTGTATGATTTAAATCAGACTGATTTATCTTGTTCATAGTTTTGTAATTCTTCAAATACCATGGCAAGGATGCTGAGAGCATTTTGGCAGTCTGTAGCCTGCACTGAATCAGGCCTGGAATTTCCCCTGCTGTTGCCCACCATCGTAACTTTCCCAGAAATGTTCACACCTCTGTTTCTTTGCAAAGGCAAACCAGCTGCACTACAGCTCTCCACTCTGCCATCAGCTGGTAAGAATACCCTGTTTGTCTTTATGTCAATACACAGTTCTTGAAACCTCCTTGTCATGATAATAAAGCAATATATTCAAGACCAACAAGTCAGCCTTGAAAACTTGGAAGCAAGGCTGTGAGTTTGGCATGTGAACTGGTCTGTGAGAATGCTGAACTGCTTCAGCAAGAGCCAGCCCTGCAGCATCACGGCTCCTGCTGCTTCCACCTGCAGGACAGACAAAGAATCCTTCAGACACTCCTGTCACTGTAACGACATGACATCCTGGGTTTCCTGAACCACACTGTAGGACAGAAATACAGTGACCTCTGCTGAGCCATTTCCGTGCTTGTTGGAAGCATTGACTACAGCACCACGTCTCAATTTATTTACTCTTCTACCAGACCACGTTTTCCCTTCTAGTGAACTCAAAAAAATTACTGTTTCAAATGCAATGCTCTGAACATATTTAATCTATCTAAAAGATTAGCTTTCTTTAAGTGAAGAGTTATTACTTGCTCAGGAAACATCCCCCACACCTTCATATAAATATATTTATTTATAACCCTACAGCTTAAAAGCAAACACTAGCTGCAGAATTTTGAGGTGTTGGTTAGTTTGTCAATTTGTTTTTATGAGAATTTATTGATTCAAAAATCCCGTAATCCAAAAAAGCCTAAAAACACTTGCATTGCCCCATAGCTTCCCAGTAATTTAGATCTCTGTGTAATGCTGTAATTTTGCAGTGAGAAACACCATTTCAGTTTCTAACTGATCTGCATTAAATTAATTTTTAAAGTTGTTGAATTATGCCAACAAGATCACAATAATTAAAAGAGCTTCAGGGGAGAGTGGATAGAGTTGGGAGTTAGCTCTGCCATCCCTGTGAGAGAAAAGATTTGTGCTTCCTCTTGAGTTACTCTAAGCTAGCAGTACAAATCCTCAGAGCTCACATTAATGCAAGCCTGACTGACAACCTACCATTCAGAGCAACCATCTCAGATTTCTGCAATTAGCATGTGCTCTAAAATTTCTGATTCTGTAGGCTTGGTCTCTAATTTACATTTTGAAAAGGCTCTTAAGAATGAAGATGCCAAGACTGAGCAAATTCACTGCTCTTGAGACACATTCTGCATATCTGCAAGCTCAGTAAAAGTGTGTTTCTGTTAAAATCAATAGGATAAGTATCACATGGGAAAAAAATGACTCTTCTTACCAATTCGGGAGTACTGAAGGCTTTCATGGAGAAACTCTGGAAAGAGACAAAAGAAACTAGTCAATGTACTGAAATAGGGACAGTGTATTAAATAATGCAGAAAGTTGCAGGCAGCACTTCCTAATCCCTGAAAATCTCTTCATGGCCTTAATAGCAGCTTTTTATATGGAAAACTGTATATTCAAGAGGTCTACATACAACTTAATCACAAAAAAAAGAGAGAGCAGAGATATATTAGACATATCATCCCATCTGCTGCCAGTGACTGATTTTTCTCTTTGTCAAGGTTTGCTTTAGAAGACACAAGAAATCAGATTATTTAATACTTATCCGGAAAGATTATTTCACTTTTTAAGAACATTTTTCTGAAGAATAGGAGGCTTGAAAATCAATGAGATACAATCTGTGAGCATCAATGCCTGAATAGGTCCCATATAGGAATGCTGAAGTCAGCACACAATGGGTAAAACAATATTGCTGAGATCAGTTACTGACATTTTCATCATGGATTAGACAAATGTCACACACTTGAAGTTCCAGCAATTGCACCCTAGTTTGCCTGGATCTAAGATACAATTTGGTTTTGGTCAGATTCTCAACAAATAAAGATGCCAAATTATCTAGGCCATTTATAATAATGATATCTTCATTGTGCGAGCTTAGGTCATTTATTCAACTATTTTAGACTACCCGTTTATGCAGGATGACTTGGGGGTTTGGGGTGTTTTTTAGAAAAGGAAGAAAAAATGAAAAAAGGCCCATTAAGTGGATTTTTGCAAAACAACTACATTACCTGTTCTCTAACTTCCAACTCAAAAAGCCATCAAGAATTAAACTGTCCCAGTGAATAACATTTGATAGTGTGTAGCTGTTCACTACACTGACAGTTGCTTTGCTGTATCTGATAATAAATTAAAATGCTGGCATTTATTATTAGACTAGATGAATGCATTACCATGATAGTATTTTCCCCATTCCAAAAAATCATCTAAAATATTTACATTTATCTTTTTTTCTTCCTCCTCTTCTATGGAAGAAGCTTACATTTTAACTTTCTGATTAAAAGACCTTCAAAATTGCACTGGCACACATAGCACCAGCAAGCTAAGGGGCGCGATTTTGGCCTAAACCAGCTCTCACTTTCACCACACCAAGTGGAGACAGCAAATAATGCCCAATAAGCACCATGGATGGAGGTGTCCAGGCTTGGGAAGGGGGCTGGAGAGCTTAGTTGCATGAATGCAAGCTGAGTCACAGTATTTGCCCTGCAGACAGGGAGTTTTGTCCCATTCCATTCCCTGGTACAGATGCTGCCATCAGATCAATAAACACTGAGTTATGAACAGCACCTCTCAGCTTTGCACTTGTGCTAACTGAAGAAACACAGCAGGATTTTTATCGCCAGGCTTTAACTCAGCACTATGCAAATTAATGTTGATTTTTGTCTCACATAGTAAAAATTAAGAAAATAACCTAAGAGTATGGAATATACCTTGGAGCTTTAATGGAGGAAGCATGAAAATCATCTGATACTTTTAAATACGGCTTCTGCAGTTCAGGGAAAGGCTCATTGAATACAGTAGAGGATTTTAGCTAGTCTGTCACTTTATTTTTGCAGTTTTAATAATTTTGACATTAACACCACATTTCTTTACCATTAAAGACAGACCAACCTTACACAAGGTTTAGAATTATAAATAAAAATTATCTCAATCAGAAATTATAATTTCACTGTAACTGCTGAATCTTCTTTAGGTTAAAGCTATCACATAAATCACTGACCATTAAAAGTGATGATCAATTTTTATTCTTTGTTATCACTATAATTAATTTCCAGTAAAGGGACAATAGCAGAGCTGTTCTTCACCCCCTATGGCTCCCTGCCCGTGATCCAGCAGCCCAGCTTATCTGTACCAGTCACAGGCAGACTGGACTGCAACAGACACCAATAAACAATGGAACCAGCAAAGCCAAGGGAGGGCAGAAGGAGGAACGGAGAAAGCAATGATTGGGTTTTGTTAAGCCACTCATGAGTTTGAATAATTAAGGCTAATTCAGCGCAAGCCAGACTTGATATTCTCTGCTCTGCAACCTCCCAGCTGCTGTATCAGGTCTACATACAAGCTACTTTCTGGTGTTTAACTAAAAATAAAGCTACTGAAACAAGACTCAGAGCAAAAGTGTGTTCTCAGTAATTTCAGTTGGCATACACCATTTTTTTGAACCAATGATGCTTTGTATTTGTAATGCAATGCTGTTGTAGTTTGCAAAGGTCCAAGGATATAAACAAGACTGTTTATAAAGGCAATTCTGATCAATAAAGCTGAATAAAACTTAGGAACTCTCAAGCACATAAGCACTATGTCAGTTCTAAATCTCCAAGCAGAACCAAGAGCATGAATCATTGCACTGACTTTAGTGTAATTGAATTAGTACTTTTCAAGGAAAAGGACAGTTGGTACCAAGGGAGCTGAAGAGAATGTTAGCAGAAACATAGTGATAATATTTTATGCTCTGTGGGAACAGAAATCAGTAATTAGTGCTTACAGAACAGTGAGCTCTTAATGAGGATATGGAATGGAGGAAACAAAACCCATTAGTTTTACTACTGAGTCCATGATTTTTAGTATACACCAAAGTTGTGAATTTTAGTTCCCCTGCTAATTTCTCGAGGCATTTTTCATTTCTCACTTAGTGTGAGACATCAAACTGTGGCTTTTCTTACATACATTTCCATACGTTTCACCAGAGATCTCTGGGGCTTTTTTATCAATTAGCTATGTGACTTAATTCTGATGTTTATTTCTTGTTTCATTTCATTCCCACAGTCTTAATTTGGCACTCTGAATAAGGTATATCATCATATCGTGGGACAGAAGATCCATACATCCAAGGCTTGGAAGAGAGGTGATGGGAAGCTCTGTTGCAAGGTAAAGTCTTCTTCCAAGGGAGTGTTGGCTTACAGTAAGATAGGGTGTCCATCTCAACATAGTATTATCTAATGATCCCAGGTTCAGATCTCTTATTGCACTGAGGAGGTAATTTTTTTTATACACAGCATACCTAATAATCTACCAACGAGCTGAAAGAATTAGAGTCACTGTAGCAGTGTTAATCTATTTCCACAGTAATGCTGAAGCTGATCTGACAGGCACCAGAACCAAGCAAGCATGCACTGGCTTTATTAGCCTTTCAAGATGTTGAATTTAACATTCTTGTGAGCTTTTCTGGTATGAAAAGTACTTTAGTCACAAGAAGGGAGATACAAAAGTGCTAACAAGTTTAAAGGATGCTATTTAAAAGTGCATTCTCCATACAAAACAAGCAGGTTGCTTTAAAATGATAACAAGATCAGGCCTATGAATTTCTGTGTCTTTCGCTCCAGCCTTTACCAACATGTATTTGTCTGTGGTGTACAAGGTGCATGTGCTGCGGAAAGAGCACCACCACCCCTCTGAATACGTTCTTTTTTATAAAATCAAAATTCCTAGAGGCAAGCAATTGTGACACTCTACATTAATCCCCACAGGTTTCTCCATTGACAACAGGTGTGGTGTGTCTAGGTAATGCTGCATGCTCCTATTCCTGCAATGGATCTTCCTTTTGCACGCATGATCTGTTTTGCCACATTTCAGAGTGGGCAGAGAAGGGGCAGTAACAAATGTCATATGAGCTCTGGTCACATCTGCTCACATCAAACTGCTCATACAACCTTGATTGACCTTGCATGCAAGAGAGCACTTACATAACAAACTGAGCAGGCACCACCAGTAACGTGTTAAATAAATCACCAAGTGCTTTGCAGCACTAGGCATATTTTCCAAGCTAACACATAGCAAGATCCAGCTTCTAAAAGACAAGCAGTTTTCCTGAATGTCCTATGATACGGCATGCCCGGCTCCTCCCTGGGGCAGGACAAGGAATGTGCTGCCTTTTCCCCGAGCCACCCAGCATGGAGACCTGTCAAGTTCTCTCCCGAGGTCAGGATAAGGGGGATCCTGGCTTTGAAGGAGCGGGATCAGGAGGCAGCTGGGCCCCTGCTCCCACCCGTATCACCCTGACCCTGTGTGCCAGTGATGTGCTGGCTTTGGAGAGGAGCTCAACACTCCCCTACTCATCCCTGTGCCTGTGTGAAGCCTGACATTGAGCAGAAAATGTAGCAGAACAGTTTGCATAAAGGTTTTAAAAACCAAAAGCTCCGAATAAAGTATCTCTTAATCTAAACTAATTTTGTTCAACCAATTTTAAATTAGTGTAACTTAATCCCATTATCGCGTGCCAATTTTGTATTTCAAATTAGCCAGGATGCAAGAGACTGGATGAGAAATCTCCAGTGCTGCAGCACACCTCTGTGGTGTGCAATATAGCAGCTGTAGGAGATACAAAACCTCCATTCAGGGCAACACCTGTAGATTATACAAAAACTAAGTGGAGGGAAAACCCATTAATGCAACTAGAAATGTGGGCATGAACTAGCACCACCCAATGTGGTTCATGGCACTGAAAATTCCTCTGGGGCAGCATGAGAGCAAACAAAACGTATTTTTAACCAGTCAAGCATCAGCTGGTTTGGAGATGTAGGTGCCTGTGTGTATCTGTAGGGAATGTGCCTTTGCTTTCTTTCACAAGATAGAAACAGCTTCTATCAGCACACATTACTCTGTGTTAGGTGCCTAAAACCCTTGAGGAAAGGACAATCAGATTTCAGTCAGGTAAAAATGAACATTATTTCTCAGAATTTCCCTCTTTTTTTTTCCCTTTAAAAATATTTACAAAAGGATTTTTTTTTCTAAAGGTAGTCATAATTTAGATTACTTATAAATCTGCTTCTATACTTATCAATCTGCTTCTATATCTGTAATAAACCGATAAAATATCTTTCAGTTACTTATTATTGAGCCTTCAGCACTAAAACAGTACAACTTTTTTCCCTAAGTTTTCAATACAAATTCAAATGGTAAAAAACACAGCTGAACACAATCTGAAAATTGTTTATGATCTGCCCCAAAGGCTTAAATCTTCCTATCTATAGAAACAGTTGAGAGCAAAGGAGTTGTGACCAGGCAAATGAAAATAATAATTTGTTTTTCAAGTATTTATGGGGAAAAACCCCTCCATTTGACTCTAGTTAACGTACTGTGTAGTCACTGCCCATGATAAACCAGGAGAATTCAAATACTATTTTTTTTGCAAGAAAAATCTCCAGTGCAAATGTTTTTGTCCACCTGACAATTTCCAAATCACTTTTATATCATGCACAAAAGTGTAAGAAAGAAAAAAATGCAACGTTAAACTCTAAGACAGTGAGTGAAAATGTCACCTGACTTTCACCCTATTAAGAAGAAAAAAATCAACCTTAAGTTTTGCCACCTGCTTTGAAATTCAGAAAAGGCATCAGTATCAACCCCACAAATGCCAAGATACGTAATAGTTACACAGAAGAACTTCCCATGGCACTTGAAGGGAAAGGGAAACCAAAGTTTTCATTGCCTTATCAAAGAATTATTGCGAAATATAACTTAGCAGCCAAATGAAAAGAGGTAGAAGGCAGTAAATACTCATGATTATTCTCTGGATTTGCAGAAATCAGTAGCAAAACTTCCATTGATTCAAGCACCCATGATTTCACTAGGAAGGAAGGGAATGTAGAGTTGGAGGAGGAGCTTTCTGCTTTTGAATTTTCACTGGATAATTAGTTAAGCTTCAATAATTTTCAATACAGGTCATAACTGCTTCAAAGTTCTACACTCACGTGATCAGTGTCTTTTGCAGACAGTGTTTCACCACAGGGAATAGTCAACATAATTATGTGGAACAGTTTGGCTCGAATTAATAGTTCTGAGAGTTCAGGTTAAGAGAGATTACATTTCAAAGCTGTCTAAATCAGCTGCCCAGAAATGCCTCTTTTTGTCTTAACCTTTTGTAAAACCAAAATGATGATCCATAAAATTATTTTTGCTCATAGAGGGCTGCACACTTTCCAGCACTGCTTGGAGTTCTCTGACTAACACTGCTCTGAGACATTTCAATACGAGTAGCAAAGGCCAGAGAAGTTCCACATGAATATCCTTTACCCTACAGAAGTTCCCTCCACTTGACTGCACCCGCTGGAGTGGCAGAAAAAACACTTTTTACCGTAGACAAGAGCAATGAAGCTGTCAGCTAGAACTGGTGTCTATGACACTGCCTGTCCTGGGAGGCTGTTTCCAGGGCATCAGTGTTTGCCAGATGTCAGCTGCTGAGGCAGAGAGCTCCTGCACAGGACGTCTGTCTTCAGCTGAATTTTTGGTGGGAAGTTTTAAATCAAAACAGTTCATCTTTTTTTTCAAATTGAGACCATGGAAAATGTTACAGTGTTCTCAAGAGCTCTCATTAAGAATCTCTAGCAGCTCTTTCTTTGGGACACAGATTTGAAATTCGAGGTTAGTGGATTGTCTGGCCCCAGGCGTAGGATTTTGTGATTGTACAGAAGTGAGGACACTCTCTCCTATATTCTTACAACTCTTTTTATTCATGAACTGGAAAAAGCTGGATTTGAGCATAGAGTGGTGAGAAAAGCAAGGAGAATTACAGGAACAGAATAAAAGCAACCGGGTGAAGGTGGCAGAGGGAGTCAAACAGCCAGAGAAGAAAAAGTGCCTATTTGCCCAGAATGGAAAGATTTAAGAAGGAAAAAAATAAGGAGAAAAGTTCAAGGAGAAGACATTTGTAACAACCAGAAAGCTTCAAATTCTAGGACTTAGACCTGCTACTAGATTTCCCCACCAGTAAGACAACTGTTTCAGACATTAATAAGCATCACATATTTTAAAAGCTGTTCAACAAGAGGTAGCAACATACTACCAGTATCATTTACTCCACAAACTCTGGATATGGAGGTATGTGCTTCAAATGTTGGCAGTATCAAAGTTTAAACCACAATGATGACTCTATAGAATATCAGTACATCTCTGAAGGACAAATTAACAGAAAAAAAAAAAAGGCATCCATGCACTCCCTCTGGATGTGTGAGTTCCTGTTTTAAAGGGCAGGAATACAGCAAAGAGAGAAATTTTTAAATTTGAGAAATGAGGAACCAAATAGTAACCATGCAACCTTGTTCTGGCACCACAGACTCCTGAGCTGTATTGCTGACACAGAGGAATCCGCAGCATCTGGATTGAGTCCTTTCTACCACCCTAACATCATTAACACAACTCCTCAGTCATCTTTCCCCAAACTGAAGATTTTTTAGCAGTGTATTTTACCACAGAAACTAGGGAACTTTCTGTAAGGCTTTTTTTCCCCTTCCTATTATGTATTTAAGGCTATTAGTTCAAATTTTGGGCATCACTTAAATCCTTGAAGCCATTTCCTGTCAGATTTTATCCATTCCCTACTGCCCTTTGAGGCATCTGGTTTTCCTAGCAGCCAACATTTTTATTGATAAAATCTCCATGTCACTGACACATCTGCTGCCAAATATGCACCATATGCTTCTCTTTCTCTCCAAGCAAAACAGTTACCTGAGCTGTGAAATTACACAGTGCAGTATAATTTCATGAGTCTCTTGCATCAGGAAAATGTTTTTTATAACTGTTTTCCTTACAGAATCTAATAATTATCCTAATAGGCCTGTTTCTATCAGTAAATTAAGTCCAGTAAAAACATACAGTACATGCATGACTAGAGAGCTCTTAATTAACTTTCAGATAATTAAACCCCTTTCAGATGATTAACCCAATTTTGGGATTTATATGGACAGTGTAACAAAATATGCCAGGAGGTAACAAAAACATTATGAATATTCATTCCTAAATTGTTCACCACAAACCACTACAGAGGCCAGGAGACATCCCACACTGTCAGTCTTCTACGGGGACTTGTATTATCAAGCTTGCTGAAAAGATACCTTTTAGACAATACTAAAAAGTCAGCTTTTCACACGGGTAAAACAATTCTGTTATTATTCATACCAGTTTCTAGTTTCTTATACTGAAGCTGTTCTTATCTTAAACGTGTACATTTTTCTAAATTTATTAAATCTATTTCAGTTCTGATGCCATCCCCCACCCAACTGGCACAGCGTAATTAGTGAGGGCAATTTTTATATACAGATATTGTAACAGATGGTACACTCAGGATCTCCACTTTGAAGTAGCAGAAAATATTTAATTAAAGTGTGATTTCATTCAAAACAACCCAACCCTGGCATAATACATCTTACTCTTGAATGGCAAGTTGATTAATGGGACACATATACGTCACCAATATTATTTCAATATCTTTAGAGCAATTTGTTTTAAAATCTTATATCTGAAGTAAACTAAAACTGAGTATTTCACCAAGATACACATCTTCTCCACAAGATAAGGAAAACATGAAAAAATATTCAGTTCTATTCAGGATTCACAATACACGCTAATGAAATTCAGTCCAATAATAGGGTCACTAATGCAGGCAACCTCCTTTCCTGCAGCCTCTGTGTCTACTCAAAGTACAGTTCTGTCATCCCTGAATTAGGCATATAAATAGAGTTGAAAAAATACAAGAATAAGACTGATCAAGTCAGGTTTCAGTTGCCTCTGAAATAATTTTTACCATTCCCACCAAATCTTTTTTTAAATTTTTTTTTTAAATTAACTACAGCACAGAAGCAAACAAGCACTAAAACCATTGAAATTCTCAATTCTCCACCTAAGGAGTGATACATTTCCAGATCTGATAGACTGAAAGCATCACCCCAGACCTAAACTAATTCCAAATTAGTGAGGAAGCTACTACTGTTACCAAGGAAAAACAATTAGACACAAGCTCACTGCAGCACAACAGAGTTACTATAAGAAGCAGCAAAAGCAGAACTCAAATGCAGATCTTGCAGTTCTACTGAAGCAGGGTATGCTAACATTCTCCCCAAACAAATAGAGCAGTTTGGTAAATCAGTTAATAGGAAAACTCTGCTAATGTATGATGGGTGTTCCTTTTCAGAAGAAGCCTTGTCTAAGTCAATACCAGGTAGCTAAGAAGCTGGATGTACAAGGATTTCCTTTGGCCAGAAACAATGTAGTTGACATATGAGAACTTCCTAGGGATGTCCATGTGATTTTAACTTCCCTAACTTCTCTAAATGAAAGGGAAAAGAACACCAACAAAAAATACACCAAAAAACACTCTCAAAAGAAACTCCAGGCTATTGTTAGTACCACATTTAATTGCTGTCCAAGCAATATTTCAGCAACTGTTGAGTAGCAGCATACTACCGACTGTAGTTTGGCAATTACGGAGACGTGGTTATCCAAGAGTTAATCAGCTATCCTTATGTGGCTATGCTGTTCTTTGCCTCAGAGGAGTGCTCCTTCCCAGAACATTGCCAGGTAGCGTGGAAAAGCTCATTCTTTTTTTCCATCAAACCCTCTTCTTCTGACAAGTGGAGGACAGTTCCAGCACTTCCAATTTGAGCATTGAGTAGTCTTCACCTTGTTTGAACCCGATTTTCTTTCTGTTTCAATATTATTTTCACTGCTAGCTTCCTCTGAAGATCAGTTTGAATAGGAAGACCCATATGCCCATATGCCAGGATTTAACAGCTAAATGGAGTGAGAAAATCTTCAATTAGCTGAAAGTGATTTCAGCCAGGCAGGCTGAGAAACGTCTATGGACTGAAAAGCTGCAAAAGCTAATGTATCAGTCATTATATTTTCTAATTATTAAATTCGAGCTGAATATCAAATATTTTGTACCATTAATGAAAAAACAAAACAAAACAAACAAACAAAAAAACCGCAACAAACCAACAAAACAAAACAACCAACTAAGAAATGAAAACTAGCAAAACCAAGAGTAATAAAGCCAATTTTCAAATATTGAAATTGTTTTGGATAGTAGGAGACCCAGTCCTGTTAAGACAGTGGTAATGAATCACTGCACTAAATCAAACAAACCGTCCAGCTTCCAGCATCAAATAACTGCTTGCATTTTGGGTGTATTGAAAGAAATACTCCTATTCTCAGTGATCACCTACAAGCAGTTTCACAAGCAGCCTTTGCAAACTTACTTTGATACTATTAGAAAAATGACAAAGAACCGAGAAGGGAATTTTAAATACATTTAGATGAACAACTACCTGATAGCCTTTCCCAAAACACAAATAGTCCTCCTCAGTATGGTTTATAGTTATTTCTATTGCAGTAGAGTTTAGAGATTTAGTCACGGCACAGATTCCCTTCATGCTAGAGACTGTACAGGAACAAAAAGACAATCTCTGTCTTGAAGAACTCACAGGCAAGCACGTGGTTATTTGCTAGACAATGCATTTTAGACCATAATTGCCTCATTTGTTCCAACCCTGATCATCTCTCATCTTTCTTAATGGAATCAAGGTATTGACATTGCAGTTACTGGGTACAGAGTATGGATTTATACGAGACCATATGCACAGTTATAATGGGAGGGCTGCAGTTATTGCTGAATTCCTCATTTAGAAAGCATATCATTTCTTTGTCTTTGGTATACTAAGCAGTAACTGACAAGTCAGGTACTTTACTCTGAAAATATTTAATAGACAAAGCTAATTCAGCTTTGCTGGCCATGAGCTTCTGTGCATTAAGCCATCTGCTTTTGTGGGGGAATGGAAGAGGAAAGAAAGCAGGTCAGTTGTCAGTAGATAGAAGTTAAATAAAACTCAGTTTGATTAAGTAGAATGTCAAAATATAAGTTAATTGAGAAAAAAGTAAATTAGAATCGTCTATTGTCGCTTCTGAAACATTATGGCTTATCATTAATGCACACCATATCTGTGCAAGAGCACCCTCAATCTCTGCCTGCAATAGCTGCACATTGTAATTTTTATTATTGCCTCAGGGATTTGCTAAAACTTGTCCTTGGCAAAGCAGCAGAATTTAAACTAAATTATGTCTAATCATATTTCTTAACCCCAGTCAAAGATTAATTTGTCCTGTTCTGTTTATCATTGCAGAAGATACAAATTTCATCTCTTAATTGTGCTTTTTTTTTGTTCTGTCTACTGATTCCAGAAGCAAATGACATTCTTTTCTTAAACAGAATTGAAAAATCTTTGTTTCCATTATAGTCAAGAGAAGTTGTTCAGTCAGTTTCACAGAAGTCAGAATTTTCTCGTGATCTTGAAATATGACCAATCTGTAGTTAATTCTTTAAATTTCCTCTAAAACAAATTATTCTATTTTTTTTCTCTTTTCTCTAAATTCTTTACAGTCAAAGACAAATCATGTTTCAGCCAGTCTTAGTCACAGAGATGTCATCCCAAGCTGATGTCATCTCTCAGGACATTTTTACTTTACCAAGGAAATTCTCCCTTTTGTCAGTACAAAAAATACTACTCACCACTGCCCATCTTCTTCTGCTTTACTCTATTCTTCATCAAATCATACTCTCAAATGGGAGTACTGGCATGCTTCTGAGTAATCCTTCACCTCTTGCCATTAAAATTCTCTACTCTTGCATTTAACTGTGGAGAAGAATAAGGTCACAGTAACTTAGGTTTTATGTGATATCAGTTTAAAAAAAAAAAAGAAAAGAAAAGAAAAGCAAAACCCACAACAACAGTCTACACTGTTAGACTTCTAAGTCAGTTTCTGTAAGAAAAAAAACCCTGCTCTTTTATTGGCTTTGCAAAGGAATTAGCATGCAATTGAACGTCATCATCTTTGCCAAGCAAATAGCTGTAGATATACATTAAACACTCCTAAGTCTGTTCAATCCCATTTAGTCTCCACCTGTCTCTCAAACTGAGCATCCCATTCAGGCAGAAGTACAAATGCCATACTGAGTATAGAGAGAATACAAATCTGTGCATTTCAAACACACAACTTCTTGCCTGGCTTTTCCCAGTGTTTGCATGAAAAGTACAAAGAGAGTCAAGAGACAGCAAAACATACAGACAGTGAAACACAGCTGCATTTAGCTTAAGAAATAAATGGTATTCGCATGTTTTCCACAAGTTGTCTTGCTTTTGTAGCCTCAGCCGTATGGACAAAGCATAGGTTGACTGGTTCTGAACACAAGTAACTGTATTTATTCTTGTTCATATATCACTGTCTATACATTTATATACTACTGCATGCCAGACACTTTAAGAGCAGAAAATACAATGTTCAGTACCCAGTGTGGTGTTAATCTTCTTTCGAATCAGAAGTGGGTTTTGAATCTGTCACTCATCATAGATATACTCACAAACATATGTGATACGTTTGCTGCTTGTACAAGAAATATTCTACCTGAACAACAGAAGTGGGATTGTTCATAAAATAGCTCATTATTTTACAGAAATTTTGCCCTGCAACCCATACCATCTTTCTCACATATTTTCATACTACAAAATCCATCTGAACACCTAAGTGCTAGAAAGTTCTTCCTGAAACATGTTACACACGACTTAGAATCGTTCGAAGCCATGAAAAGCAGCACTGCAGGAAGCAGCCAAAGATTGTGGTTTTCCTCCTGCTCCCTAAGGGCTCCTCTGTTCACTGGGCTTTGCAGACAGACCCAATCATGCTTCCAAGTCACAATTTCCAGGCCTCCATCCCTTTGCCAGCCACACCAGGACAATGGGGTGCCAGGCATTCCCCAGCACTGTTTTTCCAGTGTTGGAAGTAATGGGCCTAATTAATGGAGAACCTCACTAGCAGCCCTCCTTCTGCCTTGTCTTTTCCCTGAAAACTTACCAACAGATGCTACACCTTCAACAACACCCTGTTAAAAACCCCATGATTTTAAGAAAGAAACATGACATAAAATAAAAACAACTTACCAAACACCACCAAAAACTGCTGCTCTTTGTGGCCAATTGCTTACTTTATGCTGGGGTTACTTTAAGGTGACAGGGAACCTGGGGGTGCCAACAGGACCTGCCGGGACCCCCACGGCCTCTTCCCACCCACCCACAGTCCTGGGCCCACAAATCCATTCCCCTCAGAGGCGTGCAGTGCTCTGTCTGGGGCTGTGGGAGAGATGCCAGGCCCTGCCAGGACCCCCACAGCCACTTCCCACCCACCCACAGCCCTGGAGCCATGCTTTCATTCCCCTCAGAGGTGTGCGGTGCTCTGGCTCGTGCTGTGGGAGAGCTGCCAGGCCCTGCCCTGACACCCCAGGGGGAGCCCTGGCCTCCACCATACCATGAAGGTTTTCTGCAGCTATAACTTTTTGAAAAGTATGACCCATACGTCTCAGACTTGTGTCTTTGCCCTGCTTTTAGAATTTTTATTTTCATTAATTAATTCCTTCATCCGTTTGCTGCTATGCTGCCCCAGTGATGGCTGACATGAGGTCTTGAAAACTGAAGAACACACAGGAACTCCTTGTTCCTCACAGTCTGAAGCCAAAGAAGGCAACTCCTAGCAGCAACTTTGGCTTTCCACAGAAACCCCCACTCCAGCATGCCCATCAATCACCTGAGCAAGGAACTCATCGACATTTTCACCTCATGATCGGGAGTTAAAGAAAGAAGGACTCCACTTGCACGTAAAAATCCTTATCAATAAAATCCATCACAAAATTTAAACACTTAGGACAACGTCTCTGTCAGGAACACCTATTCTTTCTTTCTTTTACTCTGAGACACCTAAGATCAATGAAGGAATATTTCTTGACACCTTTTATTCCCACATTGTAGAACTGATTGCTAATTTTAGTGTTACTTTGCATTTCCCTTTTATCCCTCAGATCACACTGCTTCCTATCAGCAAAGAGGTGAGCATAAAAGAAAACAAAAAATCCCTGGGTAGTTATTTTAATGCCTGAACTGTGGAGCATTTAATTATTTTCAAAATTGTTTTACCATAATCAGGTGACTCCTAACCAGTTTTCAAAATACAAGCATCTCACAAAAGTACAAAGTTTTCAGGGTTTGAGCTATTTCAGATATCAAGGTTTCTATGCTTTTTTGATCAAGAATTATATGAAATGAATCACATATATTTTCTGTCAGAGTAATGACAGGTCTTGATCCCCACTTTCCATCAAGCAATCTTTTAAATAACTACATTTCTCAGAAATACAGTCAGAGGTTGTTTTTATCATTGCTGCTGGGTTTGGCACATCTCTTCCTACTACAGCAATATTTATTAATAGTTTACGTGCTATTTTTCCAAATCTTGTACCATCTCTTACGGGCATCAGAGTAAATGTATTTGCTGCATTGACAGCATTGCAGAAATTATATTTTGACTGTTATAGTCATTTTTTCATCTTTTACTGTAATAAAATTAAAATTTAATCAGAACGTCAAGATTGAAGACATCCCTGGCAAGAACTTGTTCTACAGAATTAATAAGAAACAGAATGCCATACCTTTGACAATTACAGGGGCTTGGGGTTTTTTTTGCTTTTAAAAAAGACAACTCTACTTCATTATTTTTAAAAGCCTTTGTTGTGGCAAGTAATGAAAATTATATTGATCCTTTGACTTGTCTTGTAGATGAAGGTGTCTTTGATCATATAATGAATTCCCACGTCAAAATTTTCCCTTTCCTATCCATGATCCCAAAGTACAAACAGTTGCTATAAGGGAATAAGAGTGACATTTTAGCTTAAGGAGATCATTAGATGTTGGTTCTTAAGGGCAGTTTCCTTCAAAAAAGAATGCAGAAAAATAATTAAATATCTGTGACATGAGCTATAGTGAAACCACTTGTACAAAGGAAAGACAATCACTCTGTAAATTATAAGATTCTCAGCAAATGGATTTTCTACTTTCCCATGGGCAAGACAACGTTTAGGAACATACTGATTTTGTAAAAACTGAAGATTCTACTTCAGTAAGAAGTAAAACTTCGGTATTTCATCAAAGCCAAAAGCAATCATCCAGTGCAAGACTGGAAGGCAATACCTCAGCCTTATGCCTCTGCTCACTGTTCTCAAAATAGATGGATATCCCTGATTTCCTAGAGAATGTATGTTGGGATTCACCCAACCTGACTTTGAGATTTCTGAATGTTACTGCCTAAACCTAATTTAGTCATGTAGAGTCATAGAATCCTTGAATCATAAAACATCTCAAGTTTAAAGGAACCCATAAAGACCATCAAGTCAAACACCCTGCTCCTTGCAGGACTACCTGAAACTAACTCATATCACTAAGGGTGTCATATAGACCCTCCTGGTACCCTGACAGGTTTGGTGCCATGACCACTTCCCTGGAGAGCCTGTTCCAGTGACTGACCACCGTCTGAGTGACTCCTCTGATAGTTAATGGAGAAAAACAGGTATAGACAGAAGGTGAATCATCACATCTTCCATTTTTATTGTTTATATTGCTCAACTTTCACACTCATATGGCTAATCATGGCTAGCCATCCTTATCAACAGGACATGCATCAGAAGCATCTAAAAAGAGAAAAACTCAAGAAAGAAAAACCCAAACCCCTATTTTTTTGCGGTAAAAGTACAGCAGCTCCCTTCTGGGCAGTTAAAATCAGGAAAGATTACATTCATTCCTTACATCCACCTCCTGACTTTTGAATGTAATATGGGGACATTTCATCCCAAATTTACACAGCCTCAGTTCTCTTTAAAAGCCTTGTAAACAGGACTCAGAACCCAGTTTCTTACGTGATAACAAACAAACTGAAGGATCACACACAACCAAAGGATGCTAAATACAGAAGGAAACAAATATATATAGAAATAAATGGTTTTTCTTTTATTTTATGTAATAAATACGGATGTGTGTAATAAGGTGAAAAGTTTTATGTAGGGCATATAGTGTCCCTTTCTTACTCTTTAAATGACTTGTTTCAGGAAAAACAGACCTCATTATTCATTGTCTATAATGTTCTAAGCAATAGTCAAAGGTTGCAGGGATTATGGTCAAAATCTGAAACTGCTGACTACAAAGAGCTATAGCAGGCTGTACCAGACTAGTCAGAATTGACAAAGAGCACCAGAGAAAGAGCTTTAGCATTCAAAAACACTCTTAGAAGTAGACTCTTCATTTTAAATATCTATTAAATTAAGAACTACTCACATCCCTGGTAAGACAATGAATGTACAAAACTAAGTCAGTTCTTAGAAAGAAATGAAAGGATTTTTGCAAATCAGTCCCATTAATATTTATACCCGTAAGAGACAGTAATCTTCCAATTACCGTGTAGGTAGAACAGCAGTTCATACCGAATTTCAGAATGAAAATGCACACCGTGCAATTTCTCTAGTTTCTCTTTCCATGTGGCTAATAGAAAACCAGGTGGAAAATTGCTCAATGAAGCTAATTAGCCTTTAGTTATCACCAGTTACATTTCCAGCTGTTCTGTTTCATCCTAGACTTCTTAATTTATTCATCTGGCATATTCAGATCTGTTTCCTTCATACGCATGTGTTCATAACAAGAAGAAGGAAGAAATCCTGTTTCTCAGGAATTAATTCCTCATCTGTCAGATTCCTGATTGCAGCTTCATCAGTAACTGAGTGCTTGTAAGCATGCATTTGACAGCAAATCTATTTCTTGCTGTTTAGGGATATATAGTTCATAGAACTCATGAAAATGAATCTGTATCACTTGGGAAATCTAAGGTATATATTCTTACCATTTCTTTTACAATGAAGGTCAGGTAAACTCTGATACACTCCAAGGCTGTAAAATTAAGTTCTTGAGTAAAAGACTAAGAGCTCAGTAGTCTCTACCATAAGTACATTAATTAAGACAATACTATTCATAGCCTTTTGCAGCTAAAAAAAGAAAAAAATTAGGCTTGGGGGTATTTTCTTTTATATGACATTTAATGATACATTCTGTCTTTAAAAAATCAGGAGAGAAAATTAAGTAGTCCTCTTACATTATGAAATGTACCCAAATAATATTAATTTTCTCAAATGTAGAAATTACTTTAACTTGCTGTGTGCATATGATTTTAACTTTTTCCGTATTGATCTTGAATATGGCAATTTTGAATCATATTTTTCAAAGCAATTAATTACATAAGCCACTTGGGTTTTTTCCGTTTCTTAACTGGATGGCAATTTAGTCATCCATTTAAGTGCAAATTCAGAATAAAGGTTTATGAAACACTACTTATTTGCATGATTAAAATTAACTTTCTGTGAATGTTTGTGCAAAGAAAAACTCTGTGGCTCAGATGTCACACAGAAATGAACATAAAAGCAGCATGATATGAGGAATCATATGCAAATTATATGCACACTACTGCGTTTGTCAGTAGCTGCACCCACTGCCCCAAGGGAAATCCCCACACAGCCCTTCTTCCTCCACGCTGCATGCACAGCATGATTGCCAGAGGCTCTGGCACCACTCTTTTACTTTTTGCTGAAAGAAGAGGGAGGTCAGCCCATTATACCACTTCGTTCCTACAGTTCCTCCTGGGCAAACTGGCAAGAAACAGACTGGATGGGTGGTCTGCGAGCTGGGTAGGAAATTGGCTCCCAGAGCACTTGAAGGGCAGTGATCAATGTTTCTTACTTAGGCTGGCAGCCTGTCACATGCGGGATTGATCCCCCAGTGACTGGTACAAGGCCACACACCGCTCAGCATCTTGCTTACGAACTCCCACTCTGCAGCCTTAGCTGTGCTTTGTTGAGTTGATTTGAATTAATTACTAATGTAATTTTGCAAGCATTATTTAGAATTTTCAGGTTGAAGAACTAAACTATATATCTATAGTTATGCAATATTGTCAAACATATATTTTCCAATTCTAAACATGCAATACTTGACCAAGCTGTAAGTGGTAATTACATTTCTAAAATAAAGTGCCTAAGTCTTTCTTCCCCCTCTTAGCTGACTGTACGGAACTTAGCAAGTAGTCCAGTTTTCAGTGCTGTTATTGTTATAATCCGAAGTGGCTCTCTTGGGTCTGCACATAAGAGCAGTCATACTGGGTGATATCTCGGTGCCTCTCTTGCCACCTAGAACTGTAACAAACTGCCTGCCATCTGGTTTGTGGGAACTTGGCATCCTTCCAGATTTTGCATCCCCTGTGACTCCTGCCCCCTTCTCTCAGTATCATTTCTCTGCAAGGAATGAAGAAGCTGCAACAAACTTACTGGGCCACATCTCCAAAGAGTTCCGGAGGAGGGCACGTAGCTGCTCCACAAAGGTAGAGGAAGGGAAGTAACAGACCAACACCCACTCCTCTTTCCAAAAGAAGCACGAAGAAGCAGTGAAGGTGAAAAGTCAGAATATAGACCATTTTTGCCCTCTGTTGTGTGAGACTTGCTCTTCGTCCACCTCAGAGGTTTCAGAAAAGAAATGGAAGGTGTATTTGTAACTTCTGCCTACGTGAGTAAGGTGGGAAAGACAGATTTTTTTCCTCCATTTGCCTTCATATCCCGTGAGAGCTGGAGTCTTGCAGGTGTCTCTCTGCAGCTAAGGAGAATGATGGACAAGGATACTGTTACATTTCCAAAGGAAAGACAAGGTCTGCAGATGCCATAATATAAAACATGTGACTTTACCTCAATATAGGAGGTAATTACATTAAGGAAGAGTTGCCAAAGGTAGCCGGAACAAGAAAGGGCAGTGCATGTGATTTAGATAGTTGAGGGCATCCACAAGCTTGATCCTCAATATTAGTGGACATCAAAATTGCTGGAAAGGAGCTAGATCAAAATCTTCTAGTTCTACCCATGGATGGATTAGACATATCAAAGGCAGCTATCCTCAGGTCCAGAATGGATAAATAAATAATTGAGTAACACAGTACCACTCCGTGATTTTTAGATGTGTCTGCTATGAATAGCAGCCATATAAATCTAAGAAAAGTTTCCATGTGTTTTATGTGAATATATTCGAAATTTGTTCAGTTCTCTTTGAATTGCTTCACACTAAACAAATCGCATTGCACCAACATTGACGTATTAAGATATGGAGTAAAAGGAGCGTGTAGTAATGAGGAAAAAGGGACTTAAAATCATTACCAGTATTACATGATACACATGAACAGAAAGCCAAATAATTGTGCCTGTTAGTGAAGCAGAGATGTCTCATAATGATATGTATTCATACATTGTAATGAAACCAATGCTAATATATTCCAAAGTAAAAGGATTATAAACATCTCATCAGAGAACTCTGTTATTCAAACTTGTGAATGCTATTTACACCTGGTTTACAGAAATTAAAATTCGTAACAAAAACTGTGTGAACATTTGCTTGTTTAATTAAAATTAAATATGTGATTCTGTGATCCAAGCTGCCTTACATGAACAATATAAAACTGAAAAAAAGGAAATTAAATTCTTAAGCTAATAGCAACTGACCTGGTTGTTGTAAGTCAGATTCTGATCCCACTGGCTGAATACCTCTTCTGTCATCTGTGCAGATACAGAGATCAATGAAAATGTTAATTAATGTTTCTTTTCAAAAGAATGTTGAAGATCAAGAGATGAGCATATCACATTAAAAGTATATCGCATTTTTCTTAAAAAATTATATACTAAATATGTCATACTAAAATATTGCATTATTTTGAATAAAATGTATTATTTTTTCAGGGTATTTTAAACTGGCATATGTTTAATTTATAGCTCACGTATTTAATAAAAAAGATGTTAAAAAATCAAATTCATAATAACTAAACACCGACCTAGAAGACAAAAAATTTATTACTATCCTGATAGACACCACATTTTAACTGTCTTCTTTAATAGGTAGTTTGTTTAAGAAGATAAGAACAAAGCAGAAGCCCCTAAAATACAGTTAGATTAAAAAGTTCCTTGTATTCCTAAACAGAGGCTTTCCGATATGATCTGAATTTTTTTTCCTTAAAAGTGTAGATGCCAAAGATTCTCTGTTGTTTGAAAACAAACGGGGAGGTTTTCCACAACCTAAAAGGTACCAAGAGCTACATCTGCTCAACCCTTTTTGGCTGAGCAGTGGTCCTGCCACCCTGTCCAATGGTTAGAACAACTGACCTGGGAAATGGGTTCCGGGTGCTCCTGGGCATGAGGGGGCTGAAGTCATAGTTCCTCATTCCCAGCAGTTGTTTGCCCCTGGCTCCTATCTTTCCCAAGGATTAAAGATACGCTATGAAGCCAGAGCACCATGAAACTGCCAAAACACTGCAGCTCAACCCTTCCCTCTCTGAAGAGGTGGCATCATGTTCACGTTATGACTGGTGCTGAGCAGTACAGTACAAACAGATACTTATAAAAAGTCTGTACTGGACAGACTAATCTACTTTTCTATATTGACCCATGTTATTTCAACACCATATTTCTGATGAGTGTTTTGCATCAAAGATCTTTTGCAATGCCAGGATGAACTAGGACATTGTGATAAGGGCATATCTGTGAAGAGTCTGATGACACATGGTTTGTGTGTTACTATAACATCCATCAGCATGAAACCGGGGAAGAGGCACTGGCACTTCCAGAGCAGGGGTGGAACCAAGAGACCTGAAGCATGGGCTTAGCTTTGCAAAGCACTTTAGGCTTATCACCTGGTACCCCTGTGCTTCTGTCACCCATCCATAAAACTGAACAACTTCTTCAGTTCCTCTCATCAGTGTGCTGTGAAGAATGAGCACAGCAGAAAACCCTGTGAAAGAATGAGGACTGGTTCTGCTGATGCCATTACGTGCTCCTACCAATAGTGTCTGTCAGATGCAGTTAGAATCATTAGGGTGCTCTCTGCTGCTATATGACACAGAAATGAAACCCAATGAAATTCATAGAAAAAATAAATGTTCCTCTCCACACCAGCTTCTCAATCAGAAACTCAAGTAAGGGGAACTAATGAACCTTTCTCTTTTCTACTTTTGAATTTAAAAATGTAGAATGTTACAGATCACTACCTATTTACACCACTGCATTTCTCATTTGCTAATAGCAACACTTCACACTGAATCCAGGATTAATTAATGTAGTTAAGTAAGGAAAATAAAGTCGCTAATTTACTTCTGATATTTAATTAATTTCGCGTGGGCTCTTTAAGCGTAAAAGGTAAATGCAACTACTGGCAATTTCTGTGTACTGCTGTAGCATGACCACCATGAAGAGCCAGAACTGTTTGTTTGTCTGCTTGTACTTGCAACAGTTACATGAGAAAATCTGATTTTTACAAAGCTATTATTCTGTTATCATCACTCTGTCTTCTGCAGTATTTGCAAATGTAAATTCATTTGTCACTACATATACTAAATGTGCAGATTCGCCCTGAACCTTTATATCAGCTATTGTGCAAATTCTTTAGTAAGAAATCAGCTGTCAATACACAGAAGCCCCTCCCTCCACTTCATGCAGTCTGCAGAAAAATTAAAATGCACTGAAAGCCCCAGTTCTGTCAAAGGACAATTTTTTCTTGAGTGACTTGTTTGATTTTCAATTCTCTTTAATGCCAGGCTTAGGTGATGAGAGATTCATGGAAGTAATTTAGAATGAAACAAAATAAAGCTTCTATTAAATGACAATTAGAATGATGCCTCTGTGATGCCAGCCTACCAAATAGGCCAATAAGACAACATATTCTCAGAAAATGGCAACAGAAAACTTTGTTCCAGGGAATTCCTGTGCTTGCTTTCAAGTTCATTTTCAAAATAACTGCCTCTGGCATCCCTCCCATATTAATTAATTTGCTACTCCTGAAAGCTATCATGCTTTAATTCACAGGGAAACTTTCACTTCTGAACCTCCTTGCAGATTTAATTCCTCCTCAGAAAGCTGTTTTAATCAGTCAAAAAAGATACTTCTGGTTTTATTCTGGAAAACAACATACTGAACACCTTTGACATTACAGTTCTTTTTCCCAAGAATTAATAACCAATAAGAAGTTGTTTTATTGTGTGCCTGACAAATGTTGTAAATTCTAATAGTTCACTATGTTTCTTGCAGTAATCTGCAAAAGCTTCTACTCTTTGGTTTATTAACATCTACATTACACTTATGTTTAAAAAAGAGTAATTGCTTGTTAATCCTTTATTCAAAGGATTGCAATTCATAAATTGCAAGCATGGAATAGATACTTCTGTCAAAGTCACCTAAGAAACTCACAAAAGCTTAAGTTGAATAGGTAAGTGGCAGAAGGGCCTTGTCATTTCAAAAGCCAGATGTTCTCTCCAGACAGAGACAGATCAGAAAGTCGTTTTCTGGTCACAGATTGTGCTAATGGCTTAAGACAGTGCAAAAAAACCAACCCCAACCCGACTTCCTCCTTGATTACTTTAAGCTCAGTCCACACACCTGAGTGCTTTGTACCCTGTGATCTAATTGTGAAGATCCATCTTTAATCATTCATGGTGAGAATAGAAATTCACCTGAACTCAGTAACCCTTTTCAGGAACAGTTCAGTGTTGAACAAATTTCTGTCCCTTCCTTTGCACCATGAGGGGAGGTTACAGTGACCCCCCTGCACTAGTGCTGAGTTCCTAAGGGTCAGCACTGCATTGTGTGGGTGGCGGAAGCCGAGGTAAATCCTCGAATTTAGTGCGGACAACTGGATCTAATGCTGTGTGCCTATGACTTCTTTCCTTTTTGCCAAGTGCATGCTGAGGGCACACTAACTCTTCCATGATTTGGCTTTAGTTTGGTAATTTTAAATCTTTTGAAATCAGTGGGGCCTGCTAATTTCTGTAGCAGTAGAATTAGGACCTACAGGTCACTTTATAGGAAACATAAAACAAAGACTCAGTATGTGATTTCTCTAGGGAGAAACAGTCTTCACCTAATATGCAGCTGTGACATTGTGATCCTGCATGAAAAGGTTAAGATCAGTCCGGACAGGGTTTAATGTGATATTTTCGTCTTATAACTTCAATCAGATATTTTTCAAGTAACTTCAGACACAAAGTACGCTGAAGTGAAAGATTTGAACTGAAGTCATACCATTATTAAGGAGTTGGAATAGGTACAATGCACCAGAAACATACAGACCTGTACATAATGAAACTTGAATTTCATTACTTATCTGCAGGGTCAACTGAAGCTGGGTCATCTCATTTCAATTCTCTGTTTTATCTTCTGCACTTTACCTGCACAGATCTGTAGGTCTTAGGAACAGGGTCCAGCTACAAACTGTCTCCCATGCAGTACCTTTGAGCACAAGAAGACACTAATCGAATTCAATTTTTTCCGAGGTCTTTAAAAGCCACAACATAAGTGTGTAGTAATGATACAGTTCATAACAGAATGTAGAATATCAGTTTATTTTATTTAAGTAACTGCTTAAAAAATAGGTGGATACTTTTACTTATATTAAAATAAGGTTATTAAGCATGTTTTCAGTAGTGGAAAAAGGTTGATTTGGTTGGGATCTGGTCTTGGTTAGTCAAATGCTGAACTGATTCTCTAGGTCTGACATATCCTTTCCTGGTGAAGGAATAAACTGATGACAACATTAATTTTTGATCACTGAATCTCACACTAATTGTGCAGAGTGAGACTACCAGATCTGCTCCATTTGTGAAAAAAAAGGGCTGAAACAGAATAACATCAACCAAGGAAATAAAAATAATTATCTTCTGAAATTCTTACCCTCAAAGGAAAAAAAAAAAAAAGAAAAAAAAACAGGTTAAAAGACTGGAAGAAAGAGATCAGAACTGATATTAACAGTGGCGTTTGAAGAGGGAGAGATCTGGATTTGTATATAGTCCTTAATATGTCATTCAAAATCAAAGCAAGGTGGGACACACTGAGGAGTTTGGAAGAGTGTGTGTATACACAAGACAGTCTCTTGTTTGAAGGGTTCTGCTGCCCACTTGAGAAGAGGGGCAACCTCCACCTTTGACAGAGAGGTGGCCTGCAGCCTTTGCTTTTCTAGCAGATGTTTTGACATCTCAGTGACTGCAGAGTTACAACTTTTTATATTACACTGAATTCCTTAAAATCCAGGTTTATGCTTCACTCTCTATACTGAGTATCATTGCCTCAAAAATCCTTCTGATTTCAAAGTTGTTTTTTAAGGTTGGGAAAACGAAGACGAATTAGTTCCACTTTGTCAAGCTTGAGTTATTCTAAGGCAGTTTAACAAGGCTCTTTAAGGAGGAGAAATATCCCAGTTCCATGGAGGAGCACAGCAGCTTTTCCCTGGGTCTCTTGGTGCTTAGGGACCTGCCTGTTAACTGTTAATATCTACCGCAGGACATCCAGTCTGTGCCAGAGTAACACCGGCCAAGAGAAGCCCTTCCCCCTCCTCCCTCATGAGTCCTTTGGTGTTCCTTCATTTGCACCCTGGAAAGGAGTGGGATGTTTTAAACCCAAGGTCAAAGGAAACTCTGTTAACTCAGAAAATCACTCTGCTGCTTTGGGGCATTTCCTCAGGCAGATCAAGCCATGCATCAAGAGGGCAGCCTGGGGCTCCTGGCAGACCTGGGGGCCTCCCTCTCACTGCTGCCCTCAGTAACCCCAGCAACTCGCTGGTGGGCCCCAGTGACAGGGTAGGGTTTCTGGCTTTCTGGCTGGCAGCCTTGCTGAAGGGTTTCCATGGCCACCCGCTCCAGGGCCGAGCTCCTGGCAGAGCCTTTGTGCCGCAGCCCAGCAGGATGGGCAGGGGCAGCCGCTCCCTGTGCACCTGCCACCCACCACCTTGCAATGGGCTCCTTCCCCACCTGTGCCCCATAACCTCTGCCCCTGCATGTACACAGGCACCTGTTTCTCCCCCTTCTTCTTGCTTTGTTTTTTTTTTTCTTTCCACAGGTTTTTAAAAATTCAGCTTAAGTAAAGAAACCAAGACCTTATCTTTCCCAGCACTTCCAAATGAGGCTGCAAGGCTGGTTCCTGGAGCAGTTAAGTCATCCCACAAAGAGTTAAAAAAATATCACCCCAGGCAAGGAAACAAACCAAATAACAAAAGGCACTTGTGCACTTGTGTCTTGTGGCTGAAGCAAACTCTTTGGAGTTTTGTGGACATTCCCCTGTGGACAGATGGAACCCCAGCCCTTGCCATGGTGGTGAGGGGATGCATGAAGAGGGCACTGTCCCCACAGCTCTGCCCCTCCGAGCTCCAGCATTCCCAGACTCCAGCTGCCAGCCTTTGCTTGAAGTGGACACACTGGAAGGGTGTTCCACAATGGGCAGCTGCCACATGCCTGTTGTCAAGGGGACTCACCAAGAACTACTCAGAGGCAGGTTAAAAGCCTGATCTTTCACCCTCTCTTTACTTCCAGGGCTGATACGTAATGCACTGAAACGTGGACCCAGGCTTCATCCCTATTAATCCCTTAGGGATGGGAAATCAGAGATTACTTTTCAATTGGAAATGGTGCTGCTAGTCTTTTGGGGAGTAAATCTATGCCAAGCAAACACATAGAAAGGGAAAAATCCTTTGTCCTGCCCAGGGGCTAGTTTCAAGAAGGTTTCATTCTAGCTGTGCTTCATTTACAAAATTACAGTTTTCAGTGGTATACATTGTTTCAAAAGATTAATATGGCAAAAGAAGTCACATTTGTTTTGTACGTTTCCCTTTCACACTGGAGAAGAACTTGCTCCATGCAATTTCTCCAGCTAGCAGTACTCTTTCAATATCCCTCACTATTTAAGTCATGCTGAGACCCATGAAAGATAACAAATTTATTCCAAATTTTGTCAAAACCCGTTCCCTCATTTCTAAGTATGTGTGGCCCCAGACTTGCAAACTACTCTTTGTGCATACGGAGATCTGTGCAAAGCAGCTTGCAGGTTCACAGTTCAAACTGGAAATCTGCTGCCACAAGGTGAACCAAATGATAAGACTGACAGACTTTAAAGTATATTTTTCATTGTCAATACTATTATTACTGAAGAGTGCTCACACTGAGCGCCATTTTACAAATAAGGAGTAATGCCTGCCCTGGGGAATTTAAACTTAAGCCTTTGTCTGCATAGCAGCTTTCATTCTGGGAATTCACTCGTTTAAGCATTCCCAAATTTCCTCTTGCACTCACAAATACATAGACAAGGAAATTGAGCCACAGAGAACTGAAGCATCTTCCACTGAAAGATTGCCTTTGGGAAGCTTGGCTCTTAGGCACACAGATGCTGCTACTGATCAGGAAGAATAGAGTCCAGAATGTTAGAGGTACACAGCAGAACTCTGCATCACAGTCATGGAGAGGAGACTAGGGTCTTGGTCTACGGCAAGCTGAACACGAGTCAGCAGTGCCCTGGCAGCCAGGAGGGCCAAGCATGTCCTGGGGGGCATCAGGCACAGCATCGCCAGCCGGGCAAGGGAGGGGATTGTCCCGCTCTGCTCTGCTCTGGGGCGGCCTCACCTCAAGTCTTATGGCAGTTTTGGGTGCCACAGTATAAAAAGATAAAAAGCTATTAGAGAGTATCCAAAGCATGGCCACAAGGATAGCGAAAGGTCTGGAGGGGAAACCGTACAAGGAGGGGCTGAGGTCATTTGGCTTGTTCTGCCTGGAGAAGAGGAGACTGAGGGGAGACCTCATCACAGTCTGCAGCTTCCTCATGAGGGGAAGAGGAGGGGCAGGCACAGATCTCTCCTCTATGGTGACCAGTGACAGGACCCGAGGGAATGGCATGAAGCTGAGTCAAGTAGGTTTGGGCTGGATATCAGGAAAAGCTTCTTCACCCAGGGGGTGTTTGGGAACTGGAACAGGCTCCCCAGGGACTTGGGCACAGCACCAAGTCTGCCAGAATTCAAGTGTTTAGACAATGCTATCAGGCACATGGTGTGACTTTTGGGGATGGTGCTCGTCAGGAGTTGGACTTCATTGATGCTTGTGGGTCCCTTCCAACTTAGGATATTTTGTGATTCTCTCAGTGTGCTGAGATCCCAGGGTGTGGAACAGCAAGCAGTGCCTTGCAAACGCTGTTCAGGCTCAGGAGTCGCACTTTCATATGGCACTGCCTTCCTGCCACACTCAAAGGGCCTGCAGATCCTGCTCATCTTGGCAGCCCTGGACAGTTTTAGTGTCCAGAATCCTTCTGCAAGCAATGTAAAAAGTCACGCTTTCTTGAGAACAACCTTTATCATGTTCAGATTTTATACCTTTGAAATCCATCCCTAGGCAGTTTTTATTGGGTGTGAGTGGCAAGGTTTTAGTAGCAGGAAAGCTGCAGGGATGACTTCTGTGACAGGACACCAAGTCCCGTGAGGGACAGAGCCAGTTGCATCAGGCCCCAAGATGGACCCACTGACGGCAAAAGCTGAGTCCATCAGCAGCACTTTGGTAATATATTTAAGAAAAAGTAAAAAGTGCTGCGTAGGAGCTGTGTGAGAGAGATGTGAGAAAAATGTGAGAGAAACAAGCCTGTAGACACTTAGATCAGTGAAGAAGGAGGAGGTGCTTCAGGTGCCAAAGCAGATTTCCCTGCAGGCTGTGGAGAAGACTGTGGTGAAATAGGCTGTACCCCTGCAGCCCATGGAGGACCATGGTGGTGAAGATACATTGCAGTCCACAGAGAGCCCAGGATGCAACAGGATCCTGGCAGGACCTGTGGCTCCACAGGGGGAACCCATGCTGGAGCAGCCCATTCCTGAAGGACTGTGCCCTTTGGAAAGGACCCATGCTAAAGCAGTCTTGAAGAGCTGCATTTTCCAAGTGTTCCCATGCTGCTTCCCTATCATACAATGCAAACAGAATAATGAACACTATATACATAAATCTATCTGCACTGTAGCTGCTGAACTGTGAAAAAATTTGTGGGTGGAGTGTGTGTGTGTTCCTGAAGAAAACCCTTTCCATACAATGCAGTCAATGTCATAGGGCAAGCCAAGCATCTTTAAAGCATCAAAAGTGGAAGATTTTTATTTGATTCTTGAGGGGGGCACAAATGCCTTTGCTATCCTCCCACTGGCATTTCCACACCTACACAAAGCCAGGAGCATAGGTCACTGTGACAGGCACTAACTCAGTATTGAGTTACTCTCTGCCATTTCCAAACCTGCCTCTATGCACCAGAGACTCTTTTTATTCTCTCTGGGACAGAAACATATCCATTCTTAAAAGATGGGGCTGGAATTTACAACGCCCTAGACCCATGTTGTGTTAAAACTGCCACTTTCTAAAATGGTCTTACATTTCCTGTGAAATCTCCTCACTTTACCACCTCAGCAAACAAGCAAGACCTGGGAGCTTTAATGCTGTAGCCTTGCTCCAAAAAGAAGTTACTATCAAAGCTCTCTGAACAAATTTCACAAGTTTAAGCTATTTATAACATTGCTCACTGTGATCTTAACAAGTAAGAAGAAAGAACATCGATAAACTTTCCCTTAAAGAAAGCACAGTGTGTCTCTGCAAGATGTTCCTGAAGAGAACAGCACGCAGCAACTTCCGACTGCAGCCTTGTGAGAAGACAAAGGTGAAGGTCATGGGCACCAGTTGTTCAGATTAAGAAACTCACAGGGATCACGCAATGACTACATAGACTCATTCTGCATTTGCAGAACACAGGCTTAAAGGGAACTGCTGAGACACCATGTCCAGTTCTCAATTATCACAGGAAACCATGACGCTCGGAGACTTTTTCATGAAGTTTAGTCTTAGAACTTGTTTGGGTTTTTGCCCTCATGACTTCTAGAAGAAGGCTCCTCATCTGTCAGACTGCTCCGGCGGATAAAAATCGTCTTATAATTTCCTGCAGTTAATAGTCTCATGGTTTTTTGCCAACATTATCCCTCAGGTCAAATAGCTCTCCCCTCTCCTGTCAGTTTTATAGAAAGCAATTATATCTTGCTGCAATTCAAGAGGAAGTTGCTTCTTTGCCCTCCACCTTCTCCTGCTCCTCCTCCAGCAGTGAATACAGATTAGAGACAAAAAATGTCAAGGCCACATCAATCATCCCATCTTCTTTCCTCTCGTAGATTTATCACAAACAGTTGGCACATACAGTAGGCAGAAGCCTACTCTACACACAGACCTATCACCTTCCCTGAGGGAATGACAACCATGCTAGGGTCAGCTGAGTATCACCACACTGAGCAGATGTTTGCTAGCAATATAAGGAAAAAGGGCCAACAACTGGTAACTAAATGTTATGGCAAGTCACAGAGCTCAAGCCAGTTTCCAGGCCCTGTTGAATTCGCTAATCCAGACATTCTGGGATCGAGTGGAAACCCGTGCCTTAAAATGAATCTCCTTTCTTGAGATGTTGTTCTTTATCAATAGAAATGTGTTTTTATGAGAATTACAAAGGGTACATTTCCTTCACCACATCTACTCCATCTCTCACTACCTTTGCAGAGCAATGGAGGCATTCACTGCTTACTGCTGATCACAGCCAAAGATCTCTTTGAATGAGAGAGAGAAGGCTCTGCTGCAGATCAGAGCGGTGGATGGATGTGTGGGACTGCAGCAGGGTGTGTCAGGCACCATCCACACAGAAGCATCAAAGACTCCTAAGAGGAAGCTAACAGCATCTGACTCCCTTCTCTTTGGCTTGAAAAACAAGCCCGTGACCAGGAGTATTCATGGGTACATTCATTATTTTAATTAATAGTGGAATCTGCTACAGCTCATGTGAACAGGTTGATACTTTGTACTTAACAGGTAAAAAATATTGGTTTAAATATTGTTTAATTTTTTTTGGAAGTGATTGAATAAAACATTACATTTATGGTATTTTGGCATGTGTGGTGGTTTTTCTTTTATTACTTTTGCTTCTAAGATACTTTAGCGCTTATAAAGGAGAGAGGTTGACAACCAAGAAAAGATATCTATTCTCTTCATTTGCAGACCAGGTACATTGGGGGCATCTGGCTTTTGAATATGACTATGCACTTTGAAGTTTGTCTTTTCTGTCAATAAAGCCAGCAGTTTTCCATTTCTGTCAGTGAAAACCATGAGGTACTTTGAAGTTTTCTTCTTCTGACATTTTTAGCAGCACTTTAAATCTACATATTATAAAACACACTTTAAAAATAAAACGTTCACGTGATTCTCTATGAGAATATTCAGTTTGGGTGTTTATTTTATTTCTGTTTTTCAGAGTAATGTCCCATTAAAAACGTGGTCTGAAAGATAGGTGCCTGAAAAGTAATTTTGAGTTTTACCCATTGGAATGCAAACATCCCTTTAAATCTATATAGGAGCCTAATAAAGAAATTAATAATAACAGCTACAATACTTAGCAAGGGAATAAAAGAAACATGAACTAATATTAAAATTATAAGTAAATAGAACATCTTACCGTGTGGTTTTAAACACAACATGTTATGATAATTGGAGATTGGTGTTGTATGAGTGCATTGATCTAAATTAGAGAAGGCAGAGAGTCATGTCTATGGCTAAACTTAACATATCAGAAATTATGGCAGAAATGGCAGAAATTTGTTTAACTGCAGTGTGTCAGCTTACTCCCATGTATTCAAATTTAACATGGATTTTTCGAGGACAGGAAAACAGATATTTATCTTGGCTTCTAGTGATATTTAGAAGATCATAGAGATTCATGTTAGCTAAGTCAAAGGGAAAGCCATTTGTCTAAGAAAAAATAGTTCATGTAAGAGATGAGAGATCGAGGATATTGGAAATTTCATTTACACATACAAAGCCTTATTTTTTAGTGTAGAGTAGCTAAACATTGGAAGTGGTTGCCCGGAGAAGTCCCCATTCTTGGAGATACTCAAACCCCTGGATAACGGTGTATCTTAAACCATACACTGGTACTGAAAAGGTCTGGACTGTTTCTTTTTTGGCATATCTACCCAAAGAGTTGAGAACTGTGGCCCTGCTTTGTGGGAAAATCCATATTGCAGAAATAAATTAGAAGCATTGCATGGCGGACTATAGATAGATGATACTTAGGCTATAGGTTGTAGGTAGGCCATAGACAGACAGTTTTTGTATCTTTAAAACAGCAAACCTCTGAGGCTGCTGCTGGCTGAGAGCAGTGCATGTCTGGCTACACATGTGATCACATTACGGTGTGCTCCATTTCAAAAGCTTTGACTGCTATTACCAGATCACATTTGCTTTGTGTTATGACTTACACACAAAAGCAGCCCAAGAATATTACAGGGTGTTGATCTGTTTGTGGCGGAGAAAAATGGGATGACCAGTAATGCCAAGACATGAATAAAAACGGAAGGAATAGTTCAGTGTATAGGTACCCAAATTTAATGGCATATCAGGGTCACTGAAATTCTCTAGATAAGATCAGAGCAGGAAATAAATGCAAGGCTTATGCCTGCACAAAGAGGCCATTCTTTGCTGACATACAAGTATTACACAAAGTGAGTGGGCAAAGTTTGCCTCCCACATTTCTTTCATTACTCATACCTAACACCTGCTAGTTAACTAATATCCATTTTTCATAGTGGGCTGCTCCAGTTCCACTGAACATTAATGTCAGTAAAACAATCTCTCACTTCACGTTACCCTTTATGGATAAAAATGGCAGTGCTGCCAAAGTCATGCAACCTGAATTTAGAGGTACTTACCAAGTTTTGAAGAAGGATATACCCTATTCTCAACCCCCAATGGGAGAACAGTGCATTGGAAGCAAACAAAAAAACCTTCAAATAGGCAGAGTGGCAATTTTCCAGTTTGGGATCTAAGTAGAACACCAGATTTCATTAGCATTACACTTCCTCATGAAACAGTTACAATAAACGCAAAGTCAGTTTTGTGTCTTGCCTGGGAAATATAACAGCACCTAAGCACACCACAGCATTGAAATGACCCGCGATAGATCAGTAACTCAGAGGGACTGTTGTCTGGTTAATTATCACCACCAGTATCTACAGGAGAAGAATATTATCAAAGTCACCCGCGCAATTATTGGTTCAGCTTGCAATACCTTGGCAGATTGCACCATGACCACATGTGGCTTTGGTCTGGACACCTAATGCTCTAAATCAACACTACCCTGATGGTTTCAGGGAGCCTGCAGTGACTTACATTGCCTGAGAGTATAAATACATCAATCTAGAGAGACAGAAAATAGACTGATTGCAATATGTTCTATTTTATGGTATGGCATCATGTACTATACAGCAGAAAGGAAATTGCTGATGAGGAAGAGAAAAGGGTTCTATACACATCTGCATCTGCTGAACAGAAAAAACTGGAGGATACCCTCATAACCTTTGCTTTCTAGTGTAGCAAAACAAAACATGGTTAGACACATTTATTCTGTATTCTCTAACCACACTGACAAGACTCTGATGAATGAGAATTGCCCCAAGCACAATATTCTCTTTTTTTCATTGTCAGTGACTCTCCACATAAGCTGTCTTTCATGCCCTAATTCTTTATGCTGGCCTGTGTGCATTCTGGGCTGTGGTGCTTTGACATGCTAATGAATTTTGCTGTGCTGTTAATAACTCAAAGCTACAGGACACCCAATGATATCATCATTACCAGCCTGTGTATGGCTGTTTTGTCTTCTTGCCAAATTTTAGTCTAGCATTTTCATCTGGGAAAAATAACATGCCTATCTGAGACGACAGGTAAGGGATATTTGGCATGATCCCTACATTATACTGACCTACATTGCTTGTGAAAATTAGGCCCCCTGACCTGTATGTTGGGTGTACAAGTTTAGCAAGGACATTCGCTTCCAGAGAAGGGATTTCCTTTTAACTATTTTCTATTGCTTTCCAAATGAACTCTGTGCTGGGAAAAAAGGAGTGGAAAAAAATGTGTTTGCTAAATGTGAGTAGTGCAGGCACATTTAATTCAAGTATTTCCAGGTAGCAGCATCACCAGCCTGCCCCTAACCTGGCAGAGCTGAAGGAATAGGGCAGCTTTTGTGACAGCCTCCATCTTTCCTTCAGAAACTGCCAATGACCTCCGGGCAAGTTTTTATTGTTCCACTGCAGCAGTGAGACTGAGAGCATAACTTCATTTCACATGTACCCAGACCCCCGTATCAGTACTTTTATGGCAAGTCTGAACTTTCAAAACAGTGTATAATCATTAACATCAAACCCTACAGCTACTCACTGAGATGTTATTACCACTGTTTTCTATTAGGAAGGGCATGCAAGAGACTCTGCCCAGTGTCACACAGTGACTTTGGCAGTCACATCTCTCAGACTGTATTCTTAATATATTAATTTTACGGCTGACTCTGACACTGGAATAATGTAAAATACATTTAGCACAAAGCCCCTGAGAAAACTCAGTGAAATGCTTTGCTTTTCCTTGATGGTTATGATTCCCAAATAACTTTTTGATGGAGGTGGACACTTTTCTGTTCATTACGGGAATAGGTAAAGAGAAGCACTTGAAGGGAAGGATTTTTCCACCCACATTCCCATCCACATGGCCACATGGAGTGCATCTGGGTCTCATGCGTCCCATTCAGTTCACTTTCCCAGGTCTCATGTTGCTTTGCACTAGCAGTCCCACTAGCTTGCCTCAGTACTGTGAGACCTGACACACTGAGGTGCCTCCAAAGATCCACAGCCTCACAAAAGTTTGTGATATTCGACACCATACAGAATGAAGCCATTAGTTTTAGATTCAGAGTTCGGTCCATGTTTGCTGTTCGGGTTACTGTATAAAGAGTATGAAAGGCTCTCCCTGTATTTCCTGCAGAGCAAAGAGCCAGTCCAGAGTTCCTTAGCTGCACAGCCAAAAGTGACTTTTTTCCGCACAAAATACTAGAGCAAAATAACTCCCCAATATTTCCTTTCTCTTCTCACATCTCTCAATTTTCCAAAAGTACAAGATCCCAGCGCTTCTCACTACCTGAGATACAGTGACCTATCACCCCCAGGCATCCCAGCCCCATGCCATCTCACGTCATTTCCCACTAGAAGCCTCATCTCTTCCCTCACTGGTAAGTGGTCCCTACTTCCCTTCCAGCATTGCTGTCACACGAGTGAAGAGGATCAAAGGAAGAAACCCAAGTTCAGGCCAGATCTTGTTCTTGTTTCTGATGTTATCCCATCAGAGAATGGGAAACCAGAACAGGGTTGGCAGTGGAGGGATGGCGTCTGCTCCTCTTGTTGTCTTGGGGGATGCTCAAGACACAGTAATTGCACAGATTGGTCCTAACCATCATGATACCCTCTTTTCACTCCTCCTTCTTCTCCTCCAGGGATGGCAGCCACACAGTATGAAGAGGGATGTGGATGCCTGACTCATTTCCTCAGTCACCACACAGTCCCAGGCCGCTCATTCTGACCTTTTCCAGTGCAGGCAGTGGGATGCTGGCTGGTGCCAACCACTGGACAGCCAAGGCAGCAGCCAATGCTATGGCTGGCCTTTACTGGGACAAATACTGGAACCTTCATTCCCTGTATTGTTCTGTATCCTTACCTTCCTTTTTGTGTTGCATATAAGTAATAGACCGGACATATCAAATAGACACTATTTGTAGAATCCATGCTCTTAGCTAACTCAAAGCTCTTGAATAAAATTCATGAAGAAAAATAAAAAACTCATCCCATTTTATACTCATTCTCTATCCTTCACAAGCATGTTTTTCTGTTTTTCACTAACTGTATTATCACACCACCGCTGATCATTTAAACGACAAGGTTTCATGCTAGTTGAAGAAAATTAGTAGTGAGGACAAAACAATATGAAAGCACCCACCTTTCTTAATACTGAGACTCTAAAAAGCCCCTGATTTTGGCTGTTGTCAAAAGCCAGTGGTTTACTCTTGTAAACCTAAAGAGTGCCAAAATAGAGGGCAAATTAACACTTCTGCTTATCAGTTACCTAGCAGGCATCTGTGGCATTCAGGTGCCAGAACCCGGATTTGGCCAGCCAGCCAGCTGCTGCTGTGGTCTCTGTCTGCTCAGTATTTCCTGCATCAGGAGACGATTTCTTCTAACTTCCAATGGGTTTGCAGCTGTAAAGGTCACACTGCTGACTATGTTGCTTTTATTCTCTTTTTTCTTTTATGACTTACCACACATGGCCGAGGAGGAGCAGAGCTTTTGAGAGCTCAAGATACCTTTCAGATGTTATTTTTCTTGGGACTACACCGCAGTATTGCTTGTAGGCTGTATAAGGTCCCTGCCCTAAAACACGCATGCAATGAGATCCAGTGGTTGAAGGCTCTGGATGACAGCCTAAGGAGTCACAGCCATTGTCATGCCTTGTCCTGGCATCACAGCTGACAGGTGTTGGAAATATGATGGGATGTTTTCTTAACTACATATTTTAGATGCTTCTAGAATCTGCACTGATTTTCCTTTTTAATAGGAAAATTTATACCAGGTGGGGGCTACAGGTCAAACAAATGAAATAATTGCAGCTTACAGTTTTAAAATAAAAAAATAATTAAGGAATAATCTGAAAAGATGGAGAAAAATAAACTGTACTACTGATTCAAGGTCGTGGCTGTAATACCAGTTTTTCCTGACTCCATATTATGTTTCAGTTCCAGGCAAAGAGGCTTTTGATGTTTTTTACATTAGTGAAAACAGCATGTTTTACTAAAGAAATAATTCTAATTTTGTGAGGTATTGTTTTGTCACTTCCATTATAATAATGATAGCAACAGTAAAGATTTATTTACACCATTGAAACGTGCCAGTAAGTCTATTGGCTCACATTAAAGATTCAACCAGCTCATAGAAGTCAGTGTTTAAGGAAGAGTGTAAGAATAGGACACACATTGCACCTCCCACGCTTCAGCAGTCCAGAGAAGCTCTTTATCAAGAAGTTGAAGTAACAGCTATTTCAGCTGTCAGAGTTTTTATCTTCTACAGACTCATGGAGAGCACTCATCATTCAGCATCCAAAGTACTCTGCAGCATGTGTTCCGCTGTTTGGCTGTGTACTATGTGGAAAGTACATCCTTTTGCCTGCTTGGAACTGAACAGTGAACATAACAAGTTCCTTTTATAGGTATGATTTCTGAATTATGAGAAATGGTGAAAAACACTCCATGCTGATTTCTTATTGTCACTGAGACTTTGTAGACCCATATGACACCACTCCCACCTCCAAGCTGCTTCACTTCTGCTTTGAAGACACTTGGATGGCATACTCATTCCTAATAGATGTGTCATTCCTTTGATCTCTTCTGCTTCTTTCCTTTGACTCTTCCATACCCTTGTTGTGACAGAGTAGTTTGAAGAGATGACAGTATTGAAGGTGTGGGTCCATTGTGAATTCTTTTGGCAATGTAATGACGCTTTTTGTGTTGTTTTCTATTTCCTTCCTAAGAATCCCTAGTTTTAAATAGTTCATTTGCTTCCTGTAAAAGGAAAAATGGCTGCATTACAGGAGTCTTCAAGAACTGTGCCGTGCTGAACACTGACACAAATAATCCATTACAATAATACTGTCTTGATGGATGGTGGGATGATGCGCTGTCTGAACTAATGATTAGACGAGTTGCATTTCCCAGTTTAATGAGACACAGTGATGTAAGCAGATTTGACAGTTGTTTCCTGAGAGGCTGCCTGCCCCTTGTTGAAAGGCTTCCTTGCCTAATGTTTGAGAAGAGAGAGACGTCATTTACGTGGGTGTTTTCTTGCTCTGCAGGCAGCCAATTATTGCCTATCACGTCTCACACACCTGCTATTTTGCACACACAAATCTAGGCGGATGTCACATCCTATTTTCACAGCTCCAACTAATGAATTGAGGCAAATGTGGAAAATGCAATAGCCCAGGCCTTGCAAGTGAGGTCAGCATTGCCACCAATTACATGATTCTCCCCTGTGTTATGGAAAAGTCAAACCATTAATGCAAGCATGTGGCTAATGTCCTACTGAGCAACTAGGTAAGGATTACATGTGCAAATTCTTATCACTTTGAAGCTCTAGCCATATGTGGGGAAATTGGGTTTCTTTCCAAATACTGAATGTAGAAATTGGCTCCGAAGACTATTTTAAATTATTCATAGAGCTTAAAATGTACCAACTAAGGTTTTTGATCTGGGAGTACCTTGGTTTGTAATCACTGCACTGTGGTCTGGAATCAAGTGCCTGCCACAGATACTTTCTTAAGGCCTTGTTTTATGTCATCGGCTGCTCTCCAGCTTTGACTGTGTGTGGTGAAGTTCATCCCACATGTGCAATGCCAATAAATAACATTTCTGCAACAGTACCTCTCAGTATGAAAGACCTTTTTCTCAAATTGTGCAGGAATAGTGAGCCAGAGATACTACTGACAGTCTACAATAATTGTCTGATAATTGACACGGATCTCAAATTCCTTTCTTTTCCAGAGTCAGTAGCTCAACCTGAAATGAATACCAAAAGCTCAGCTTTTATTTCCACACTTCCTAAGCAGTTCTTTGAGGCTTTTTCTAGTTCAGCATTTTTGTGGCTGAGAGCCGATCCCACAAAGACAGCCCTTACCTCACTGGACCCGCAGTTGCACAAAGGTTTTCAGGTGTTTCCATGCATAGCATCACCTCTGGAATGGGCAGTGACATGTTTGGTGGAACAGAAGGAATTGGGGATATCAACAGAGCAGCCTCCTGCTTGCATCCTGTCCCCCACAGTCAGACTGGGAACAGGCTGGCTCAAGTGCAGCACTGTGGCAGATGCAGGAGCTTAGCACCCAAAGGGAGATGAGGGGATCAAGGCCTTACAGGCTGAGTGTGCACATATTGAGAAGCCAATTTGTCCACAAATTTGAACTTCTGATAGTTCCACAGGGACAATTAGAAATAAGAGTGGTTTAAGCTGCTGTAAAACACCCCAGTTTGTACTGAATAAAGTACTGTCTCTGGAGGGCACTGGGATCCATTCGATATATGGGAACATCTGCCCTACCTCAGACAGAGTAGCTAAATCATTTTCTGTTTTGAATCTCAATGGAAGTACAATCACCTGTAATGAAGAAAACCACCTTCTGATGAGATGCATAGGAAAAGTCCATTAATAAATTTCCTTACAGTCATGAGTGACTGAGGGTTTTCCCAGGCAATATTCTATGTGTTTCTATCAAAGTTTTTACAGACATTTTTATAGATAATGTTCACATATCCTGATTTGATCAGGAAATGAAAGCTGGCACAATGATGGATTTTTAGGCACTATCAAGATAGCATCAGTGTGCAGGGATTTTATTTCATTTTTTTCAAAAATATATTCCTTCTGTGCAGGGATTTTGCCAAGTAGTACCAATGATTCCCACTGCAAAATTAAGTTAAAAGGGGGACAGGTTATTTTATTGTCTGGCTCCACTGATTGAGTGATATAAGGAAAGCATTAGTTCAATTGTTATTACCGACAACAATCATTACATAGAAGCTCTCTCTGCTGGGAGAATGTGATTCAAATCTTGTTTTTTAATAGAGCAAAACAGGGAAGATCACTCAATCTTACCTGTAGGCATGTGCAGAGCTAATGTATCTAAGGAAGATGTGTGACTGAATGGTTATTGGTGATGCTGTCTACTCTGATTTCATAAATTGCCTACTCAGTTTTCTTAAACTCCATTCTCCCCAGTTCTAAGAGAATATGTCCATTCATTACCTTTGGATGGTTTGGTTCTATGAAAGTTTATAGTACCAGATTACAACACTTAGGTTTGTAAAATAAGCTCTATAAAAAATACAGTCTCCACATTTCTGACCTAACTTGTCTTTTTCATTACAAACCATTTTTTTCTTAAACACTAGGTCAGGGTACCCGTAAAAATTGGTTGGAAATCCAGTTGGTTCTCAGGACATAGGATGGTACGAGCTTTTGAACAGCCTTTTTTCCTTCTCTTGCATGGCCAATATATTAGTGAAACCACACTGGTAATTTTATATCTTATGTCATCAGGATCCATTGCATCTTCATTAGAGCAAGTAATAAGCAGAGCTTTGTAAGATTGGTTGAATCCTATTGTCTGAACTCTGGAGTAATTCAGTGATGGATGCAGCTACATGTTTGTGTTACCCAGCAGGAATAAGTGCACAGCAGGGACTTGTAGCTGCCCTCTGCAGCACCTGTGTGCTGTGGGAAGATGCAACTCTCATCATTAGGAGCCCCGAGTCTGGGACAGGCAGAAGGATCACAGCTATTCTCCCTTTCTGACAACTGATGCACCCCTCACAAATTATTATTTTGACTAGATTACTTAGGTCTTACATGGATTACTAGAGGTATACAGGGTAAGACCATATTAGCTGTGGTTATTGCACAGTTAATCACATGGGATTTGATCTTCGACTGATGTCAGCCTGCTCAGGCTCATTGAGGAAGTTAAGAAACACTCGCTGGTAGCAGCTGAGCAGCAGAAATGTGCTGCACAAGATAAATAACTTCTTGTAGAAAACACTATGTGAATATCCCAAGCTATTTCTATGCCACAGCCATGAATACAGTTTGAATATATCAATGTTACAAAATAAAAGCAACACTGGCATGTTGTGCAATTACACATGTATTTTATATCCAGTGAAAACCAGAAACTACTTGGACTCCTGACCCTGTTAACTGAAGACATATGAATCTTGCCTGTCAGACTAAAGCATATAGCTTAGCCCAGGGAGAAGAAATTGTGCAGAATTCATCATTCTCGAGGGGAGGGCACACTGCAATGACACACTGCACAACCAGAGCACTTGAGGAGCTCTGCCTAGGAAAAGGCACCTGGTTCTTCAGTGGTAGTTGCAGAAAGTTGTCCCAGGGGAAGTCATCCTCACTGAAGTGAAGAGTGTGAGGTACATGGCTGATGGGAAAACACTGTCATCTACAGACATATTGCACTGGTTTTATACCACAGACAGTATCACACACTGTCAAAATCAGCATCTGGTTTGCTTCACACAGGAGTGCTTCCAGAACTGTCCCCTTAAAGTGACAGAAAAGAGTAGATAGAATTGCTTCAAATCTCTCTGAAGTGAGAGTGAAATGCAATGACATTTGCAAGGATCCAGCAAAGAAAGGCAACTGGTTAGGTCAGAACTTGAAGAAGGGCAGGCCTTGTCATGCCAAGGCTCAGCAAGCATATTGACAGTCATGTCAGAGAGTAAACCTTGAGAATACGGTCTAGTAACCATATTAAGTTATTACCACAGGAGGGGACACAGACTCAGGGACAGTGCCTCATTTCTTGGCTTTTCTTTCTGTGACAACAGCCTCAATCAAACACACAGTCTCTTGGCACCGCTGTGTCCTTTGATAGCTGACACCCTGCTAAGCTGTGGGTGAAGCTGACAGACTCACAGTCAAAGACTTAGAGAATATTCCCGCTGCAGACCCTTTCTGCTTTTCCCGAGCTTTAAGAAAATGGGAGAAATGCTTGCAATACAAATAGGGGGCTTTTTAACTTTAAAAAAAGAAAAATCCTTGAATTTCAGTAATGTTCACTCTATCGCATAATTATATGTGTATGAAAATTTACTGAAGTGTGGGGGGTATGGATAGGACGAAACACTAGTTTTCTGATGATATTAGGGCAACACGATTTTTTTAAAAGCTCTTACATATAATAAGGTATTTTCTGCTCCTGATGCTGGTTTCCATCAAGATGAAAGGCATTCATGGATTCTCCTCTGTTGGAAGGATGCCTGTCATACTTGATGGCACTATTAAAAATTACACCTTTTTAAAAAATCTGCCATTTTTTGGAACAAAAACATGGTTTGAAACAAAGGCCTGTGGACAAAAAAGGTCCTAACCGTGCTTTACTGCTGCCATCTTCCGACTTGCAGGCTAAACTGCAGGGGTTTAAAAGAAACCAGCTCAGACTGTTTTTTCCTAACGTGCTTTCCAGTAAATGTCATTACATCTGTGATAAAATAGAATGGGATTGCAAACACGTGGTTTTGGCTTACAAAGGGACCATGACTGCACGAAGTACACTCCTATGCTCCAGAGACTCCAAGATAAGAAAGGCAGGACTTGAATTTCATTCTGAATCTTGTTGGTTAGATGTACTCGAATAGGAGCATGAAGCTACAAGGAAAGAGAGACTCTTATGTCCTCTTTTTTACAATTCCTTTTATTAATAATTACGATCTAAAGTTACCTTCTTGGTCACATTTCTAAAAGAAACTGTGAATTCCAGTTGCTGATCATCCACCCCCAAAAGCTTGTTCAACTGCACAGTAAAACCAGCTTGTCAAACAGAGAAGGACTTAAAGAAGAAAAAAAGCTGAAAAACTGAAGCCCTCATACCACAAGGAGAGGAAAAAATCCATGGACTAACTACACCTATGTACTCGAGTTTCCAAGTAGTATTGACTGTGTAGAGGGCTCAGATACCATCATAAGAGATGATATGAAATCGTGAGATAGGAATAGTTGGTGTGAATTTCATATGAGTGGCATTACCTTGAAGTGTCGGTCACAATGAGATAATGCAGTGACGCAGATGGAGGCTTTCACAGTATCCACTTCTCATATCCTACTCAGACATTTGGGCTCCTAATACTTATGCTCTAAGAAGATGTTGGGGAATGAATTCAGCAAAAATCTGGGCCAGAGGCTGTGGCCAGATTACTCTCACCCCAGAATATTCATTCCCCTCCTCAAGCAATGCTTGACTTGCAGCCAGTTTGTTTATGCCTGCCTTGCAGCAAGCTCAATTAATACACAGTTCAATGCAGTCTGCACTAATACTTTCCTTTGAACCATTTGTGCTGGAGCCTTGGAAGAAAGAGTGGCATGGGATTAATCTGTGCTTCTTAGCAAAGCAAAGCCCAAGGCACATTCCACCATAGCTGTGACCAAAAACCTATATAGAGCAACTGATTTACTAAATAACCTCTAAAACATAATGTTTGCCTTGGAGATAAGAGGGGCTGGTTTAGTTTTCATTTTTAAAATAATTACTTAAGATATATTGTCAATAAAGCTGTACCAGCCTCAGTAATGAGACAAGGCAGCACATCAGACATTCAGCAGACTCCAGTCAGAGAGAGACAGTACCGGTCCACTTCTAATTGCTCTTCAGTCCTGTTCTCCACGACAAAACCCAGTCTTCCCACTGATTTGATGATGTTTACCGGTGTTTTGCACAAATTTATTTCTCAGAGGATGTTGTTAAACATCTGTTGTCGTATCGTACCAGCTACAAGCTGTGACTGGTTTCTGGCAAGTGATCCAGACTGAGGCCTCCCAGGGAATGTGGTTAAAGGAGGATGCTTCATCTGGACACCTGACTACAGCAAGCACTGGTTCTGCATCATTCATCATACCCATCAGCCAGGTTATTTTGAGGACTGTTCTGACACTTCTGCTCCACTGTGTTTTTAAGGCTCTCTTCTATATCCTATTTTTTTACCATGTGTTCCTTCCTCCTCACCTCTTCCGCCTTTCTCCTCTAACATGCCAAATGCTTTCCCTGCTTTGTGTTCACATCCAATGTCTGTATAAACAGAAAAGGAAATTTTGTAGATAAGAAATCTATTCACATTTGATTATTTCCTAGCCTTTGTATGTCATTTTATAAACCTCATGGAGAAAAATAATCCCTTATGGAATGGTGCAGCCCTTGTCAGCCCCCAATCCTGTTTGGAAACAGTGGATTTAGAGCTTCATACATTGTTAATTTCACAGTTAAGAACTGTGTAGAGATTTTGCAGGATGAAGGTTTAGTTTTGCTGGAGATTCCTCTTAACTCCTTTGTTTAGCAGAAATCGGTTTCTACTTTCTTTTCTTTCCATACCAGTAAAATCTCTAGCGAAGTAATAATCCCACGTGATTTACTGGTACTTTGGACTGATGCCAGCTTTGTTTTAATCCCAGCTGCTGTTTTATCCTCCGGGTATTTCAGTTCACAACAAAGTGCCCAGCGCAGTCCCCAGAATCTCGTGTGAGCACAGTTTTTATTATTTTTATTCAGTCCCTTTGCTTTGTCCCTCATGGCAGAGCCCTGCTGGTTCTCAAACTTGACCAATTTGATTACATTTAAACTATCTTTAAACAGATGCATCCCCTGGGTGAAACTTCTTCCCTGATTAGCCTGGATGGAAAGCATCTGTTTTCCCTCTGGTAGAGTTCCTAAAATCAAAGCACAAAGACAGGCACTGGTCGTGTCTCGTGGCATTGGCTGAAGTCCAGAAGGCATGTGGTGCAGCAGCAAAACTTGAATTTGGGCAGGTTGACCCAAAGACAATAGCACAACCATCCTAAAGATGAAAAAACAGGAGTAACACACCTACACAGCGATCTCAAGCTGCTGCAATGCTTTTGGCCTTGGTGATGGGGTTTGTATCAACACTGTGGCAAATGTCACAATCCAAAGCATATAAAATGCCTAAACCCAGAAGTATTATTATTTGAGAGTTACTGCCACTCTATCTACAGCAGTCCTGCGTTCCCTTCTGTCTCATTCCCTGCCCAGGGCCTGGGGGTTCCACTCCCTTCCCTTCTAGTGCTGAAATGTGCCACAGTGGGAATGGGTAGGGGATGCAGCCAGGTCCCACTCGTCTCCTCCTGCCAACGCTGTGCCCTGCAGGACTCCCTTGGCATTCGTCCAAAGAAAGGCTAGAGCAGAGCAGAGGTGACTTGTGACCTGGAGCCATGGGAGAAGTGGGAAGGGGAGACTTGGTGGTATTCTGCCCTCCAAGAGGGGAAAAGAAGATCCTGATGCACAGTACAGCCCTGTGCTAGGTTTGCCACCACGAGGTGATATTGCCCAGAGGCAGGTCTTCTGAGGGAAATGGATGAGTCCAGCCAGCCCTTGGCTGTGGGTTTCACCTTGGAGGGAACCAGTTGTCTTACTCTGGAGATGCATCTGGAATTACAATCCCATATGTGTGATGTGAACCGTCTGTCATGGGGCTGTGCAGACACACCCTAAACCTACACAATGCATTGAAGAGGACACCGAGCTGCAAACACTTCTTCTGACTCCAGCCTGTCCTTTCAAAATAACTTTTCCTCTTCACCTCTGGAAATAGGTCTGTCTTCTCTCTTGCAGTGATTTTGTGACCCACAAAATTGGCTCTTTGCTCCTCAAATTCTCCTGCTGTCAGGAGTGCACCCTCTCCCCGACCAGACAGAACAGTTACCCCAAAATCAGCCCAGTTAGCTGATATGCTGGTGTTGCAAGCTGGTGGACATGGGGAGTGAGGAAGGGAGGTGGCCCTGCTGCTGTGCACCAGCAGCTGTGTTGCTTATGAGGCACATGAGATAATCAGTCCATTAGCAGGCTGACATCTTGATGGCCTAGTGACCTCCTCAGGACATGGACCCATGTGGCCTCATGTGTGGCTGAAGCATCATGAGGGAGGTTCTGGAGGGGCCTGAGATGCATTTCCCTCTCACCAAGAAAAATTCAAAGATTTATGGATAATAAAGTCTTGCAGGCTATTGGCTTGATTACAAACCAAATCCCTTGCTGGGTGTTGTAGCTAGCAAACTGTGAGCTGAGGATTTTTCAGGGCACTTGGCTTCGAGGGCTGATTTCTCCCAGGAGAGATAGGCATCAGGAGAAGAACCCACAAACACAGATGAAATTTCACCTGCTTTTCATTTTTCTTAATAGCAAGGTGTGTTTTCAGTTTGTTACTTACTTCATGCAGATCTACTCCCATTTTTGTGTGATCCCTCTGAGGCCTTTTTCACTTGCAAACTATTACTGCCTGGTATTTGTCCCCTATGCTAGTTCTTTAGTTCTCCTCTTGCATCCATTTCCCTCCAGTGCTGAAGTAGTGAAGAGACAAGGTTAGCACAGACCTCAGTGACATGCAAACCTGGGAACCAACCAGTAATACCTACTCTGGCAGGAGAGTGAGCTGCAACGAAATTTTCAACATAAACCAGTCATTTCAACATCGCAGAACCATTCCAGAGTGTCTCCAGAGCAAAGACTCCAAAACTCTTTCAGTGAGGGAGCATCATGCTCGCTTGAGGAGAGAGAAAGTCTGGGAGCAATGAGGTGAGATGTTAGTACTCATTTGCTGCAGAGCTTGGCCTCGGGATCCTCCCCATCCTCTCAAAACATGAGACTGTGAAATTCTAGGTATGGTGGAAACACACTGTGGTGGAGACAATTAATTTTTGGAAAAGAAACATGGTTTGTCCTTGTTGAAAGAAAGAGTTTTAAAGCAGCAGCAACTGCAAAAAACTGATAAAGGGAAGCAAAAATGGTTTCGGTCAACTTAAATGTGAACACATCCTCTTTCTTTTTGTCTGGATTGCTTTTTACAGAGTACCCCTGTGGGTTACATACTAGCAGGGAAAGCCTTAACGTTGTCCAACAGGTATAACTTTGCTGGGCAACTCTGTGCATATTTTCCTAATATCCAACAGGCTGGACACTCCCAGGTTTTGCTACTTGTCCTCAGCCTTATGTCCCCCTGTAGCTATACCCCACCTGAATGTAAATATCCAAAAATCAAAAATCTTAAGATTAAAAAAAAAACCAGCAGCATCAGGCTCTGAGGAGCATGGGGAGAGTTTCCACTGTGCAAACACATCCACGGACACACACACCGTAAGTATCTGATTAAATGCCTGTCATAATTAACCCAGAGCCAGATGTTGCTGTGGTGGTGATGGGGCATGTCAGGTCCTCTAGTCCATTTGGATCAGATACCACAGATCTTTGTACATTTAAATAAAATAACAATATTTGGGAGAAAAACATGACAAAGCGTACACTAAAAAGGCCACACCACAAGGATCGGTTTTTCCAGTATTTGAGATGTGATGGGGAAATCTGAGTGAAGAGTCAGACCTGTGAACCAGAGCAGATCTGCTGGAAGCTGCCAGTGCTCCTGTGATAGGTAACAGAGAGCTGGATCCAGGAAGGCTGTGTTAGTGCAGGTGTGCTTGGATCCCTCCCCACATCCCAACAAGCAGGACAGTTTCCCTAGGAGGTCTCCCTGTCTGAGCTGATGGTTGCTTCTTGTTTAGCTGCTGCTGAAGTCCTCAGGATGGAGAAACCTGGAGGAGTGGCACCCATGGGCCAGAGCCTACTCCATGCTCAGAGGCAAAAAGGCACTGCGTGTAGTTTCTGGCCACACCAAGGAATTATCACACTACTTCAGATGAGATTCTGGGATGAACCAAGCACCTGTAATTTCATTTACTGATATCCATCACGTCTCAAAAACAGGCGCCACAGCTGAGAAGATGTACATTAAAGAGACACCCATTACATGACTCATACACAGAATCACATTAATTTAATCAGATGCTAAGGAAAAAAGCCAGAAATTATGCAAGGTTATTGTCTGTGCCTTTCAGAGCAGCTTACTGAGCCCATGCTCCCTGGCACCTAGGGCTCTCAGATTGGGGGACAGATGGATTATGTAGATGAAAACAAATCACATGCTGTGTAGCTGCAGGAAGACACAGATAGAATTTTCCCTGGAGCTGCTAGAATTAATAGACCATCATGGAAAACTCACCAAGCAAGATTTTGAGCTGAGAGATTCCAAAATGTCTGGAGAAAACAGCATAGGACTGCAGGCATGTGGTCTGTTTGCTGGAATACAACCCCTGAGTTTGAAATTACTGTGATTCCTTAAAATCAGCTTCCTTTCATGGCTCTAAAATATTATTCAGACGCTGAGTGCATGATGGCTTGTGGAAACCCCCCTGCAAGTATATGCTTAAGTATGTATTTACCTTCATGTGAGGATGAATCACTAAAGTGTGAATATCTTCTGAAATGTTCTTCCAGGCTGCTGCCCTGGATAGGGAGTTAGGAAAGAAGAGGCAGCAGTGCTTATATGAAAGGGAATGTGGATCTCCATGACACTCTGGGAGGAATGGATGTTTACATGTAATCTTTGACAGATGGGGATGTTAATGCTTTCATTTTATGGATAAAGAAGAGAGATATTAGATGATTGCTGTGTATTACAGAGTAGTAAAAGCTCTGTGATGAGGATAAAATTCTGGTCCTCCAGGGAGGAAACCTCTTTTCTCGAATTCAAGAGTAGAGTCTTTGTGAAATGGATGATTTGCAGAGGGGAGGCAATAGCAACACTGGCAGCATTCACTTTTGAGGAAGAGCCTAGGAGTGAAATACAGGAAGAGTATACAGAAATACAAAGAGAACAGGTCATAGAATATTGATATTTTAGTGAGATCCATGATTTTTAAAAAAACCAGAACTCTGGGTTTAGAGATGAGGGTTAGCAAGAGCAATAAAACATCGTATGCAACCCAAAACTATTTGAGATTGCTTTCTGTGGTGCAACAAAATTCTGGAACACATCCACACAAGCACATGGTATTAAATTAATCACTGTAATGATCCTTGATTATCCACCCTTCTTCCTCCTTCCCCATCATTCCTCACTTCCTATCTGAATACAGCTTCCTTCATGTTTCAATGACAAACTCCCCAAAAAAAAAAAAGGTATAGAAATGTCAGGGGAGTTTACAGGCAGGATGTTTATGACTGTTCTCAATGTCAGTTTATTTGCCCATTCATACCTTCTCTCCTGGAGTAATCCATCCTGCAAGAATGACTGACAAGTGGGTCTGGAGCCCTACAATGGTGGAAATACAGCAAATTTGCAGTGTCTGTAGGAAAAAGGAAGCCAGTTCCGAGGGCTTTCGAAAGAGCATCAATTCCCCTTGAAATAACAGGCAGAAACATGCAGAAGAGGAAACAAACACCAGGGAAAGTCAGTGCTGTGGGCACTAAAGGTGCACATGGGTGCTGGAAAGAGGAAACTCAAGAGTATGCTAAGAGGAAGCAGAAAAGGTGTTTCTGGAGAAATAGAAGCAGAAAAGGTATTTCTGGAGGTCACTGCTCATGTAAAGCACTTGCTAATGCCGTGGCCAACACATCAGCAGTCTCAGGAAGTTTATAGGATTTGATGCTGCTGTTCCAGAGTAATGAAGTATTCTTGAAAGCAATGCCAGTGGCTGATCAGTTTGCTGGTTCTTCTCCTGCCCCTGTGGCAATCCCAGCTGAGATAACCAAAGGCAAACCAGTCTCTGAAATCAGCGTTGTCGAGGTGGTTTTATTTGTGTGCTTTGAAAAGATTCCAAATCAGGTCAGGATTCAGTAGCACTTGCTGGGATTTTAAAAAATGCTCTGTTAGAAGTGACCTACCAAGAAAAACAACAAAAAAATTGGCTTGTGCTCTCGCTTGTGCTTCTATTTCTATATAAAAACAAGGCATAAGAGGATTGGGACTGCTTCTTATAGCTCTAAAAGAAAAATATATGTAAAATGTCAACTCTGGCTTTCACTATTTTTTGCTGAAGAATTTGCAGGATGTCTCATAGAGTGCTTGCCCATCTCTTAGCTAAGATAGAAGAATTATCCAACCATTTAACATGACTATATTTTCCCTTACATATTTGTAGGCATTTCAATGAAACAGAATAAAAGTCCCCAAAGGACATTAATAGTTTTAATGAAAAACTGTTACTCCTCTCAGCAAAGCAGATTTCATATGTATATGTATTATGCCAGTTATCCAGCGAGTCTATTAGACAAGCCCTGGAGTTATTAAAAAAAGAAAGCAAGGGGATATTATTGGATAAAGAGGGAGAAACCTCTTAGGCCTGTTCCATACAGCTTAAACAAGGGAAGAAAGCAAACATAATTCTTGTTTCCCCTTGGCAGGACACCCTTAGATGGAGCTCAAGACATTTATAAGAGATGAGATATAGGGGAAAAAGTGGGTCAGAGCCTGAGAAGAGAAGGAAAGAAAAAAGAGGGTAATTTCCATTACAGTCTGAATTTAGACCTCTGTTGTCTTCACTTTTCTACATGACTGACATAAACGATCCTATGGCCTATTTGCAGCTATTGTTGGAACAAGATGTGGAGCCATAACTGATGAACTGAGGTTGCCCAGAGTGAAATTCAACAGGATGCTGATCTTGCTGACAAATGGCAAGTAAAGCTGAATATTAAACGAAACATTCATTAAAAAACTCCCAAAGCAAACAATAAATGCTCTATACATCTAGGCTGAATGTGATCAGAGCATGACAGCTTGAAAGGCCACTGCACAAAAGATAGGCTGTAAAATGCTGTGTATCCACTGACTAACAAAAGCTCAAAATGCAGAAGGCACAAAAGAAGAGAATTCAGGGGAAATCATAGATTTTAGTGTACAATCTCTGTTCATGCATTTTAACGCTGAGAATTATATTCCAAAACACGAAGTTAATGCACTTTCCCTGATGGAACCACTTCCACGGCTTTCCTGCACCTCCTGTGCCAGGACACAGAGGGCCAAATTCTGCCTGTAGGTACAGGACTAGGTTACATCACTGAAACACCGCATGGTCTATGGTGCTCCTTTATGATGGAAATCAACAGATAATGGCCATTTAGCCTCATTTCTCCATTTTTTTGTTTTTCAGACAAGTTTACAGCCCATGAGCACAGCACAGCGCGTCTGTCTGCAGCAGGCTCACTGTAGCAGGATCGCTGCAGCACTCCACAGCTCTAAAACCAGATAACCCGGGACCTGAGGGGCAAAAGAAAAATCCCAGACAAGCTCAACACTTCTGGGAAGACTGTCGAGATTATAGAGGGGAAAAAGTAAGTGGTCTGAGGAATATTTGGACAAGAATGACCTAAGCTGAGAGAAGAATTTGGCCCAGCATGGATACTGAGTAAAATCCATGCTCCTGCAAGCCAAGAAGGGGCTGGCAGTGCCTGGGGTACCACCAGAGAACTACATTCTTCTGGATTTGCATTACAATTGATTTCTAAGCCTAACCCACTCATTCAAGCAGACTCTTCTTGGACAGACATAGCACTTAGGCAGGCTGACTAGCAGTGGAGAGATAGATAGTAGTATTTCTTCCACCCAATGGCCTTCCCTTTGCATCCTCCTCCTTCCTGCTCCTGTGTTGCACCCTTGGCAATACAGAAGGCTGCCTGTAGCTTGGCAGGGCAGTTTCCCTCCAGCAAGTCGAGAAGAAACCACAGCTCTGCAGAGCAACCAGGCAGAGCAGTCATCATGTTGGGAGCCATCACTCAGCCACCCTTGCAAACCACCCCAGCAAAGCCTCTCCCACTCATGAGGTGCTCTTGTCAGGGGGGCCAGCATGGGACAGGAGCTACCCCCAGGAAGGGGTTTAGCCCCCTCTGTGCACCTGGGCTGCCTATTCCTCTGCACGGCTTGCAAAGCACAAACAGCCAGGCAGGATCGTGGCAAATCATCCCATCCACTCCAGGCTGGACATCGCAAGGAACAACTGGAGAGTGTCATGACTCATTACAGACTCTTCGTCAATCACTGCTGGAAGATAATGGCAAGAGCTGCAGTAATTAAAATCACAAGTGGGAAGAGTCAGCTTGAAAGACTCAGTCTCTTCCCGGCCCCATGTTCCATACTGATCCTAAACACAAAACACATTGCACAGGACTGCTACCTGTATACAAACTGCAGGAGTGGGAATTTAGCCACAAGCAGACAGAAGAGCCCCAAACTAAGAAGGGTTTAACTAGATGAGCATTTTTTTTTTCCACATTCAGAAGCACTTTTTCCCCATTGCAAAATCCATAATTAATTCCCTCCCCCCGCCTCTCTCTGCAGCCTCAGCCCGACAAGCCTTTGAACTCCTCCCCCACGCTCCGAAGATTTCTTCTCTGCCCACACCCCTCGGAGATGTGCGGGAATGGGCGCAGGGTTCGTGCAGAGTGCGGGGCTCTGGCAGCATTCGGAGAAGGCAGCGGCATGGCCAGGCCTTCGGGAGGAGCATCCCTCAGGGAATGACCGGCTCAGCAAGGCAGGAGACGGCAGCTTGAACACAGAGTCGGTCTGCCCGCGTCTGCCATCCCTCCTGCCGTGCCAGCTGCCCAGAGTCAGCTCCCAGGGTCTGGCTCCTGCCTGCAGGGGAGGAAGGAAACGCTGCCAAAACCATTCCCTGACACTTCCTCCAGGGTTGTGGGTGCCGCCTGCACTCTGCAGGGACACTTACTAATAAGCGTTCAGTGCTTAAATGTGTTTAGCAAACCAGCTACAAGTCAAAATAGTTTTGTACGAAAGGATGTTTTCCTGCCTTTGACAAGTAGGAGACACGGTGGCATGTGTGCTATTCCTGCCCAGCTCAGAAACAGCAGCAGGAGCAGAGCTGGTGCTGGCAGCATGGCAGGGCGGTGTGGCACGGCAACAATGTGTTTCATTAACGTGGCGTTAATTAATTCTGCGTGAAATTCTCTCAAAAATGCACTTGAAATGCATCAAAACTTAAAAAGAGACCAGACCACCAGCAGGAAGTTGTGCGGACAATGAAAGTATGTAGGATAAAGGACAAACTAGAGTTGTGTAGGTGCCAGTCTAAGGGTTACCACTCTTAGCTCTTACACAAGGCACAGTTAGGCCAAGAGCTGCTGAGTCACCTCCCTCAGGTTGTCTGGGGTGGGAGCTCCTATGCCCACAGATCACCTCCAGCCAGATTCCTAATGCTGGCAAAGTTACTTTGTCATACAACAGGGTCCTAATACCTGCGGTTTTGTAGCCTTTACATTTAATGCAGTTGCTCTTCAATGGCTTACAAGCCGGGTGAACATAGGCTCTAAGAAAAAACTATTTTGTTTGGTGGAAATGAGAAACTGAAGTCATGGCTGACAAGTCAAACAGTGGATACCACTGTTCCCTGGGTCTCTGGTGGGGCAGGCTAAGTGGGGACATGCATTTTTGCATGATAGTATCATCAACTTTTTTGACACAGGGCAAATAGATTTGGCCTTTGCCCAAATGATATTTTCCTCGTCTCCTACATGTTTTGTGGAGGGTTTCTGCGGTGTTGAGGAGAACTGAGACCTGTTGTAGAAAGAAGTGTGCTTTCTCAGGTGACATTTGTGATTTGCATTGCAGGTGATTTGTCACAAGATGAGAGAAAAAAATTTAGGCTGAGTCCTGCTATGGTCCTTGGCTGGCTACTGGCAGCTGCCTTGCAATGGGCATTCCATGTGCTGGGAGCTGCTTGAACAGACATTGCCACCTGTAAAACCAGCAGTGAAGCCCTTAGGTCAAGCTGCTTTACAACAGCCATAGCCCTGAAGAGAAACTGGGTTTATCCAAAGGCCAAAGAATAATGCGTGTGGCAGGAGGGTGTTGAAAACCTTTCTCTGACCTGGCTGAATAGTAACTTCTGTGGTCTTAGGGGTGCCAAAGATTGGTGACATTTGTCCATGAAGAGAGGTCTCTGGAGAGATATGGCAATGTTTTCTACCATCTACAGCTGGCACTAATGTTAAGGAATAGACCTATCAGGGAACACTTCCCAAACCTCTGCACTGATTCCTCTTTAGCCCTCTTATAGAGTGACTGCAGAGCTCCCAGGCATAGGGGAATGGCTCACATCTCTCAAACTGCCTCTAATTCAGTCTCAAACTCTAATTTGCAGCAGCAGCAGACGCTGTCCAGGTTTCCCTCGTTTGCGGGGCTTACAGCTGTGAGTGTCATTAACATGTTATGTCCCAGCACATATTTACCCAAACCACCTGTGAGGGATGAGAGTGAAGTGAGACATTAGAGGAGATGCTGGTCAGAGTGGGATGCCCAGCTGCTTCCTTACGGACGAGTTGACCCATGACAGCGGCACGAGCTGACAGGAGAGCATAGCACTGGAGATTAATTGCTTCTAATGAGCACCACTGCAGCCCACAGAAAAGGATGAACACAGGACTGCCTCAGAAACTACAACACTTTAACCCTCTGTGGTGTGAGACCCCACATCAGAGCTTTTTGGGCAGCACATTGACAGCCTGAAAGGGAGAGAGGATTTATGCATGGTCTGTTGCTCACAGCAATTGAAAAGGAGGGATCCCAGCTCAGCTTGCTTGGCCACAGCACCGTGCAAAACGCTGGTCCCACCACAAGCTTCTAAACCCAGTGTGAATTTGTTTAAATGTCCCCTTTCAGGACAGACTTATTTTCTAATCTTGCTGCAGCCTTCCTGTTTCCTCATCATTTATCCTGCTCTATGCAGCAGCTCTGCCAGCTAGGACTGCTCGCACTCCAGTGTAAATTAAGGGTAACTCCATGCAACTTCAGAAGTGCACACTGTATTTACACCTCCGGGAAGGAGCCTGGGCTTGGATATCTGTCATCTATCTGGAAGAGCTCTATGAAGTGACTCTCTCTCCCCACACCCCCCCCCCCCCCGCCCTGCTTTTTTGCTTCTTCCTTTCTGTAGCGCTTTCTTTGTCAGTACATCTTTTAATAAAAAATTAAAAAACAAAACCCAGAAATAGAGCATTCCCGCCTTCAGGCAGCTATCTGGGGCAGCCGTGAAAATAGCAGCAACCACTGGGTAGCTCAGGGTTTAGATCAGGTCAGCAGCTCGAGGTCAGCTACCAGCTCTCTTTTAGGCAATTTCTGCAGGGTTCATCAAGTTTGCCATTGCTTCTCTCCGGGTTCATCAGGTCAATGCACAGAAGCACACAAACTATTCCTGTGCCACCGTCCCATTGAAAAATCTCCTCTAAACTTCCAGTGGAAGCAGGGCAGGGAGACAGCGTGGCTTCATACACACAGGAAGAAACCTGTCAATCAGCAGGTATGAGATCCATTTGGCCTGGTACGCTTGTCCACACTGGGCTTGGCTGCCCAGGAGCCGGCACCTTGCTGCTGTGCTGACTGGAGCACGGGAAGAGCCCTGCTGGGACACCAGTGCCTGGGCTGGGTGGACCAGCCCTCTCAGTGGCTCTCCATCCACACTGGCATGAAATAGAGGGAGAGAAGAAAATGAGCTGTAGATTTCCCCAGAATTAGTATTTTCAGCTTCAGGGAGCAGAGGAAAAAACAAGCAACTTGATCATTTGAGTTAAACCCAGGGAACTGTCTTAGCTGAAAAAAGAAACTGTGGAAGAAAAAATCGGTCATTGACTTGTGACAGTTTGGTGGAAAATCACTAAGGCTTTTCCAGGCTGTTTGCATGTCAGAACTGACCTACTTTTTAAAATGCTAAAGAGATGGCGGTGTACTGAGCTACAGAAGAACCAAACTATCCCAGGCCAAACAGAACCATAAGTTGGGGGAGTTTCTCTTAAGTCAGTCCAGACTGAATTTGTTGGGAAGCTGTAGCTGGTGGATCTTGCTTTGTCTTTAGGGACATGGGCAGAAGATCTTTTCTGGAGAGCAGAGCAGGAATGGGTGATGGTCAGGAGCCTTAGGGAGAGAGAGAGGCTGGGCACTGCATGAGCCACCCGACAGCTGGTTGTGGGCAGATATAGGTCACTTAGAGACTGGTGAAAACAGAGCCCACTAATTAGGGCACCAAATCACTCACTAACCATAGAAAAGAGATCAATCTGCTTTGTGACACGAAAAACCTGAAGGCTTGTGCTGTGCTGTTTGTTTGGACACATTCACCATCTCTATGATCAAAGACGCAAGGCTAAGAAATGCTTTTCTAGAAACCCTCAAGCTACAACTGTTCCAAACAACTTCGCACAATTCAACAATTGCTCCATAAATCTTTCCTAAGGATTTTCATCTCGGATAAGAGACTTGGTATTGTTGGTAATGTTTTTCTGAAAACGGGAGAGGATGCTTTATTCCACCTGATTGCTTTTGTACTCTGAGACCATGTTTCATGGAATGACAGGAGCTGTAGTTTAGCTATTCCTTAAGGGTTTCTACTGAACGTACCCTAAACCATATAAGCTAAAAAAGTATTCCATTTGGAACATTTCTTTTTAGAATAATTTAAATTGCATTTAAATAATGAAACATGCAAAAATAAATATTTAACTTATTTTATACACTTATTTACAAATATAGGACTCATGTTCACACATGTATAAGAACAATATTTTAATAAACTTCAATGCTTTAGTGTTGAAGTAATTCAACTCCAAGCTGTAATATATGTTTTAATAAGTAATATAATATAAAATTATTCTTTACTCAAATAAAATGATGTATAAAAGTAGTATTTTAAAATAGTTTAAGTCCTTCCTCTAGATAAGACCTGCATATCTTTAGGTCAGTTTACAGGGTGTTGTGCTTTTGTGTAAGAAACAGCTGCTCTAGAGCATCCTAAGGTCATTCTTATTGCAGGTGGTAGTAAAAACAAAGCATACTATTGCATACCATAGATTTCCTTAAAAAATGTATCTTGTAATAGAGTTTCCAAAGGAAAAAAACCACATGAAAACATTACTTGCAAGAGGAGCTCGTGTAACAGAGATTGTTTTGGTTTGGAGGGGTTTTTTTCCATGTATTACTGATAAAGAATGTGCTTTTAAGAAACTACAGGCTAATGTGTGGACATAGGAAAATGTCTTCCTACAATAAATAAGAATTCTCTCATTAGCAAACTGCTTGAGTACTACTATAAGGCCTTAGTGCAGCTGGCACAGTTCCTAAGAATAGAATTATTCATTGCCATGGTTACCCATGCTGGAAATATTACCCTTTGCAATCATTGTAAACAAAGATCCTTTCACAACAGTGTAAAAATTAGAGCGCTTCTAGAAATTAAAGGAAATTATAAATTGTACAGTGGTTGAAGTTATGCCTTGTAAGCACTGTAGCTTTTCTAATCCACAAGGGGTTCAAAAACCCTTTGCAGAGAGCTGATCCTCCCCCAGCCTGAGCAACTTGTGAAGCTCTCACCCATCACCACCAAGAGCAGGGTCAGAGCCTGAGAGCCAGAGTGCCGGTGCAGCACACAAACCCTTCTCATGGGGGACCCGTGTCATGGGTCCTCAGTGGAAGTGTGCTCTAAAAGCCCACCAAAAGGGCTGGTCACAGCTGCAGCAGGGGAAGGTGAGAGGGGGGAACTTACCCCACATGTCACCCACGGAGCTCTGCAGATGAAGAGTATCATGGAGCTAACTTGTGTCAAACCTTTGAGTCATGGAGGAGAGTGGTTCCTGGAGTTAGCACAAGCTTGGACAGGAACAGCAGCCACAAACTTGGCTGCTCTCCTGTACCACCCTTGAATAGCTGGAGCAGAAGATATTCCAACAAGTGACACCTGCACTGTGCAAATGCCCAGCAAGGAGGTGGGTTGGTTCTCATGCAAGCAGGCAGCAGGCGAGTGGGAGAAGCAGGACTAAAACTCAGGCATCCTTTGGTCCTGCTAGTGCCTTTTCCACCTGGACACATTTCCTCGGGGGGGCTCAGTTTCTCCAGATGCCCATGCCTTCCTTCTGTCTGGTCTGTTGGGCACTGTGGGGCTGTGGCTCCAGCACACACAACCTGGAGAGGCTCTTGTCCCGCTGGACATCCACAGCAGAGTATGAAGACATCCTAAATAAATCACTTGCAGTGGCACAAAATTTTGAAGAATTTGGCCACATAAAACCTTTCCCCTGGAAGGCTGACAACCCCCATTTAGAGGTGGAAAAAGCAAAGGGGTGTGGTTCTGCACTGAAGGTCACAGGAGGACATCTGCGAAAGGATATCACAGCCTGACTCCGATTCTCTGCCCTGTTCTGCAGCCATTCTCCTTCCTGAGCCGTGTTAAAACACCCCCACAACAGCACTGGGGAGCCTGAAGAAGGCCTGCAGAAAAGCCCTAGGGAGGAAAGAGTAAGTTCAGCGATGCAGAACAAGACAAGGAAACAAGCAGCCTACAAACCTCAGCAAAGTGCTCCTTACCTCTGCTGGGCAGCTGGGACACAGCAGAGCATTAGTGATCCTCGCTGCATGGGAGCATTTCTGCAGCAGGGAGGCCTGGCAGGCCATGGGAGCTGCAGGTTGGAAACCTCTGGAGGAAGCATAACTCATGCTCCTGCACATCATCCAACTGGAAAAAAACAGATGTGACAAGATAACATTGAAATGGAGTCCCAAGGGGGAAAGAGAAATTGGGGAGCTTGTTAAGAACCCTGCTGCCATCTGGAAGGCAGGAAAAGGCAGGCATCTGTGAGAAAGTCACATCTCAGGGGGAAGCCTGGGTGCTCACAGCTGGCACTGCATGATGAAAGGATGGGGAGTAGCTGATGGGCCTGCCCTGCTCTGGAAATTGGATCTGAGGGTGAAAGGAACGTTGGTTTTCATTTTCCCAAGACTTCAGGGTATGTAGCAGAATCTAAAATAATCACCTCGTGCTGATCGTTGTCCTTGGCAGGAACAGTAACTTTGTGGCCCAAAGGGTTTAATTGAAGATACAAGGGTGAAAATGAGAACACATTGGGCTCTTGATTTGCTAATAGGAGTCTTTTGTGCTGTTTATTGGTTCAGAGCCATCTCCTAGGTCTTAACCCCTTACTCCTTAGTTGCCATGAAAACATGTGGTCTTCCTCGACTATGCTTTTTTTTTTTTTTTTTTCCCCAGAGGTAAGAACTGTTCTTTTTGAGCTTTCTCTAAGCTCCCATCATTGGTGCTAAATCTGGGGCATGGAGAGGGAAGAGAAGGCCTATGCCATGGTAACAGATGCCTTTGAATTAGTAACTGGTTTTCTAGTAACTGATATTTTCTGTAATTCAGCCCAATGAACACCAGCTTAACACTGGCCTTCTCTTATGGAAATGAAGGACAAAAGGCTTTTGCTTTTGGTTAGTCATGTAAATCCTCCGATGAAGGCTATTCTACCAGAAGGGTAGGAAAAGGCTGTGCTATAAATAGTGCTGTGTGTTTGCCTGCGCTGAGGCAGAAATGTAAGGTTTCATAGCTCGGACTGAGGACCCTGGTCATGTCAGAGCCAGGGGCTGACATTTGCCTTTATGCTTGTGCTCTGATGTCTGTTTTGTTTTCCGATACAGTCATTTATTTTAAATCGGTCTGAATACATTACATCTTGAGAAAGAATCAAGATCTAGCATAGACGAGTTAACTCGTCTCTGTAATCTCGTCCAATTGTTTTTCCATGAAACATACGTATTTATGGTATTTTCTATCAGACCCTAGGAAAAAAACACAGGGAAATTTAACAGCGTGTAGTGATGATAGACATAAATATGTTAAGCCCCCGAGAAAGCAGCAATAGGCAGCTCAGCAAAGAGTGCAAGCACCATTTCTGCAGTTGCTGCATAGGAGCATTTCTTACTGATTTGAATGAGGCTGCTCAGACGCAGCAGCTGCGTAATCAGACACTAAATCTGGCATGATAATGACTGGATGTGGTCTAATTGGGAGGATCAAAAACTTAATTAGTTAACAGGCGAAAAAAAGACATCTATAAGCAAAAGAGTAGCAGGGGTGATTTCTTCACTGTAAGTGCTGTATTTTTGTGCAATTTGTTATCTGTCACTAAACAAAATCTATTAACACAGAATGTAAAAGGTAGAAAGTCAGAGAAAGACAGATGTAGATTCAATATATCCCAAGTGTAAAGATAGACCAAGACTAGCTAAATTCTTATCTGTCTCTATTTTTCCTTAAGAAATACTCAGAACAATCCTTTTGATTGATTTCAATATTTTTCTGATCCTCTACATTACTTTAGTAGAGCAGATGATTTTTTCATGTCCACTTTAGGTTGTGATCAGTACCTTCACAACTATAATCAAAAGGAGGTTTTTCCCTACTCATATTTACTAAGACACATTTGCCTTTATTTATTCAAATGGATTTTCTTGCAAAATTAGGCTGTGTTTTTGTTTTTACAGGTGAACAAATGGAGCCGGGCAGGAATGGGACAGATTTGCTTTACATGACATACATAATTTCTGTCCTTAAAATACTGTTTGGTCATGGGATTTTTGCTTTCTTTGCATTCCACATATCACCCTGGATGTTCCCAGCTCCTTGCAAGGAGCTCAGCACCATTTGTTCCCACGCTAGCCTGTAACTGAGTAAGCTCTTGGAGCACGTCGAGCCACATGGGTGCCCTGGAGGCAACCATCTCCTTATGAAGCAAAAGAGGACACTGCTGCCTGCGAGGCTTCTGGCTGCCCCAGGTTTCACTGCCTCAACCTCTCCCACCACCTCCACACTTCTACCCAGGCAACCTCTGCTTATTCAAGACCCCAGAGAACTTTTATTCAAGTCTCTTCTCTGTCTAAGGGACTTAAGAGTTTCAAGTGACACCAACAGAAGGCTGATGAGGCCAGAGGAAGAGCCTTCTGTGACTCCCACTGTGACACATGGGAGTGCAGACCCAGCCTTGCAATGCTTTTGAGCCTGCTCAGTGCAAGCACTTAAATGATAGTGAAATTTGATCATAAAACTTCAGACCACGGATTCTGAGCAGCAACACCGCTGGGTGCAGACGATTTTGTGGATCTGACTTTAAAATGTGGCACATGCAGACTTAGAGAAGTCAGGAAAGGAAGCAGTGGAAGAGGGACCCAGACCTCCCTGGTCCAGGACAGCGCTCCGTCAGAAGGCACGAGCCCTCCCTTCCCTCTCTGGTGGCACCCTTGGCTCTAGGTCACCTCTCACCTTGCATTCACATGGGAGTGCTGTACAGAGGCACTTTGTGAAGGGACTTTGCATAAGGGTCATTTGTTAGTCTTTGCAGTAGCTCCAGAGAGTTGTATTTAAAGAGACTCATTGCATTTGTCTTAAGCTGGAAGATATACACATAATGATCAAGAACAAGTCTCCTTCATTAGTCAGAACAGGAGACCTCCTGTTCCCAAGGTCTAAGTGAATACCTGATCCAAGTGCTAAGGATCTTTACAGAGCATAAACAGTGATGTCATCAGAGATGAAGCAGTTTCTTGGTCCTCAGCTGCCATAGGAGCATCCATGGCTGCTGAAATAACCCTTTGAAGAACTTTGGAGCCTCCTCCCCATCCCCCTCAGGGCACTGTGGAATGGTTTTAATTGGAAGCAGATGTGCAATGTGGTAGGTAGGAGCAGGCATCTGCTCAATGTGAGCTCCTAGTAAACAACTCCTGTACAATGACTTTGAAAGGGAAAAATACCATGATTCAGGGGAAAGGATTTAAAATTAGACTAGCACTCACTCATGGTCGGTTGACAGGTCCATTAGACTTGCCAACACTCCTTACCAATTATTCAGAGTCAAGAATATTATCTTCTCTTTGTTGCTTGATAGATTTTGGGTGGAGCATTCACCTTCAATGTATGGGTCACGGAGAGATTTCCAGGTCATCACTCCCATTGCAAACACTTTTCCAGTAAGGTGACCTTGAAAATCATAGAGATTTACTGTTGGGAATGATTGATTTTGGTTTGAATCAGGAAGGGTCTTTTAGCTCAATATTAGAAACTTCATTTTGATTTCAAAAAGAACACTTGGGCCAAGTCTGGTTTCAGGAGATTTTTCAGGTTTTTTTTCTGTCACATTGGATCTGCCAGTTTACTGTCATCTGAGTTTGTGGAAGATGTTAACAGCTGCATCACACAGATCTGCAGCTATCAAGGTTCATGAGGTTGCTGTACATTTGCCCCACACTTCTTTGAAACCCATTTGTCCCCCAGTATCCCACTAGCTATACTTGGACAGAAGCAAGGCAATCACTAGGCAATCTGTGTGGCAGAGAATTTAAACCACAACTCTTCTGCTTTCAGATGCATGAGATAAAAGACAGGAACATGCAATAGCGGACACAGACTGAGAAGGCCTGAATGTAAAATTGTTTGTGCACTAAATCACTGGGAAAACATTTCCTCAGCCTCGTTCCAGCTATTGGAAAGAGGAGTTACGCTTTTGTGAGCATAGGATCAATTGTGTCACCATGTCCTGCTCCTTACTAGCATTAATGAGCTTTTCATGCCTTTTGCTTTGTTGTTCCTTGAAAACTATTGAGCAGATTTTACTCCAGTTCTTACTCTGGCTGGCTCAGTATATTCCATGGGAGAACCTTTAGCGAGGCAGTGCTACTAAGCTCAGCAAAGTAAATAAACGTAAGGATTAAAACTTGACTCGAAAGCAAATGCTTCATGCATGTTCAAAATGCAAGAAATTTAGAGAAAGTTGCGAACCAGAGGTTCTAATAAATGTAATTTAATAGTCACAGGAAGGAAGTGATTTTTTAAAGGCGGGAACTGTAGCTTACTGCAGACTGCATTTTCTAACCGTCAGACCGAAACTGCAACTCCGAAGTCAATTTGTGCCAAAGGAACAAGCTTCCCTGCTTGCTTCTCAACCAGGAAAATCAGAAAACAAAGTTGATTTGAAAAACAAAATGAAACTCAGTCCATTTCATTGTGGAAGTGGTTTAAAGGAAAAAAAATCCAAAACCAAACAAAAACCACATGCTGATGAAACAGAAGACCAAAACTCTCATTTCTGAAAGTCCTCCTTTAAGTAACAAATTCAGTTTAGCTATTCTATGATGTTATTAGTAAAACTGCCAAAGGCATTTCTACATGAAAATGAAATTGCACACATGCCCAAATTCTCTTTTATGCTATTTTGGTGACGTAACTCCCTAATGTCTTGCTTTGAAAAGCCTAGTATTTTCCAGTGCACCGAATAGATTGGCTCTAACTTGAACATCAAAAAGTAACCTTCACATTCATCGATGAAAAGTGACAACTGATTTTATTGACTGTTTTCATTATAACACATGACAGTGGGAATATTTTTCACTGTTAAGATTTTTGAATGGAAGAAAAGTGCAGTTAGTCTGAGTTCCTTACATTCATTAGAAGCAAGACTATTGAAACCATCAACATTTACAATGACACATAAGCAAACACCAGAATCAGTGCCAATAAATACACAGAGTACCAAAATAAATATTTACAGAATTAAAAATATAACAAACACTGATTAGTATATCCTTGTGAACTGCCCAGGAAGAAAGACACCTATTGCTATCAGTTAGGTTGTAAATATATTAAGAATACAGTGATTCGAGGAGACATGTACTCATCGAAGTTTGTAGAGGTGGAAAGGAGCAGAGTGTGTCTAACAGTCTGTTATAAAAACACTCCCTGGAATGCTGTGAGCTTTCATTAAGAAAAAGGTGGTGCACCCAGACTCACCAGTTTATTACCAAACCTTTTAGATGAGAAGAGTGGGGAGCTCTGCCTTTACTCACTCATTATCTCAAATAGCTCACACGCTACCTTACAGGAGGTGGCTGACACAAAAAATACAAGGAAATATTGTAATTAACAGTGATCTGTCAGCTATATCACATCCTATAGAAACAGGCTGAGTGACTTCTAACAGGACACACGTGTCCCCTTCAGCAGGCAGGAAACAGCGAAAGCGTTTGTTTGTCCGATGCAGTCCCTGCTACCCTTTCCTCAGGCACACCATGATGTTCTAGCAGAGTTGGGCTGTCATAAAAGTCTAAAGCCATGCTATATTTTCTGGGTTTATTGAATCTGTATCTTCCATCACCCACAGTCATACCTCATCCCCCATTTCAACAGGACCCCAGGCTTCAACACCGGAAGTATTCTGAGACAGTCTATTAACAAACAGAGCAGAGAAAATTCAGATGGAGCTAAGTTATGGGCTTTTCATTCAATAAAAACTGACAGCACTAACAGATCCACTGATTTCAGAGAGAATACTGGTGGAATGAGATATTGTCTAGCTGTTACAATTTCACCTATGGCAGAGGATTTATTTTAATTTTATGAAAAAGCAACCACTCTAGTCTTTCTCCCCCTTTTGAAAAGCAGGATGATGTTGTTTAGTACTTGTTGATGCTGCTGCACAATGTGTCTTACACTCCCTCCCCACTTGTCCTTGGGCTGCAAGGGTGCAGCCAGAACTCTCCACTCTGCCTAGGGCTTGGGTCTTCGCATCTTCCTGGCAAAACGAGGGTGGAAGAGCAGTGAGATGCCATAGGGCTGGGCTACAGGGGATTTGTGGATGTTTCTGCACTGAAACTGCCTTTAGAAACTAAGACACTGGGCACTGCTCAGGTGCTGATGACAGCAGTCACACAGTAGTCCACCTGCAAGAGCACTGGCTTCAGCACACCCAAAGTCACACTTGTTCCTAACCCAGTGTAACACAGCAACCCAAGCAAGCACCAGCGCAAGAAAAAAAGGATACAGATTTTTTTAGGCATATGTGTAACTTTTTTTTTCTGCAAGGACAAGAGGTCCAGGCCTTGCTTTCATCCCATCTCCCAGATGCCCTATCAACACTCCCACCCCAGCACAGCACCACCACCCTGCCTTTTCCTGCTGCTGTCCAGGGCTGACACCTCCACATGGTAACACCTTGCACCCCTCTGCTGGCACCACATGGCAAGGTCAGACAGCAAATTCTACCCATGACTTGGGGTGCCTTGCTCCCCCAGTCTATAAGGGTGCAGGTGAGTTGGGACACACCTTCCCCCCTACTGCCATTAACCGAGAATTACATTTTAAGGTCAGCCATAATTCAAAGCAGATATAACCAATTTTCTTTTACGAGCACATTATGTTCAAAGCTTCCAATGCATCTGCATAAAAAGCCCGTGGAAACAACCTGATACTGATTTAGCAACTGTTTTGATGCAACGTCATCCAAAATAATAAAAACCTGTTGAAAATCTTACCATTCAGTCCCCACATACCTTCTCCCTAATGACACATTTAAAATGTGGCTGTGCAATAATTAAAGGGAGGCTTCATTAGTTACCATATAAAAAACATGAACAATGACAAAATAAGCAGGAGGTTTTTAGCTCTAGAAAGAATCTGGTCCTGTTTTTGCCATCAAGAGTTAAATTAAGGAAGGCAGTGATTGTGTTAGCTGTAATTTAAACATGCTGAGCACTGGAGTTATGTGCAGGAGTGCAGCTTGTTAAGATGAAAAACAATGGAAAGACATGTTTTGCATTCAGATCAGTGAAAACACTACCACAGTAATATAAAAGACTGCACAAACACCGGAATAATGTTAATCTTAAAAAAAAAAATAAAAGGAAGACTTGTTTAAGAAACACTTTCTATTTCCTTATGATTAAGAGATTAAGGACCTCTGCCAGTTCTTGCTGGAGTCAGTGGAAGCTTTGCCACAGCAGAACTGGACCATGGAAAGAGATTGTCCTGTTGGCAAATGCCAGTTTTCTAGCTCTGTGGCCATAGCTGGATTAGCTTTTATTGCAGAGCATTTCTTGGATGTGATGTCAAAGTAGGCAAAGCAATCTTCTGTTAGCCGTTGCTACAAGAAGCCTTTCAGCCTGGCAGTTTAAACTCCTTGCCCTGTGAGGTGCATAACCTTTTCCTCTCTGTACTACAACTTTGGCTCTATTTATTTAAGTATGTACAGAAAGGATAAAGGAAAGCAGTTCTTACCAAAGATAAAGAAAATCTGGGCACAATCTCCATAACAAACAGCTCCTGGGCTTTCCTACAAGAGTGACCTGCTTCCCTGCTACATTCACTAAATTGTCCACAACAGGAAAGTGGAGGAATGTATTCCATGCCATGCAAAATACCACTCAACATCCTCACCCACGTGTATGAGATCACACAGCAGGGATCTCCATTTTAAATATCTTAGCCGCTTATTCTGAGGGGGATATAATTTTTTTCCAGACCAAGAAGTAGAAGCAAAGACCTCCTGAAGAGGAGGCATACTGGCAGCAGCTCCTCTTTTCAAGTCCTGGAAGGCTAGATCAAAAATCTCAGTTTCCCAAGCAACTGCAGTATAGCTGAGAAGGAATGAGAGGCATAAAAGGAAAAAAAAAAAGGTCTAGGCAATAGTGCTCACTGGTTTGGGTGGAGAAGCCTTCTAAGGCAAGAAGAGTTTTAACAACCTGCTTCTGCAGGAATAAAGGCCCCCATGATGTGGCTCAAGTGGTTATAGCTATTATTCCTTTGCATATGACAAGTTCTTCCATTTCTCTGAATGTGAAATGGACCTAGGAAACACAAATCAGTGCTGAATGTTCCTACCCAAGATGCTCCCAAGGAAGACAAGATATGAACTAATGATGAGTAAAAAATTCCCATGAGTTAAATTAAAAATAAATTGTCCCCTGAAAACAAACAGCAAGACAGACTGAGATACCTCCTGCTCACAGTAAACAGCACGTGGACTCATGACTAGGGAATCCTATCATCCCATCCCTCCCATCCTTCAGCGGAAGAGAGGGATGTTCAGCAGGAACAAGTCCCAGGCCACTGGGGACAGCTGACAGTGTATTCTCAGCATTGAATCTCAGAAGAGTCAGTTGTTGTGCAGTTCTGCTCGGACACGTGGGGTTATGTCACCATAATAAATACATAAACAAAGGGGGGAAAAAAAGAAAAGCCAAAATAAAAATCAAAAAGAAACCCTACAGAAGCTGTCATGTGTAAACTCTGCCAAGACTCATTTCTGCAGCGTCTTTGAGCTGGCGTCAATTTGTTTTTCCAAGAGAGAAGCCCCAGCCTTTCATATCAGTAACAATGAAAATACATTTTCAGGCCACCTTGCCTAGAACCCCCTGTTGCGGCTGTTGGATAACCATCTGTCTTGTAAGTGGCTATTGTTACTGTGATCTGTCCTTTTCATACCATTATCTTCCTGAAAAGCCTTTGCTGAAAGTAGTCCATTAGAGCAGGGAAAGAAAAACCTCGGTGCGTGGCCACGCAGCAGAATCAATGGCTCCCTTTGATCTGCAAACTCAGTCAGTACTACAAATTTAAGAAACAACAAGGTTTTGCTTTGCTAAGCAAAGCCTGTTAATTTGGCTCATCTGCACTCAGAGCATCTTACTGAAAATGCCATCTGTATCAGATGTTTTAAGACTTTGGTGCAATATTCGCTTAGCTTAGATAAATAATTTAGTAAGATTCATTAAAAAATAATCAGTGAATTCATTTTCATAGTGTACATCTATGCACGTAATTTTTGAAACTCAGTCCTCTACTACCCTGACTGGCAGTGAAGATATTCACAGTGGATGAAGAAAATGCTGGTTATTGATGGAATAAGACTGAACACAGTTTTTTCTTATTCTAGTCATGGAATTTCCTCTGAAATATACTACGAGCGTTTGAGTCCTATTACTGGCAAGAGCAAAATGCATACACACTACATGGAAAATAAGACCTTTTATGTCTGTTGCAGGCCACATATTTAGTACAGGAAACTTAGCTCCTATCATGACAAAACAAGTCCACAAAAACATAATTTCATGCTACTGAAAGAAATCTTTTGTGCTGATATAAAGGACAGGAGTGTATACCACTGAAATCACTGTAGATAGCTATAAAACACTATGCAATATATAGAAAAATCCTAAGAACATACAAAATTTACCAGTAGGGACCTGAAAGTGCAAAGAGTACACATAACTAAATACCAAGTCCTGATCTATAAAATCCTTTATGAATGACATACAGCTGATAATTACAAAGCATCATTCAGACTACCAAATAACAAATGAAACAAATAAAGAAAAATATTCTTTAAGAAAATCATCAAAACAATGACAGCATTGGGAATGTTATCTTTGGGACTCAGAACACCATTTCTACCTCAATACCTACCAAAGCCAAGGAAAATATATGCTTGAACAGGGTAACATAAATAAGAATGCAAGCTACCACAAAATGCCTCAGGACTATTACCTCTTTATGTCTCAGCCTTTAAATCCAGCAAGCCGTTAACTGTTTATTCTTAGGCATCTCACAGTATTTTACAGGGATCTTTCAGGAATTATATATAGGTCTAAAGAAAGCATTTGAACCTCCTTTCAGTGATTGTTTTAGGCATTGTGTGGAGTTATACAAATATATTTGTATGAAAATTGAAAGCCCTAGTAAATATTAGATCTTCTATTACCTTTTGAAATAAAAAACATAGATGGCTTAAAGACAAAAGTGAATTTTAGAAATACAAAGTTAATTTGAACATTAAATTGTATCTTCACTCTCACACAACCATTACCCTGAATCAACGTCAGTATGTCGCAATGATTCAAAATACTGACGCCCTACTACCAGCTACTTTCCCATTTTCCTTTTAAGGATATGATTGTCCTTAAAATATGTACATAGCAAGCAGCCAAACAAACCACCAAGAGATTTGCAAAATGTACTTACACTGGGTATGTGACAGAAAGCTTGAGGGAGCGGCTGGGGAGCACCTGGGCTGGGCAGCTGCCCTCCCACCCACGCTCTGCTGCCAGCCCAGGGCTCCTCGCTCCAGGGGTTAGCACCAAGGAGGAGGCCGCCCGCCACCATGCAGAGGATGGAGGAAAAACGTGGCAGAACACAAAAGAGAGAGAAGAATGAAGGGAAGCCAAAGCATTTTAATGATGATTCGTGTTAGTGGTTACGTGAGAGGGAGTTAAGTCTAGCATCACACTATTGGTTTCTCTATACAGACATGCCACAATGCAAACAAAACACATATGATGAATAATTTGACACACACAAGTCCTGTAGAGATGGCAGCTGGTATCTCCTAGTGGGTTTAAAGACGCACCACTCCTATTACCTGTACTCAGTGCTTCCAGTTTTTATGGTACTACCACCACATCCTCCCTCCCTCTCAACTTCCAGTACCCTATAGAATCTCTCAGCACAATTTGTCCTTAGAACAAAATGGGGAATTACGATTCTTCTGCAGAGTTGTTATGCAAGGAGAGATGCATACCTTACAGTCAAACAAAAACAAAAGAACAGGAAAGGGAATGTCATGTTTAGGGCTGAGGAGCAGGATAATATTCTGTATGCTGTACATACGTCCTTTTGAGGGTGTTTCAGCTTTGACTTTCTAAAATGCACAAGTGGAGTCAGACCAAATGCAAATCCCTTTCTCAGGCAAAGAAAACCATTGCCAGTGTGTTTGGAGGCAGATCTGGAGCACAGCCCCCAGCCTGTGCGTGGGAGTGCTCACAGGAGTGTGAATGTGCACGGGGAGCGCCTTTGCGGGCGCACGGACCCTGCCAGGAGCTGTGTGCTCACCGCACATGCATCTGTACAACACGTCTGTGTCATTGGGCACATAGGGAACCACACACGTACACGTCAGAAAGAAAACATTAAATTATCCTCTTTGAAGTGTATTAAGGTTCTTAAACCATGAAAACGGGCTGGTCAGGGAAGCTAACACTTTCACTGGGGTGCTGCAACTCGGTATTAAATTCTGCAGTAATTTCAAAACTGGATGCCAATTTCACCTTTGTGACTTTAAGGTCATTTCCCCAGTGAACCATGAATCATGCATAAACATATATACAATTCTTATTATGGTATTCCCTGGCTTTTTATGGTTTGCCTATAACCTTAATATCCTTCAACTGTATATTCTGTATATTTATTTTCCTTTTTATTTCTTTTGATTTAAGAGACAATAAAACCAACTGCTATGTAAGATCAGACCCATTAGCTTCAATGATGTGAATTTAGGATTCTCTGCATAATATAGACATGTATATTTTTAAAATGTATATCATTTTTTAGATACACTGGAGCATATATTTTATATTAACTGTGGTCTGATGATTAAATACTTATATCAAAATATTTTGTAAATACATAACATTTACCTTTAGACTTCAGTGATTTTTAGAGGTTTTTCAGTGTATCATAAAAATATGTCCTCAGGCACATTAAAACCCTATTATATTTCTTTGAAATGTTGCCAATGCCCATGTACAGTAGCCACCATTCAAAAATGTCATGGCCATTAATACATTTCTCCTAAGATCCAAGCTCATCAGACCATTTTACGTACCACTAGCTTACCATATTTTTTTCTCTCTTAAAGTAAAATTATTCTGACATTATTGAGAATGAAAATAAAAAGCAATGAGAACCCAAACTTTCTTTAAATAGTCAAAAACTAATTTTATATATTTTAAAAAATAATACTTAAAAAACACGTTTCTTTGCTGGGTTCCTTCTTGGTAAGGTTTAAGCCCAGAGCAACTTTGTCTAAACCCCTGAAAATAGAGGTTTGCAGTGGCAATGCTGTCAGAACATCAGCTCTGAGCCATGGAATGTGCCACTGGAATAAAATCAGCACTTCAGACTTACTTATCTGGGGATGCATGAGCCCATACAAACCAGAGTTTTTCTCTAATTTAAGGTACTTACACAAAGTTCTATCCTTTTAGAACTGTAAAATTATCTACCTATAAAAACTAACTCTTGCTTAAACTCTAGGTAATAAGGACAGGTGATTTTCTTTTTTTATAAAAAATCTGCTAAAACACATATATATTTACACACGGCGAGCAAGTTATTGTATAAATGTGGACAGTGTGTATATATTGGCATTTAGTAAAATGTTTCCCTGAACCTGATTGTATGCATTATCGGACGAGTATTGATGTAAACATCTGAACCTATGTCAGGTGTCTCTGTTACCCATTTACATCAGACCAGATCAAAACCAATCAGACAGACAGACAAACGAAAATATGTTTTCCTGTTAGACAAGTCCACCTAACTCCTTAGTTTTATCTCCTGCACACAAGTCAGTCAAGTCTGCTGCTGAGCAGTGTTCTCGTTCCTACAGCAGGTAAAATACCTGTTAGGTGGGTTGTTTTCTGCTTGGCGTTTTTTCCAACATCTTGTAGAGCAAACATCATTTCCAGAGCCAGCCAGGCACCCACCCTCTACTCCTCCCCGAGAAATGCTTAAAAGATAAGTGTATTGGAGAACCTCTCATGTCGCTCCTCTTGTAACTGTTCCCTTGAAGAACTCATGACACTGCTTTGCTCAAGGAAGGATGGTCATAATCCAAGTCCTGCTTCCAGAAAGGCATGTAGAAATGAACCTCCCCAGTATTTAGTGTTGCAGAAAAAAGATACAAATGTAAAAAAAAGTGCTCAAAAAGAAGTTGACTTTTTATATTCAGCCATACAGTTTAGTAAGAAGAGACTCAGAAGTGCAGGCCCACGGAGTACAGTGAAGGAAGCCTTTTAGGTGACTTTCTTCAGGTGATGCAAAACTAATTCATTTTCTGTGGTCTCCTACAGAGACTTTCCCACACTGACTTCGTTCTGTCTTTGTCTCCGCCTCTTACCCAACTACTTTTTGGCACTGTCCTGGTACATGGCAGTTTTCACTGTTGTCCCTGCTACACCCCTGTTACTGACCCGGCGTACCAGTACTTTGGAGACGGGGATTTTTGTTCTGTGCATCTCACTTTTGGCCAGGTGATGGTGTGCGACGTGATGGCTGTTACTGGCATCTGCTCCATGGCTGGCGGGGTGCGACGAAAGGTGTTTAATACTGATGGGTATCTTGGAGTCCTTCGCTGTGCTTGAGGGTGTTTTCAGTGAGCTCACGGTCGTTATTGGAGACACGGGCTTGGAGCGTGACACACTGGGGACTTCTTCATTCGTAGGCCCCGCTGGTGGGTTCTCATCCGGCTCAGCATAGAGGTCGTAAAGAGCATCCCCACTGTAGATATCCCTGGGAATGGTTTCCTTCTGGATGCTTGTAGAACTATCTTCCTCGGGACCAGGGGTGGTGGAATCCCAGTAGCCCTCATCGCTGTTTGGGACGCCCTCGTGCTGCTCCTTTTCCCTGCCCTTCTGCTCCTCTTTGTGGTTCAGGTGAATGGTTATCTGGTGGAGGCCACCACGTTTCACCACCACCCTATTCTGGGCGCCCTCGCTACCTCGGGTTTCTTTCAACCCCTCGGGCTTCTTTGTCCCTCCTCCACTTCCTCCTCCTTGTGTCTGAGTCTCGTCTGTATGTGACAGCATATCCCAGAACTCCTGCAGGCAGGTGTCATCCACCTGGTCGGGGCTGGCCATCTCTTCCCCTCCTCCCTGGTAGGCCACCATGGTGGGGTGCTTCTTGGTGGCACCCAGCTTGCTGGGCCCGGGGGTGCTCTTCTCGCAGACGCCACTCCCGCCGCCCACATCCTCCTCATGGTCCGCAATAATATCTCCGCAGCCTGTAAGAGAGTCAAAGCTTTTCAGTGAAGTCACGTCAGCAAACATCAAACAAATACGATCAATCGATTGCTCTGAGGGTGGATCAACAGAGGAAGGGTCAGGGGCGGCTGCCGTCTCTTGACCGCTATCACAGTGAGGTTCAACAGGGGGGATAGTCGTTATTGGAATGTCACCTGTTATCGCCGCATCCTTCGCAGTCCCAACCTCTCCGGCGGCCGGCTCCGGTCGCTCGCGGCTGAGCTCCTCGGGTGGCCGCACGGCGGCGGGCGGCTCCTCCCGGGGCGGGGGGCTGCTGGCCCGCGGCTCCGCGCTGCCCGCTTCGGGCTCCTGGGCCGCGGCGGGCGCCTCACCGCTGCGCTTCTCCCGCGGCGGCTCCGGCCCGGCGTCTCCCGCCCCGCTCGGGCTCTCAGACAAAGGTTTCGGCGTCTCCTCCTTGATGCACTCCAGGCTGGCGGTCAGGGACCCCGGCATGATAAGGCCGGACGGGATGTCCGAGGTTTCCCCCCTCTCCTCCTTGCCGTTTTTGTCCTTTTTGTGCCACCGCATGCTGCTGAAGATCCCCTTCAGCCCCTTCTTTTGTCTGCCGCCGGCCCGCGGCTCCGCGCCCTCCGCCTGCCTGCCGTTCTTCCTCAGCAGCGAGAAGAAGCTGTGCGACTTGGCCACCGCGCTGCCGGCGGGGCTGCTGAGGCTGCCGGCCGGCCGCTCCTGCGACTCGCGGCTCTGCGGGTCGCCGCCGCTCGGTTCCTCCTTCTTGCTGCTCTCCAGCACGGCGTCGGCCAAGCCGTCGTGCGTCCGGCTCCGCACCATCCCCGGCTTGCCGGCGCCCTTCCCCTCCCCGCCTCTGCTCCGCACCCCGAAGATGCTCGGCATGGTGCCCCCGGACTTCCTCCTCCTGAAAAGCTTGAAGGCGGTTTTGTTAATCCTCCCCGACGGCTGCTCGGCGGCCGGGGGCTCGGCACAGTCGCAGTGCGAGTCCATTTCTGCCTCTGCCGCTGCTGCCGCCGCCGCCGCGGCTTCCCCTCCGCCGCGGAGCGCGGTGCGATCCCTCAGTGACAGCCCCGCCGCCGCCGCCCGCCCGTCTCCATGGCAACCTGGCGGAGGGAGGGAGCGAGGGAAGGAGGGAGGGAGCAGCGATAAGCCTCTTTCCCCTCGCCGCCGCGGGCCCGCGCCAGGCGGCCACCGCCGCCCGCTCCGAGCCGCCCCGCGCCGCCGCAGCGCCCCCGCCCCGCGGCCCTTACATAACGCGGCCCCTGCCCACCGCCCGCAGCCCCACGCCGCCTCTCCCACGCACAGCCGGGCTCTCGGGTGCCCCCGGAGGGTGCCGCGCCCGGGCGGGCAGAGCTCGGCTTTTATTTATGAGAGCGTTCTGCATCGCCGCTGTGTCCTGCCGGCACGGTCGCACCGCGCTCTGGACCGCGGGCATTGCGTGACTGAAGCCGTGGGCTGGGGGATGCAGCGAAGCGCTCGCAGCGCTGACAGAAAGCGGGGGCCGGGAGCGCTGGGGGCTGGTGGCGGTCTGCAGGTGCCAGTGCACCACACGGCAGGGACAGACGGGTGGGAAAATGGGACACACAGACTGAACCCGGTACGTAAATACTCCCGGGGGCAGAGGCAAAGGATGCCAAGTTCTCCCCTCTCCCCCTGCTTTCCCATCTCCCACCTCACCAGGACGACTCGCACCGTCCTCGTGTCCCACTTTCTCCGCAGTGCCCCGGGCAACATGTGCCCACTGCCGACGACCAGAGGGGAGCAGCGGTACAAGCCGGGGCACGGCCCAGCCCTCACCCCAGTCGCCTCCCCTGCCATGGAGGGGGAGCACGGTGGCAGCCCCCACACAAACCTTTTCCCGGCCCCTGCATCTACTGCACACAGTCATGGCACCCAAATCGTGCCCATGACGAATTGCCACCAGGGATGATGGCCAGCTGTCCAGTCACATCAGAGTGGCAGCTGTCACCCTGACCACAAAACTCCTAACTGGCTGCAAATCTATTCCAGGTAAGAATGGAATGGAACGGAATAAAATAGAATAGAAATAAAATAAAATAGAATAGAATAGAATAGAATAGAATAGAATAGAATAGAATAGAATAGAATAGAATAGAATAGAATAGAATAGAATAGAATAGAATAGAATAGAATAGAATAGAATAGAATAGAATAGAATAGAATAGAATAGAATAGAATAGAATAGAATAGAATAGAATAGAATAGAATAGAATAGAATAGAATAGAATAGAATAGAATAGAATAGAATAGAATAGAATAGAATAGAATAGAATAGAATAGAATAGAATAGAATAGAATAGAATAGAATAGAATAGAATAGAATAGAATAGAATAGAATAGAATAGAATAGAATAGAATAGAATAGAATAGAATAGAATAGAATAGAATAGAATAGAATAGAATAGAATAGAATAGAATAGAATAGAATAGAATAGAATAGAATAGAATAGAATAGAATAGAATAGAATAGAATAGAATAGAATAGAATAGAATAGAATAGAATAGAATAGAATAGAATAGAATAGAATAGAATAGAATAGAATAGAATAGAATAGAATAGAATAGAATAGAATAGAATAGAATAGAATAGAATAGAATAGAATAGAATAGAATAGAATAGAATAGAATAGAATAGAATAGAATAGAATAGAATAGAATAGAATAGAATAGAATAGAATAGAATAGAATAGAATAGAATAGAATAGAACGGTTCAGTTGGGAGGAACCTACAGCGATCATCCAGCCCAACTGCCTGACCTAATGTCTGAAAGCACATTATTAGGGGTATTGTTCAAATGTCTCTTAAACACTGACAGACTTGGGGCATCAATCACCCCTTTAGAAAGCCTGTATCAGTGTTTACCACCCTCTCACTAAAGAAATGCTTCCTAATGTCCAGTCTGAAACTCCCCTGGAGTAGCTTTGAATCATTCCCATGCCCCCTGTCACTGGATACCAGGGAAAAAAGCTCAACACCTCCCTCTCCACTTCCCCTTCTCAGGGAGCTGTGGAGAGCAGAGAGGTGGCCTCTTAGTCTCATTTTCTCCAAACTAGACAAACCTGGCCGAAATAATCCGCCCTGGGCTCCAGACTGACTGAACACCCAGCTCTCTCTCAGCTGTGTTCTTTCAGCTTGGGGCAGTGCTCTGCACGAGAGCTGCAGAGCAGATCTACTTTCACCCAGAGCTGTAACAGTGCCCATGCCCTGGCAGCCAGGCTGTGCCATACAGCACTAGTCTGGGCTCCTCAATACAGAAACACTTGTCTGGGTTTCAGCTCTAAATGCAAGTGAGAACCACTAAAGAGAAGTCATGTGTGGGCCCACTGGCTTGGAGCTCCCTTTGGAGTCAGTAAAAAGCTTTGCCATTGACTTCACTGTCTGGAAGAATTAGTTGTGGGTTTGGGTGTTTTTTTAACATCATCAGACATTCATTGCACTCTCCCACGAGAGCAGGTTGAATTATCTGTTGTGAATAATTTATCCAGTGAATTTAGTCCTGTTCATGTATAAAAAGTGCCATTTGCATTCAGAATTAAAGTGTTCAGTAAGAGCAATATGAGCGAGCACAGCATTCCACTTACAGGTCTCTTCTGCCTTCTGCAAGAGACAGAGGAAAGGACAGATGAGGCAGAAGCCAAGATATCGGCTGGAGGAGGAAGAATGAGTTACATTTTGGAGAGTACAGTTTGTAAACGTGCCCAGCACCAAGAAGCCACAGAGACAGGAGACAGACCAGAACCTTGACCCAGAGGTGCAAGTTCCTCACCTTGACTGTGCCTCCATCAATTGTATCAAGTCATGAGTTCCCCCATTACTTGGTCATATTTCTGCTCTTTACACAGATGAAGGAAACCAGATAAAAAAGAGAGAATATCAAACGCTCTTGAGAAAATTCAAATACAAAGAGCCAGGCATATTTTCGAAATTTGAAAGAGCAAACCCTGATCATGTATCTTGGGGAAAAATGGGTGAAAATGCTAACAAGTAAGACTTGGCCACGTGACTGAAATTCTCAGTTTTTGCACTTTCATCCTGGTGCTTTGCTACATTTCACCAATCCTTTATATTTTGCTGGTTCTTCTTACAAACATTGGGTCCAATGGAAGGTGACTCAGAGATACAAAAGGCAGAGGAGAGATGACTTAATGCCTCACAGCTGTATGGAACAGACAACTTATTGTGCCTTCTTTCTTTTTGTGTCAATATTTGTGGCTATGACAGAAAGGGTGGGCTTTCAGCTTGTTTTTCAGCCAGCTTAAAATCCTGCTGTTAATGGAGAAAAGTGACTTGAAGCCAACCTGAAATTACTACTTGGGAAATGTTTTGACAAATTGATTTTTTTTCTACACATTTGGTTTCAATACTTTTTGCACTTGAAAAAATATTATTTAAATAACCTTGAAGTACCTCTGGAAATGGATTGTCATTCTAAAATGAAATGGTAAAGCACTGGATTTTGAAAGTGACAAATTAAAAATTCCCATTTTTTCTTTTATCTTTCAGCATTTTAACCTGAACCTTTTCATCCATCTATGGATTCATCATGAACTTATGACATGCTTTCCAGTCCCCTGAATTACGGCAGGGATTTCTTCATGGCTTCCCTTCATCTCTGTAGGTCTGAAATGGAAGTCTGCTTCTGACAGTGACAAATGTCATAACTCTGCCTGCCTGGCAAGGGGGAAGAACGACTGACAGACACCTTGCAAAGTGAAAACAAATGAGGAGCTCTAATTTAAAAGCACAGAGAGACTCGGAGCCAGCAGGGAGCTCCTGATGACGTGCAGACGAGGGGCAGCTGAGCCACTATGGATAGGAGAGCTGTTTATCCTGCATTCCCCCCGACCTGGCTTAGCCTGAGGGGCACCTGGTATGGTGGAAGAGCTCCCATGCTGAGCTGCATGGCACGGCCACACCAGCAGGTTTTATTCTAGCTGAAGGAGATATCAAAAAGGGTCTGTTCTCCAAGGTGGATTTTTTTCATGTTTAGATTGAGTATGAATGAAGAAAACCAGACAAGAAACACTATATAAAAAATTATGCAAAAAAAGCGTAATATAAAAAATGTAGCATTTATAGGTACACATATTTTTACAGGGATTAAGGACTTTGTCATGAAGGCTGTACTCTCCCTGTTTCCTGGACATACCCTACTGCTATTTTGGGCTGCTGATTGAAGGTTACTGTCACAGAGTGCTGGTCCAGCTCTCATCCTTGGTTCCACCACTGACCTGTGCAGCGATCCTCAGGAAGCCAGGGCTTTGCTCATTTCCGACGACGGTGCCTTCTCCAGTGACCCACGGGCTCCACAGTCCTGTCCCAGCCTCGATCCCTACGGAGAGACAGAGCCGCAGGGGCACCCCCGCAGCTGGAGCCGTCGGGTGGAACAGCAGGATCGGCTGTAATTACAAACCAGCTGCAGAGCCTCACCCTGCTTTCTCCCCGGTCATTACACCACGCAGATGCTCTCAGTTGCCCCAAAGACTGCAGTCTGTGGCACAGAATGAATACTGAATACCATCCTAGGATTCATCATGTGTGAATTAGTGATGGGAGTGACAGGTAGAAAACCATCTTGTACCTCATTTTGACAGAAGCCCCAGTTTTTTGGTATTTCAAGGCTGCCTCACGTGCTGAATGGGAGTACTGGGCACAGGGTGACAGGACAGAGGTGTTAGAATGCCTCTGCAGGAGTTTTTCACTTCACGCTTCATTCCTGTGAAGCTTCAGTGACTCCAGAGAGTCAGGAGCAGCCCTCTCAACATAAGCTCAGTTTTAAGCCAGAGTTTACCTGGTTTTTGCTGAAGTGCTTTACCTCTTTTTATTTCGGTTAGCGTTCTCTATGGTTGTATTTCACCCACCACATATACTATAGGATCATAGAATTGTTCAGGTCAGAAAAGACCTTTAAGATCATTGAGTACTACTGTTAATTGTACAAATGCATGTATAATTCATGGGGCTCAAAAATGCTACATCAATTTAAAACTTGTAGGTCTTCTTAATGATAAGCAGTGAATCTAAATCACAGAATGTGAATTGCAAGACTTTGGCTGGCACAGTGCCTGCATCTAGGCCCCAGCTGGTAATGGGAGAAAGTCAGCAGGCTTTTAGAAAGCAATAGATAATTACCTTGCCAGAATCTAGAATTTAAGGATGAGTGCAGGGAGGCCCAGAGCAATAACTTGTCCATGGGGAAAACAGGCCCACTACCTGAAAAGTTACTTTGAACACAGCAATTACTTTTTACATGATTAGGTGTGCTACTGCACAGTTAAACTCTTCAATGCATTACACTACCAGAAAATGGAAAAGTGCTGTTTGCTGGATTACTGAATCAATGGGCTCATTAAGAGAGACATAAGTAGTGTCAGATCTCTACTGATACCTTGAAATCTGCTTAGGGAGACACTGGGACTAGAAAAAGAGAAGAGTTAAAACCAGCAAAAAAATTCAGGAAAAGAAATAGGGAATTAAAGAATCCCTCTTATTTTCCATGTGAGCATTCTTGCTGTAACACGTATCAGTGGCTCATACAGGTAAAGGGGAAAAGTGTCTGGATTTCTAACATTTGCCACTTGTTTGTATTTGTCTCCCAACAGATCCATGTCCCCTAGTACTGCATATTTCCTTCCTCCCTCCCCAGCTCATGCAGCAGCAGCTAAGACCTCCTTGGGACCATTTACTTTGTTACTCCTACCTCTGTTTTCCCAGGTCAGACCATTTTCCACATCCTTTCCTCAAACCAAACTTTCCCCAGCTGCAGAGGCATAAAGACCAGAGATGTGCAGTTCAGCATGACCAGAGTCTGGCCAACCCTCGCTCAAGGCAGCTCAAATTTGGGGATATCTCAGGGAAAAAGTTCTTAAAGGAATCCAAAAAATGCAATATATGAAAGGAAGAATAAAGAGCAGCCAGTAGAAGATGAGGGATAAAGTGAGGAAACTCTATCAGGCTGTCATCTCACACAGGCTTCATGCTCACCAGAAACTGCCTGATTAACACATGGAAAACTGTCACCGGAAAAACCTGGTATCAGTGCAACGTACAGACAGCAAGGTTCATCGTGACTAGGAGATGTGCATGTCCCTGTAAAGTATATCTCCAGTCTCCTGGGAGAAAATAAACTGTCTGTACTGTGTTTTATTGGATGAAGAGCTGCAGTACTGAGAAGTGTTCAGTGAACAGAACAAGACCTGTTTCCCAAAATGGAGACCTGGACTCTATTTTCAGAAAATTACGTCTAAACTCCACAAATTTATAGAATTTGAAAGTTCCCTCTGCAAAGCTGTGTAATTTAAGTAACCAGAACATCGTCTAAATCTCCAAGAAACCACACTAAACAAGAGCTGAGGTACAGAATCTCGAATAGGTAACAATCATGCCCTTCCATGGCATAAAAGTGGGGGAAAGAAGAAAATAGCCACTAACTTTTCAGGTGTATAAACACTGGCCCAGTCTAGCCAAAAGAGGAAGAAGTCTCATGCATGAGCCTGGAAGACTGTGAGTTAGACCTGAGACTTCCTAAATGAGGACTTCATGAGGAGGAATATTTGTCCTCACTGGTAACATCCTTGCAGCAAAGGCCTTCTCTGCACATGAAAGGAAACCTGTGGTCACCGTGAGGTTTTCTTTTAGTACTGTCCCTCAGCCCCAGCATCCCTCCTAGGTACAACTTCAGAGAGAAAAAAAACAAACAAATTCAGCAAGAAATGGATGTTTGGGTTGAGCAAAACAATTATGGGGTTTCTGAAATCAAGTAAACCATCTGAACTCAGGATGAGGATAGAGAGGTTCATCCAAGATTTTTGTAGAGATTTTGCTGTCAAAACAACTTTTCTGTATAAATGGCTTATATTATGCTGTTTTAAAGAGCAAAATAGGAAAATAACAGTAACCCTCCCAAAATGAAGCAAAACATGATCTAGACCCCCCAAAAAATATTGAATGTTTTCCAGTTCAGTCAACAGATTGAAAAAAATCAATTCTCTGCACACTGTCTCTGTGTTATCCAACCGTTCTTCCCAATGCAAAACAAAAGGATTACAGCGAAATAAGGAAACAACTGAGAAACTGAAAGAGGGGAAACATCCATCATTTGTTTTAAAGCTAAATACAAATTAAAAATGAAGGCAGTGCATGTAGTCCCCCAAGGGACAGATTTACTTCTAATTAATAATATGTTAGTGCCCTAGCCCTCCGCATTAAAAACCCAAAACCTTTTAATCCTGCTGGAACAGTATAGCTAGAACCTCTAAGAATTAACCCAGTCCAATCCCAGATTTACTTGCACTGTAATTACTGGTAATGTTTAGAGTTTATTTTCTTCCATATACTGAACTGAAAAGAGGAAGGAAAAAAAAATATCCCATAAACAGGTTTTTTTTAGATGGACATACAGCCATTTATCTTTGGATGTTTGCAGTATCTGAGACATAATAAAAACTTAAATTTTTTTTCTAATTGTGCTAGTTAAGTTTTTCTACTTCAAAAATAAATGAAAATAAAATCTTGGCTGTGCAGACTCAGCAGACCTGAGAGACAACAGTACCACAGGAGGGATGGGCCTTCCTCACTATCTTTAATTAAAAGCCCAAACAGGAGTGTTAAGCAGATTAGGGGGACCACGGGGAATACTGGGTCAGAATATGTTTTTCAAATAGCTGAGATGCAGTTGAGCATGATTTTTGGAGAACAATTCTGCTGAGACACTTTTATTGAGAGGTGAGCATTTAGAAAACTTTAATCGCATTGGGGATGCCCGAGGTTTTTCCTCACCTTTGTACTATCTCTGACCTTTCCATTGACTTCAGCAGAAGTACTTCTGGTTAGTGTCAGTAGGTGTAAAAGTCGGAATTGGGACCTTAATTGAAGATTCAGCCTCCCTAAATAGGATACCTAGATAGATGTGATCTTTTTTTTAAAGTGAGAAATACTTACCCGATTTGCTAACAAGGCTTTTGTGAGATTCAACTGACACAGATAAATTTTTTTTAAAAGTCCTTTCATTACAATTATTGATAGATATATTATTAGTTCGATTTCAGGAGTGTTCTGTGTCACTTTCCTCCTCTCCCCTCATTTCACTTTGTATAAAGCAGCCAGGCCCTGGGCAGAACATGGGTCAGAGCAGTTGGGTGCCAGCACCATGGTAACATGTGGAAGTCTTTGGGCTTAGATGAAAGGACTCAGAAGCCAAATGTGAAAGAGGAAAACCACACCTGAGCATGTGTGAAATATGCAGGCTGCAAGGGAATTACTGAAAACTTTGGGACCAAATCTGTGTCTTGGAACGTGGTAGGAAAGGAGAGAAAGAATTGTGATTTTTATTATGACAGATTTTCAAAGCTAACGATAAAATTCACTCACATGGGGTTTTTTTAGGAGTCTCCAAACTGCAACTACTCCCGTATGCAGATACACACTCTATATTTTGTACTTGAAATAGGGTATGTCTCAGTGACTTCCAAAAGGATTGGCTATAAGATGCCACACAAAACCAGGCCATGCCTTGCAAACCTGTATGAACCAGTGGCTTCCATCTGTCTCAAACCAAAAGGTAGGTTTTGTCTCCCTGTGCTTTAACCAGCTGCAGAGTAAACAGCTGCATCTCAGATGGTTAGCCTAAATCCCCTTTCTTTAATGTAGCAAAAGACAGTTATTCTTGGGGTGCAGTTTATGTGACCTGTTTTATCAGCCAGCTTATGGGTGGATGAGGTAAATGTTACCCTAAAAGCTCTGAGCTCGAGTTAAACATGCAGAGACAAACACCTAAGGTTGCTCAAATCAGCCCCTCTCTAAATGTTCTGCTACCCATGTTGTTTGTTATTTCCTCACTTTCCCAAAAACATCAACCAACATTTTTCAGTTTTCAGATTTTCCATTTGGGAAAAACATTGTTATGCAGAAATAAAACATTTTCCATCATCTCTAAAGCAAGCATGTGCATTGCTCAGTGCATATGCACATGGCAACACTTTCTCCTTGCAGCAGAGGAGCTACTAAGGTGGTCATGAGTTTGCAGGACTGGGACTCTGGTCAAGGTCACACCGTGAGAAAGGCTTGGTGCAGCCTGGATTTTGGTTGTGTTGGTCCCTCAGAGTTGTGACGGTTTCTAAAGCAATCTGACCCCGCTTGTTCTTTCTAGAAACCCTGCCTTGATGCACATCGGTGAGCTCGTTAGTATGAGGCAGTGGCGGGGATGCTGGTGGCTTGTGGGGAAGCACACGATTAATTTTGCACACAGCACTTTCACTGATCCCGTTTCGATGCCGGTCCCTGACGCCTCGCTCTCACCAAGGAGCATTGTGTGGGACACGCGATACAAATAACACCAGAGGTTTTTTTCCATAGGGCTATTTTTGACAAGTGCTGTTGCTTTGACAGCAGATCACTCGATCAATTCTAACTGAATGTCAGCTAAAGGACGGCTTTTCAGTTGTCTCTTTTTTCTTTTTTTTTTCACCACTAAGAAAAACGAAGCAGTGGGTGTTGATTTATGACAGTTTTACCGAAATATCTAAAGAGTACAGTGCAGTTTAAGAATAGATTAGTACCAAGAGGAATAATCACTAGGGCTTCCACTCCTGCTCTTTTTCTTGCTCGGACAAACCTGGTTTCCAGAGAAGCACCATTTGAACAAGGACCATGTAAGAAACATAGGATTAGGCCCTCTGAGTTGGCTGGTAGGGTACCTGGTAGGCAGAGCAAGCATCCCTCAGCCTCTCGGAACCTGATAGGCTCTCCTCAGTGGTATTTCCACACACAATAGCTGGATTTAGCATCCACCAAGGACACCTGCGAAACTCCCACCAAACTCCACAGTCCTGGATCAGGGCCAGGGACAAGCAAACTGGAAACCAGTAGCACCGTTTTGCCCAGTGTCTCTGGCTGATTGGGAAAAGCCCATTTCTTTTGATTCCTGGCCAGGGCATATCATCTCCTTCTTCCATCAAAACCCAATGGGAAAATTATGCACCAATCCAAAAGATGTTGTATCTATCAAATGGGACAGTCAAGATCATCCACTCATTTTTGTGGAGTTTTTCCATGGAGCTTCACAAAAATAGGCTGACAGGTGGTCACAGAGCTTTGCCTGAACTTAGGGATTACCAGGACAGAAGGAAGCATCCTGTGGCTGTTAGATCTGCAGACTTGGAAGAAACAAGCTGGAGAAAATGACCTGACTTTTTTTTGGAAATACATAACTATGGCCTGTCTCTCTTTTGACTTTCTTGCTTCATAATGCACATGCACACATATATGTGCATAGCTAAACATACAGAAGTCCCAGAGCAATTTTTTCAGAGAGATTCCTCTTCTTCTCACACTGGTCTTAAGCACACCTAACAGTTTTCTCTCTCTCAAAGTAACTCTCAGTACTAGTTTTTTTATCTGTAATTGTATCTGTGAAATAGTAAAGGGGATAAACAGACAGCAATCTGCATCCTTCACTTACATTTATCTCAGATCAATTGATAATCCCTTGTCGGGCTGATTGCTGTCAAAACCAGGACAAGCAAAGGCATTTTTCATTCCCACCATTGCAGCTGTTGTCTTTTTCTGTTAGCCCAATTAAGCAAAGCAAAAAGGAAAAACACCGTATCAGAGCCAGTTTGCCTTAGGATATAAATTGTCGTCTTTTATTTGTTCATAGCCAGTGCTGCAAGAATAACAAAGCAATGCCATAAAACTCAACCACTGTGCTGAAAACACAAAGGAGCCATTTTTTCCCCTCCAACTCTTGATGGCATCCAGCCATGCTGCCCCATGGCAGGCGCCGGCCCTCCCTCAGCCTGGCTGATGGCCGGGCTGTGCACAGCCACCCTGTGTTGTCTGTGGCCAGCCCCGTGCCCCTGCTGCTGGGCACCAGGGCTCAGCCTCCCTCAGCCTGAGCCCAGCAGAGTTGATGCCTTCCCCCCACCACTCCAAAGCCAAGGGGTTTTGCTGGGTGCCTCCATGAAGGCTGTTTCCCCTCTTCCACTGCTCCTCCACACTTGGCAGAAGAGAGCCCTACACCTTTCATCTTGGAAAACAAGAGGGAGCCAGTAATTTTCTCTGGCACTGTTAGCCAAAGCCCTCCTGGAAAGTAGCTGACGCTATTATTGTAGGAGCATAGCTGACTTATGGCAACAAATGCCAAAGAAGTGCATCACCCTTGTGGCTTGTTGTCTGTGTGGCAGGACACCCTGTTGTGTGCTGGATTGTCATATGCAATCTGTGCAAATGCAGTCATTTGCTTTAGCAGATGTTTTCTTATTATGCTGTTTCAAAACTGAAAAAGAGATCAGCAGGCATTTTTGTTTTCTTACCTAGGTTTTGAGGAACAGAATAAATTGCAATGGCCTGTTGCTAATGTGAACGCACCCTTCCTGATACATAAGGCTCTGTATCTACTTCCACTCTATATAAGAACACTTTAATTACTGCTTTTCACTTTCTTGATTGAATTTTCAACAAAAATCCTTGTAACAGCTTTAGGAAAGTAGGTTTGTGTTTAGTGCCTGCCTGTGACACAGGGAGACAAACAGATACCTTAGCAAGGTATCAAAGCAGAGAATCAGCGGTGAATTTAAGTTCCTTATTCCTGGTCTTTGCTGCCAGGCAGTGTCCCTCATCACAGAATACAGTTTTTGCTCTTCTTGGGCTTGTGCATCTCTGTTAGGTGCCTGTGACAGCTACCAGAGCAGCAGGCCAGGTAGTTTGGATACAGCCGCTGGGTCTGAGGGGCAAGAGGGTTTAGTGGCATGAATGCAGACTATTTTGTGCCTGGTGTTTCACTACTAGACAGAACCCTGTGCAGAGAGCAGATATAACCTCAATGTCCCATCCTTGAGCTGTAGTTGGGCCGTGAGAGCGCCAGAGGCACAACCACAGTCTGACCGCGAGAGCTTGCAGTGGGAATTGGGACTGGAGCAGGGACCAAGGCAAGACCAACATCAAAGAGGCAAGAAAGAGGGTGAAGCTGAACTAAGAGGATTTGCTGGGGGCTGTGCCAGGGAGCCCCTGGAGCAGCCATATGGCTGCAGGCACTGCCGGCCACCGCCAGCCTCCATCACTCCTGTGACCATACGAGCAGCTTCTTCTCAGCAGCAGGGCAGTGGCGTGCTGGGGTGGCCCTGGGCTCCCTGCCTGCCTTCTCTACGCTCTGCAGCTGCTCATCAGGCTCACCAGGGTGTGGGGAGAGGGTAGAGAGGGCTCGGGAGTGGTGGGTAAGTGAAGCAGGGAGTGGGGGGCTGGAGTAGCCCAGCAGAGTTCTGCACCCCACGGCCCTCCCCAGCAGCCCCTGAGCGTGAGCCCACCACCCCTGGGCACAGAAGAGGGCATTAGGCTGTGCTGCGGTAATTAAGTGTGGATCGTTCATGTGTCTCCTGGATATTTAAATGTGAACCAGTTTAACTGAGGTTTAATTAAAGCTGTTGTGAATCGGCTTAAATCTGTGCTCCTTCAGTTCTCTGGGAAGATTTTAGCTGCAGAGGTGGGATGCTATCTCCCAGAGGCAGGAGGGTTTGAGCTGGTTAATTGTTAGAGGCGTGTGAAAACCTAAATATGCTGACCCAAATGCAGCTCTCAGAAAGGGCTCAGCTCACTGTCCTTGGAAATCACTGAGTCCAATAGCTTTGGGAATTGAGTCTCACAGGAACTGGAGACATTCAGCCTTTCACCCCTCAGTCCCAAACACAGGGTACACTTTCTCTGTTTTCTCCAATATAAATAGGTTTGTGTATCCTAAAGAAAACCAGCTCTACCAAAATATTCAGTTACACCAATAAAAGTGAAAGGGTAAGAAAAAGGCCAAATAACACGGATTACCTCCCTTACTAAGCAATCGGAAAGCACTTAGTGATAAGAAGGCATATAAAATAATAATAATAATGAACAGAATGCAGTAGCACAGATTCCTAATGTAAATTTGGTGTGACTCCAGCATCTGACTTGCCTTTTGCACTTCAAATACGGTGAAGCATTTAAAGGGAATTATAATTTTCTATTAATCATTTATAATATCAATAACTTATTTTAAGAAACTTTTTTTTCATACTCTGAACATTATTGATGTTCAATTATAATAAAGCATTGCAAACAATTTGCCTCTAGCTAAGGAGAAAGATATTCAGAGCAGTTTCTCTTAACATCAAAAGTGAAAAGTCATTTCCACAAAGGAAATATATTAACCTGCTACCAGTGAAGAGAGTATAGTATTCTCAAAAGGTTCCTGAAAATTTTAAGTAGCATCAGATGGTAAATTATTATCTTGTAATACAGTGTTTGTGCATAGTTTGTTGTGTTTCTTTTATACTTAGTAAGAATTGAAAAGAACAAGAATGACACAGGATACTCCTAAAAAGGCAGGAAGCCAAATTAAACATTTTTATCCACCTTCATTTCACACTGGTAACATGTTTTGCTCTCTCTTTCTTTGAAAGAGAGAGTACTACAACATGCCACTACAAATCTCTGTCCAGCGTGTTGCTCTTTACTGGGCATTTCCTGCTAGAAGCCATGGCTGGACAATCAGACTACCAGGCTAAATTACGAAGGCAGGGCTCCAGTTATTTTTATACTACATCTGTAACACCAGGAACAAGCAGAACCCCGGGGTCCTGGTTGTGTAAGGCAGTGCCATCAGAGATGTAGAAAGCTGCACTTGCCAGTAATTTACATTAACACATTTCCGAGTGAGAAGCACAGATCTAGGCATTGTATAAACCACAACCTGAGTGCCTACATTTGCATTTAAGCATCTTAAAGTGCAGCTAAATGAAAGTACCAAAAATCAAAGTTGTAATGCGAGAATAGCAGCTGACTGAACTCAGAGCTCAGCCAGGCCCTGCAAAACCTGGGCCAAAGACCAAGCAGAGTAGTGAGGATGCTGGAGAGGGCAGCTGGATGCACTGAGGCCAGTAAGTCCCTCGGGCCAGTAAGGAGTTGGTTCCCAAAATCCTGGTTCCCCACTCTCCCATTCCCTGGGTGTGGAGACACCTGAGGAACGGCAAGGAGATTACTCTTGCACAGAGTCAGGGAAATATGGGTTGGAGGTGCCACACAAAGCCAGAAGAGGATTTCTCTTTTTTGTAGGTCTCATGAGGACTGCAGAAGAACTGAAGGCTTCTAATTTCAAATCCTCAGACCTCTCCAAGGGGAGAGGAGCACCTCCTGGGGAAGCAGTCATGGGAAGAGGACAACGGTGGACAGCGTGGAGGGCAATGCCAAGTGCATCCATCCTAGTAAGGCACAATGTGCCCAAGTTACACACAATGCCTCCAGGAGCCTCCTGGGCTGTGTTTGATATACCTCACACTCATCAATTTTGGAGCTTCACCCCACACTGATACTGTCTGTCGGTAGCAAGATGAAGAATAGGTTTGTCTAACACATAAAAAAAGATTGAATATTACTGAATTGTAAGAAGTACTGACCTCATATGTATCACAAAGTTTTTTCTCTTAATGTGTGCGAAGGCATCACTATTAGAGATATACGGGCTCCATACAGTAGACAGTAATTGTCAAAAAGGGTTTTTTCCCTGTCCCTGTGCTCATTTAAGCAGTTTTCTGTAAAATTCAACTGGGAATTTCCTAAAGATACTAAAACTACCAGAGCAGTTTAATCCCTGCTTGCTTTATCTGCATTTCTAAGTCTCAGAATTATTTAATTAGTAACCAGCATTACAGCATATGCGGATTACAGTCCTTTCAAGACAAAAATATTTTTTAGCAGGATTTAAAAAAAAAATTTGCAAACCTCCTTCACTCTGGCCCAGTCCCCAGCCATTCATCTGGACAAATGGGAGCTCATGTGTTTGTGAAACAGTTCTGGTTTTGAGCACATTTCTTGAGGTTTTGCACCAGAGAACTGCAGACTTTTGAAGCTCTTTCTGGGGCTCCTCTGGATCACAAAGTGTATCGTGGATCACTGTTATCAAAAAAGAAATGGCTATGCAGGGCCAGGAGTTTGATTTGATGATCCTTGTGGGTCCCTTCCAACTCAGCTTATTCTTTGACTGTGATTCTGTGATTTTTTTTCTTTTTCCATAAATATAGAAATAACTTTATTGAAACCTGGGACAGGCAGTAATCTCTCCTGACATCTTGCAAAGCAGAAGGAGCTTGTACATGCTGGGGTTGGTCCATGTGAGCGGATACAGACCCACACTCCAGAGAGCAGCTGGGCTAACGAATGGAGAATTGTTTAAAAAGCAGGAAGGGATGAGGACAGAAAAATTTTAAGGCTGTGCCGTATAGAAAATACAGTATGCAGACCTTGTCTTCTGTCTCTCACATATAACACAGACTCCAGTTCAGCTGGCAAATACCCTGGGCTGCTGCAGCACAAGCTGACACAGAGGCTAACATGGAAGTGATGCCCAGGAGCAGATCCCAGACACCAGCAGAGCGCAGCGCTGGCATTTCTGTGATAGTGTCAGAGTATCAGTTGCACTGAAAAGCAATCTGGTGAAAAGCAAAGCTGGAGATACGGCTGGAGTGCAGGCAATACTGGCTGCCAGAGCAGCCAGCAGTCCAACACCTTGTTTTGAAGGCAGGAACAGCTGTGAGTGCTGCAGCAGAAAGTCAGCCCCAAACCTGGCTGTGGAGCTGTGTCACCAGAACTGACACAGGTGGGACCTGGTGGGGCAGACAAGGAGTGAACACTCACAGATGCTCCCACAGGAACCTCCTGGCTGCAGATCCTGCCCATCCTCTGCTGCTTTCCAGACAGAGAAGACACCTGCTGCGTGGCTGGAGGAGAGGACCCCTCAGGCTACTTTGTCCTGTGGGAAGTGACTGAGACCCTTGTTCCACACCCATTTCCACACATGGCTGAAAATCAAGGAAATTAAATATCCCTGACCTTGCAGGCAGTGTTGCATAGAGATAAGAGGAAGGAAAAAACCACACATGCCGTTCTCTTCAGTCCTTTCCAGGCAAGGGCAAACAAATCTGGCCAGGGTAGTAGTTTTATAACTGAATTAAACTTGAAAAATACGCCTACTTTTGCATGAACTAAGACTATTTAGAGCTCTCTCTAACACCCAAAAGGTTGCTGGGTTTGCCTGCCATGAGCTAAATTCCAGCTGGCTGGTGTCCTTATTGCTATGTCTGACCACAGAAGCATCATTACAGGTGTGAGAGAGTTCAACTCACCAGTCACTGATCTTCTGGCCCTTCCAGATCTTTATCTCATAGTTTCTTCTCACTGTTGAAGGGCAACACCCTCAAGAGAGGAATGTGGCAGTGTGGGAAGTGGCTGAGCTTCACAAGAAGTCCCAGGCAAAACCCCTTAATCTGATTTCTGTTTCTGATCACTCATTTCCAGCCATTTCTCAGCTGTGTCCTCTAAAAATTCCTTGAGGGAAACATATACCCCATGGAATCAGAGTTATCCTTGATACCCTTCAAAGGCTGAATGTTACACAGGTGATTTGTTCTCTTCTTTTCTTCCCATGCATGCAGATGAGAGACACTGTGTTCAACAGTACTTTCAAACAGACACTTCATATTCTTGTCCTCAAAAGTAGCACACACATTCAGTTCTTTATTGCTTTGAGGCAGTAAAGAAAAAAGACGAAAGGACAAGGTCTTTTGAGGACCACCTCCAGGAGCAGAGGATAAAATACAGTGCCCAAAATGGGCCAGTTAGAAAAAAGAAACAAGAGCAAGGGAAAAACAGGACTAACAAACGAAGGGCAGGGGGGAGCAAGCTGGTGTGCAACAGAAGCCTGACTACACTTCTTGCTGGGCCTGATGAAAGGCACACAAAACAGAGAGACTGGAAAGCCAAATGAGAGGCCGAAGTGTCCACTCCACAGTGCTGTATCCCGAGACATGCTCCAGTGCCTGGGGCGACCCTGAGGAGAAGAGCCAGGATGTCTGCAACCAAAGCCAGCACACACACTCACGGAGAAGTCGCCACCACCACCATGCCCACACTGTAAAGGCAGCTGTAGCAGTTCCCTCTGGAGCTGAAAAGGGCGTCAAAACCCCTCTGAAAATAAATAGCTCACGTGTGACACACAGGGGCATTCACAGATGTGTGTCCCTCCCTCGCTGAAGGGGACCATTGATTCAACAGACATGTGTGATTTGAGTAACTGTAGAATTTAGAGAGTCAAATTGATGTGTCTGGGACAGACAATTTCATTAAAAAACCCCAAAAACCAGAATTGCCAATTTTTCTAAGTGGCAAATACTTGGAGAGACAACAAAGGATTCCCAAGAGCTCAGTGAAAAATGAACCCTCAAACCCAAGAGCTGCCAGCTGACAAGAACAGCCTGGAATTATTTGTCTCAATTGGTTAAATCTGTGATTTCACTTCCTCCAGGGTGGTTTTTTTTTGGTATGTTTACAAATAAATTCCTTAAATCCTTAAATCTTGACACGACAGCTGAATGTCAAGACTCTCAATTTACATTACTTTTCCTTTCACCAATTTTGTGGGAGAACACAGGCACATCATTTCAGTAATTAGGTTTCTGTTTCTCCAGCTATTCAACAGATTAGTAATATGGTGAAATAATGTCTTAATATTAGTTTAGGTTACCTTAATTTGTGATGCTGTGCAAGTGGAAAATAATTAGCATGAGACCTCCTAGTATCTGCAAAACTTACTGCAAATGTGCTTGTAGAAGGTCATTAGTCTTTCTTCAATATAAAATTCATCAATTAATCAAGATCTTTTCTCTTGCTGTTGCTGTTTTTATCTATGTGAGAGATGTAAGAGGCTGTGGCAGTTTCTTGCTTTCCAAGTACAGAAATTCAGTCTGTTTCGGCAGAATTATGATATTTCTGTTAGTTGCTCTAAGGCTGTGCCTATTTGCCCTTGATTTTATGTTTAATTAGGTCTACAATATTCCATAATTAATCTCTTAAAAAAGATCTGAAATGGAGATTAGCTCTTGTTAGAATTCTCAGCTTAGTCATCTCTTTTTACTACACGAAAAAGCTAATGCATTTATCTCAAACACTGTGTTAACTCTTCATGCTGTTGCTCTAATCCAAATATTCCAACACTTCCAGTCAATACGTACAAAAAAAACCCCAAAAACAAGCAGTTAACAGCATTCTGAGACGGGTTGGATTTTTCCTCTAGCCAGGCTCCCACCTATAAAATTTCTTCCACCAGCAGGTCTCCCGCTGAAGCAAAGTTCAGTTCACTCTCACTGAAGCAAAAGTAAAAACAGCCTGCATGACTGCTCTGCTGCAAAGTTTCCCTCTTTCCACCCCAGCTCCCAGCCTGAATGTTCTTTGTCTGGGCTGCTGCTTTGATGTTGCATCAGGCAGTTTTGGAACAATAACTTGAAGACAGCATTAAAGCCATCCGAGGGTAAAACATCCAGCCACTACTGTGCAATTGTGCAGATAATATGCCATGGCTTTGCTGGAAACCTGGAGATGGCCATAGAAGTCCCCGGACCTGAGACCAGGGGTTGACTGGCTGCCTCGCACAAGGAGCTCCACAAGAGCTGGGCCAAAAGCTCCATCCTCCCATTTTGAACTGGTTGCTACTTTGAGTGCAAACAGGACGGATACATCCTTGCCAAAGCTGTTGTCCTGTGTTGGTTTTGAACAATGGAGGATTGAGAGGGGGAAAAATAAGTTGTTTGTGTGTGTGTGTGTGTGTGTGCATCTGTCAATAAGGGAGCTTAAGTTGGGGATGAGAGATGAGTGCTGGAGAGGTACTTAGAGAGATTAAGTGCAGCAGATTTATAGGTGAAATCTGGTTAGTGTTGATGCAAAAGGTTGCGGGGGAGATTTTCAAAAGCACATGTGGGAGGAGACTGCTTGCATACTATTGATTTTCTATTTTGGTGCCTAGCTCTCAGCACAGTATGACAGCCTTGTGGAAGCACCAGAGCTTCTGGAGACACTGGAAGAGGTCTGTGAAGCAAGCGGGTGATGAGTCAACACCGACACCATCACCCACTGCAGAAAGGGAGGGAGGAAACCACGTGAAAGAGACCCCCTCCCCCCATACTGCAAAGTGAAAGCAGTGCAATGGTCCATATTGCCCGTGTGTTCCAAATAACTGGTGGCACAGGCGGAGGTCAGAGAGCAGGAACACGATATAGAGCACACATTCATGAGCTGTGGGCATGTTTCCAGCTTTGTGAGCAGGAGTCATCGCTGCATAAGGGAGCACTCACAGAAGGCACTGCAGCCCATGAGTCCACTTTCCCTGTAATTAACCCATCCTCATTTGGAGACAATCCCTTCTGTTTTGTCCAGACCTGAGTGATGGCATCCAAGCACCAGAGGTAGAACTGCAGCAAGTGCCCACACACAGGGAGAAGGGAGAGGAGGATGTGAAAACAGGGATGGGTTTTGCAAAGCTCTGAATCAGGGGCACTACAGCTCTTCACTCCCTGTCAGGAAACAGCAGCTGCTGCTCCACCACGTGCACTTTGTTTTTCCTCTGAAGGCAGAAAATAAAGTAGGTCACTATTTTATTTTCCAGAAGCTGAGATTAAGGATATTAGGAAAGGGCACAGTATAGTGTAAGCTGCTGATGAAAACACCAGAGACTCAAGCTGCATGTGTTTATACATGACATGAATGAGAAACTCAGTTGTTGACATGAAAAACAGAGATCATGTGCAGATACTACATAAAGAAGAGATGTAAAGTGCATTAATTAGAGGCTATTAAGGCAAAAATGTAAGGTTTCTGGCTCTTGAAAAAAACAGGAGACAAAGTAGAAAAAAATATTAGCTGTCACATAAATAGAAGAGTGCTAGTCAAGCACATGTTTATTTTCCTTAGGAAGGCTCAGTTTTTGTAGATGTGCTGTGTTTTACAGCCTCTCCAAACCACTGTGGGTAACCAACAGTGTTTAAGATGATTAAACCAGTGCTGGAAGCAGCAGGACATCAGCTGTAGGACCACAGCTATAAATCCGAAGCCATTAGGCACAACAAGCATTGTCACACATTAAGAACTTGGGTGTTCTGCCATTAAATCTTACCTGAGATGATAATTGTTCACACTCCCAATTCAGACACGTTCCATCCAGCAAGAAACAGGGAACGTGATATGTAAGACAAGTCCAATTACAAACAATGGGCAAATTCTAGGAAAGCGAGAGAACCAATTTTTTTTTTATTATTTTTTAATTAAGAAAAAGAATGAAGACATTCAGCCAAGAACTACAGATCATCTGCAGAAATAATACAATGCAACAAGAATTTATATGCAATTCTCCTAGGTATGAATTATACATTTCAGTGAAGGGTGCAATTTGAAACTTTGAAGCTCTCTCTGCCTTAGACCCCTCTCTTACCACTCTGCCCACACAGATGTATCCTTACACAAGCAAGGAGGCAGTAGCCCTTGTTAAAAGCAGTGAAGGTTTTCAGATACAACCCCTCCATCCCAGCACATCACTATTGGGACCTCACCTGAGCAAGCATGTCACAGAGGAACTGAAGTTTTTGCAAGTTGTCAGAAGGCAGCAAGACTGCAACACTCACTTCTCTCTGTGATAAAGCAAGAATTTTAAGGTTAGACACTACTATAATGTATATTGCCTTGGAAACAGACAACATCTGAAAGGAAGAGAAAGCAGAGACAGGGCAGATTCATCCATAAGTCATTATATGAGATTAGCTCAGTTGTTTAGAGCATGGTGCTAGTAGTGCCAAGGTTGTGGGTTTGATCCCTGTATGGGCCATTCTCTTCAGAGCTGATCTTGATGATCCTTGTGGGTCCCTTCCAACGCAGAATATTCTGTGGCATCTTCCTTTTTAAAATTTTTATTTTATTTATTTATTTATTTATAAATCTGCTTTCTTTCACTATATGAGGAGGGGCTCCTGGAAAAGCTAGCAATGAAGTCTCAGCCTGCATCCCCACGTATGTTTCTGCCTAAACCTTTCTGTACAGTTAAAGGTTTATTTGCCATATTAACCCAAAGCAGGGCTTTCACAGTGTCCAGGACTCAGCCCAGTTCCCCAAAGCTGAAAGCCCCCTTGCCTTTCCCACAAACAGACAGGGAGTCCCAGGCCATGGCAGTAGGGGCAGGTTGGGTATGCCCCTGCAGGAAAAGCAAAGACAGAATTACTGAGGCAGTCAGTAGAAGCAGGCATCAGCCCAAGCCCCAACCTGGACATGGGCTTTATGCTGCGCTCTATGTCAGAGCGGAAGAGCCTGGAGCTGGTCTAGCCCCTGGGCATCCACTAGTGCCACACCTATCCTACAGAATGGAAGAAAAGTTATTTCAGGCACCATTCATCCTTCCCAGTCAGGCAAGAGAAACCCGGAGTTAGACGTCTAAAACAGGATACATGGATGGCTACCTAGAGACGTCTTTCCGTTGTCTACAAGGGAGTCCAGAGGAGTTTCAAATGCCGTCACCTAAGACCTGGACATAAGCACTCAGATATATACTCTGCACCCTTGGCCCAGCTCCTCCGTGACACCCCAGAGGGACAGCTAAAGCCATGCTGGTGGATGAGGGAAGGACTCAGCCCACCAGGAGGAGCTGGCAGCTCCCATGAGCAGGGCAATCAGAATTCAGAGGTTTGGACCTGCTTCACCAAAGGCAAAGAAATCTGGATCCTTGATGTTATTTATCTGATTCTGAATAGCTTTATGGAAAGAATTTTGTTGTTCACATCGTCATTAACTATTGCTTAATTCTGTACTTCCCAGTTTCTCAAGGCCTCTAGATGTAACAATTTCAGTTCTTCTCTTTACAGAAGAAAGCTGATGCATTAAAACAAGTCACTTCAGACTTTCATTTTGCATGTTGTTCTTAAGTTGTTCTTATTCTTCCTCAGTTTTGCCTCACAAGCTAATGGAAAAGAAAGATTTACTATCTTCATTTTCACTGGTACTTATCTTTAGCACTTTTTCTTGCCCAATAGATCTGTTGCAACTGATAATAAGGGGAATTGCTACTGTCTGACTTCTGAAGAACTTACTTTTTCTCCTTCACAAGCTTTTATGACATTATGGAAATACCAGCCATCTTAGATTAAGAACAGCACTTTATCATAAAATATTCAGACTGTGCCAACACTGGGGACATTTACACGGCAGCTTTATGCTGTTGTTCCAGTCATCTAGATATAATATTGCCATTCTGCAATTTGATGGAAGTTTGGGAGGAATTGTTATTCAGTGTGTTTTTACTGGATTCATAGATTAATGGTAGATATTTTCCAGATAATACTATTAGAAAACAGAATTATCTGTAGATCCAGCCTCAGGGCCCTCAGTGAAATTGGTCCATATAAGTAAGATAATGCTAAATCTTTGACCTGAATAGATTGCAATCTAAGCAAACCGAAGGGAGAACTGATGAAAAGAGGATATTATTATAGTTTTCCACGGGTGAACAGGAGTAACACTGAGATTAAAATACTTATCTGAGGTCAGAGATAGCCTGCAGCAGATTCTGCCATTCAATTCACATCTCTCAGAGTTCTACATTTAACTATGAAGCCATCTTCCTACTCTCATACGCTCATACGAGATCTTGGTTTATTACTGTCTGGAAATTATTACAATGTCTCTAAGAGAAATAAAATATCTTTCTTTGCACCATGTATCTGTTAGTAATTTAGCTGTTTTTCCAGAGAGCAAAGGTACAAAGTTTTTTGCTTGTTCCACCTAAAGAATCTGGCATATGGGAATATTTACAAAGTATCAAAGATGCCTTGGTGAAAGCAAGTTGCATAATTCACATCATCTATTTTGTTAGACTTGCCACATGGAAAGGAAATATTGCCTTCCGTAGCAATTGCTACATGATTCCCCACTTACCTTGAAGTGAATCTCCTTCAGAGAGAGTAAAATAAGAGGTAACAAATTAACATCTTCACTGTACAGCACAGTTGCTGACCCCCACAAGGATGGCAATTTATATCTTGTGTTTCAAACTCTGCATTTTCAGAGAGAAGAGAGAGGAGAATTTCCTACGTGTCCAAGAGAATAAAAGCATCACCTCTACACAACACCTGGGGCTTCATCCCCAGTGAGGAGCACCTCACTCTATTCACTCAGCTCTTCCACTTCCCAGTTAAATGCGTTCAGCTACTGGGATCACTTCTCATCCTCAAACCTCGGTACATCTATGGCATTGTGACACATCCAGAACATGCCTTGGAAATAATGAGGATCCAGCTCTAGCACCAGTGAGCCCTTTGGGAAGTACGTGTGTAGGGGGAGAGCAATATTTCTTGGGGACATCACAGTTTAATCACACAATACACATCTCCTTTCAGCATTGCAAATCTCTGCAGAAAACCGCTTTTTAGTTCTAGGCTGGCTTTCCCAGCACTCTACTTACAGCCCAGACCACTTCAGACATTCCCCCTTTCAGAGCTAACTCATCTGTTTAAAAGTCTCTTCTGGCCCATTAGGCTCAAATCTCCCTACCTGGGACAGGGACTGGTTCAAAGCCTTCTCCTTATCCCAGCTGATCTCATGGCAAGCTCTGAGCCCCAAGGAGTCCCAGAGCACTTGGCCGGGAAGATGAAGACCAGGGTTACAGTGATCTTAGATGAGTACCCACAAAGTTGTACTCCCTTTTATGCCCCTTTCTTTCTCTTTCAATCATGTATCTTGATTAGTTATCTGGAGGCCAGCCTTGCTTCCCTGGAGAGCTAGAAAGCACTCTGGTGGTCCATGGCAAGCTTTAGCCATCACAGAGAGGCCCAAGAAGAGACCAAAGATGAGAGGGGGATGCTCTTTCAGGGTTTCTGCTGCACTGCAACCCTGCTTAGCCCAACATGCAGCCCGAGTGTCAGGACTGCCGTGCCTGAGAGGTGTCTGCCTGAACCCACTCAGGTTTGTTAGAAACGAACTAGACCCTCTCCTTTCAGGTGCAACTCTTAACCAGTACATTAATAGCTAAAAGGCAGCAGAGCAGGGGGAAGATTTGGACCCCCTCCTCCTTGCCTCTTTCACCAAGCACCAGCATCCCTTGCTGGCAGTCTCTTAACCAGCTCCCTGCTCTTCACATCAGTGTTCTGAATCCTATTCTTCAGTGCCTCTTGCCTGACAGGCAAACCCATCTCTGGGCTGCAGCCCAAGCTTTACTACCAGTGGGATGAGACTTTAGTCTCTGGAATCTATAAATAGCATCCTGTGAGTCCCCCATCTCTCCACAAACAGCACAAGATGCCTTGCAGTGCTCCCCAGTGCTGCTCTGGAGGCCGCTGCCGGGAAGTGCTCCATCCGATAACCACTGTGGTGTTGAACCTCCCGGCACTTTGCTCCTCCATCAGCCCTTTCTTTCCCGAGCATGCTTCTGAGCTACTCCAAATTCCAGCCCTGTAACCTGTAAAAGCAGCAGGGATGTGACTCACAGTGGCAGTGAGTCTGGCACGACTGAGGGGGTCACCCGAGGCTCCCTGCAGTCAAATGACAGAAGCAGGCATTTGCACCATGTGGTTCCTGTGACCCATTTCAGTCGTGCACCATCCCCAGGGCAGCTGTGCACCAGAAGCAGCTGTTGCTCTGTGCAGGAAGCCAAGGGTGACCAGCTCAGAGGTTATGTCTGCACAGAAGTGGGCACATAAAGCTGGGGATGAATCCCACAGGGTGCCACTGGGACCTGGGTATGTGCCAGCAACTTGTGATTCCTCCTTCAGGTCTGCTGGCACAAGTGCCCAAGGATTTTGATAATTTACATGGATACTAGCTGAAGTGGGCAGAGTAATTTCATCTCTCTATTGCTTGTGTATGATTTACAGCTCTGACATATATTTCTGCAGTGCTCCTGTTTTATTAAATTAGTGCTAGGATCTCTTGAGGTACCTTTTAAATAATTTGCACAGCTTACCTAACATTACTTGCTTCCTTAAGCTCTCATATGAAATTTACCTGCATTCAACCCAACTCTTCCAGCCACTTAAATGTATTATTCTGGAAACAACTGAGAATTTCAGGATTGATTAATTGTTCAGCAACCTCTGCAGGTTTTCATTATTATTCTGCAGGTTTTCATTCCTATTTGCAGTCTTATAAGTAATAATTTGTAAGCATCTTCCCTAGGAAGTTATACAGATGTCTTTTCTCACTGTATTTGTGACTTTCAGTTTTAAATAAAATCTCTTTTTCAAAAATCAAACTTTTCCAACTAAATAGTCTGATAAAACATAACCAACCACATATTAAAGTCTACAAAAAATGGCAGAAAGAAAGAGAGCAGTTGCTATTATCTTTGTAGTACAGAAAGGAAAAGAGTAATGCTTAAAGGAGCAATAAATCAAATTATAGCTGAAAATGATAATGTCACAGCAACATAACTTCATTACGTAAGTAGCCTCAGGCTCTTTCCATAGTTCTAACTCAGCCTAGATGGCACATAAAAGCTCATCGGACAAGGACTGGCAGTGGATGTGTGGCTCCAGCCACACCGTCATTAGAATGGAGGAATAACAAGGAACCAAGCAGTGTGGAGAGCCACCTCTCAAACCCAGACTGACAGCAGCTAATATTTCAGTTTTCAAGTCACCATAAAGACTAGTTCCAGTTATTTTATGTTCTAATAACAAGGTATACTTAGCTTTGATCGATTTTTTCTGGAAAAGCTGCTTTTCTCCCCCACTCCCACGCCCTGGTTCTGTTTAACTTTATGTCTGGAGAGTCAAGATCCCTCAAGCAGAGCAAGCAGCTGGATGAGGATGTCATGAATGCATTTCTGTGCTGAGCCCTTCACCCTCCATGAGGGTTTAAAAATGAAACAAGGCTTTGCTTAGCTTGTCAATATGAACTGGAGTACACAGGCTTGACAGCTCCCTCTCCTAAACATCAGCGTATTTTTAACACTCCAGAATGGGCAATTAAAGCATTGTGGAGTACATATCATAATTTGATGGATATTAATAAAATATTCCACAAAGTAAAAAAATATTTGGAAAAAAGAGACTGTGGACACAATTTCCTTCACCCAAAACAAGTCACTGCCTCCGCAGAGTATCTGATTAGGAGCATCTTCAAGACAATGGATCATTTTGAAACACTCCTTGCATGCAGGAAAACATCCTATTCCTAGTTAGGAAAATATTGAGGAAATGTTGTGGTTAGCACATGTTGAGGCCACAGTGCTCATGACATTGTCTTCAGAGAAACTTCACTTACCCACTTCAGAGAGTGTGAATCCATTACAAAGAAAAGTATGGAAAAATTACACCAAATACTCAGTATTATTTTCAGAATTAAGCCAAAAGATATCTTCATTGTCTTGTTTTTTCCTTTCCTATAGCTATATGGATTAAAAAGATGTTTTACACAAAATCTCACCGGTTTTAAATTACTACATTTAATTGAAAAACTATTAAACAGACACAGGAACATGCTGGATATTCTTTTTTCCTCCTACAAAGCATACTGTAATTTGTGGCCAAACACAAATAAAATTTGTCATCTAAAGTGAAAAGCTCAGTTTAGACCAAGCTCTACCAGAGAGCTGTGAGGGCATCTTTTACTTAATTTAGAAGCAGCAGACACTCACTCAGTGGTGTATTTGTAGTTCTGTTTAATGGTCCAAATGCTGCTAGAAAATCAAGTTCCCTTGACCTGGTAAGACCTGAGACTCCTTAGCTCCTTCTCAGCTGTGACTTCCAATTCTAACCACCTTCCCAGGGAAAGAGCACATCCTCAGCACACACACTGCCTGCTTAACCAACTCTAAAGGCACCCCCATTATCTCTTACACTAATAAGCCTACAGAGCCACAGACTGAGCATGAGCAGCACAATTTCAAAACGCCTTTTAACTGCAGAAAATCAGAGGAGCTCTCTCTAATCCTCACAATGAAAGAGCACCACACTCTTCAGATCCTCAAGTGCTGCTCAGAAGTGCTGTTCTTGCAGCACTTGCCTAATGGTCCTTTTCAGAATGGGGTCAGGCCATTAGGAAATCTGCAGGCCTGCAGACACCAATACCAAATTGCTGTGCTGTGCTGCAGCTCAGACCCAGCACAGTGCACGGTTGCTAGAAATCCCCAATGGTGGTTTTCCACCTTGCTGACTTGGATAGCTGCTACCAAGAGGAGCAGCTCAGTAGTAAACCACTGTCCCTTGGCTGACCTCTGCAGCTACATGTGAACAGCCCTCCTCAGCCTCACTTGCCTTGGAGTCTGACTGAATATAGACAGAGAAGAGAGGAAAAGCAAGAGAATAGCAGAAATCACCAGCAACTGAATAGCCATAAGAGCACTTAACCACAACAGAGCATAGAGGACTCAATACAAATCTGCAGATAAGAGAGCAGTCTCTGCCAAGTTTTGCTCTTTAAATAAACTTTTGGCAAGACTTTAGGATAGCAAAGCAGAATTTTACATATGGATTGTCTTCCTAAAATAGAACAAGCCAAATAGAGATCCAGGAATTTGACCTTTAGGGCTATATATAACTCAGCTTTAGGGTGATATAAATAGATCAATTGCTCTATACATTATAATACTTCAAATATCAACTACTTTAACTAAGTTAAAGTAGTTCTTATTGCTAACCCTAATCCTTTCCCTACTGCCCAATTCCAGCTGATCAGCCTTTCTCCTGCAACAATCCAAGTAGAAATTCATCCTCTGATAACCACGTGACCCACTCTTGGTATGCAATCTCCTCCACACGATCTCTGCTTGGGAAGCAGCTCTCCTTTCCGTTTCTTGGCTGGTATCAGGAAATTACCAGATATCAGTTATCTCTCTTCTCCCAGGCTGTCCTTTGGCAGCATGGATGGACCTGTGTGCTATGGGATATAAGCAGCAGCAAAGGAATTAGAGTGCAGTTCAGCCTCAAATGTTTTTACAGCTACCAAAACCTCAGTGCTCTCCTCTGCACCACATTTCCCAAAGTTCATACTGGTGCTCACATTCAGTTATGCTCCATGCTCCCCCTTTACATTTTCCTGCCCCAAAATGCATTCACCATCCAAAGTCAACTCACCATAATATTAAAAAGAACCATTAGATTAATATTTACAGAGCTGTCTTGATAAAGCACCAGGCACTAAAAGCGCTTATGCCTATCTTTTAAGGCTAATAACCATGCACCTCTATCATTCTTGATGCATTCACACTGGAATTTAAATCACTTATGAAGTAGTATTTTCAAAACAAACCCCTCCTTAAATGTGGAATCAACATATGCATAAACATTAATCCTTTTTCATCCACTTATCATTCCTTTCAGTATGTGTCACAATAGCTGTAGGTAAGTCTCCTCTGACATTTCCTGTACCCACAATAAGCCTTTAAAAGCCATTCAGATAAATGATATAATTGCAATTAGAACAAATTTTCCTGCTAGCGTGCTGTCCTTAACACATTCAAAGAAAAAAAGTAATCAAAGTTATTATTCTATCTTGGCAGACACACTTTAATCTCTTGAATATATTGTGGACTAATGGGACACGTCACCGGATAAACCAGAAAGCCAGTGCACATGCACAGTCCAGCGACCAAGCAAAAACCATTTGGTTTATCGAGAATCATTTCCTCCGCCAGTATACTACGGAGAACAAGTTTACTAAAAGCTTAAAGTGGGATTAGAAGATAAAGAGGGATCCAATCACTGACAGCATTTTCTCCTCTAAAGCATTCTCACATGAATCTTAGAGCACTAAGCTGCAGCAGTGTTGTACTTTCATAGAGGGACTCAGTTTGAGCAGTGTCAGAGCCGAGGAACACATCTAAACAACACCCACACTGCCAAATATTCAGAGAACAGCCCTGTCCTCTGCCAAGCCATACTCTTCCAAGAATGCAACCATCTTAAGTGTGTTATCCAGGGCAGCTTCAGGGGACGGAAAAATAAACACAAAGCAGACAGCATTTTTAGGAACATTCAATTTTTTGTCAAATTCTGGAACTAGCTCACAGCCAGCATTGAAGCCCTCGAGCCACTGCCATATCAGCCTTTCCTCTTCCCACAGCTCAGTGTGGCCACCACAAAGACGAAGAATGACATATCCATGTCCGTTTAGCCTTTATATAGTTGTTAAGTCCCACTTGCTTCACTTCAATCATTCTGCACAGTAGGCAGCTATTTCTCACCCACGTTGTCTGCCCTCGGTCTGAACACGCACTCTACAAGCAATGCTTGAACTCTGGCAGGCTGTAGTTACGGACAGGCGAGGCAATGAATGTGCCCTGGACTAAGCCAGTGAAATAAATCAGCCAGCCTCTTGGTTATACTCGGAGCAAGTTAAGCTTAGTTTTTCCCCCCACTTGAGTATGCACATCCAGAACCAGCGCTTCCACCACAGCCAGCGGCACCCATGCACAGGAGATGCGGATGAACACGCTCCTGCCCTTCATGTTCTGTGCCACTGGATGGAGAACCAGCTGACAGATGTTACCGTTGTTGTGACATGTGGTTAAATCATACTGCTCTGACTTACGCAGGAGTTTTGACTTTTCCCCCTAATGATACTAGCCAGATTCTCTCCCACTGTGTACTCCAACCACCCAGCCTCCCTTACCAGAAAGGAAGTCATTGAATAAAACAGATCAAGGAGAGCCCTTTAAGCTGCATCTACCTACAGCAGGAGGGTCCCATTCTGTAATAAAGATCACATTGACTAGAAATTGCACAGTCCAGTGCTCCGGTGCCTGAGTTTCCACCTGTACTATGCACAGAAACCATGTTCTCAGATCATGATAAAGATGCATGTGGCTTAACTAAATATGAGCTGTTGGAAGAAGCCTGAGCACTGTGTAGCAAGCACTAGTTAGGGAGAGCTTTAGCAATCATTTTTGTCATGGTACTATCTTTACTAAATGAGGAATACAGCTGTATAGACCCTAAGAAGCCTCAGAATTAAGAAGAAAACTGTTCTTAATAGTTAATCAAAAAGTCACTGAAAAGAGAAGCTGGTGTTTTCAGAAAATCACTCCAATTTCCTAACCAAATTTATTGTAGCTGTTGAAAACACTTACCTGAATAACCAAGTATGCACTAATGGTAACAATAAATAAATACAGTACTCTCTTCTCCTGACCCTTAAGTCCTAAATTAAGCTCAGAATAGTGCCTGTAATTAATAAGCTAGCAGACTAGAGTCAGTAACACAAAGCTGAGCCAGTCTCCCATACCTAAAAGTTAGAGGCATTCAAGAAACTAATAAATAGGTCAACTCATTTCTGTATTCTATACTCTGTATCAGGTATGATTCATCCCTAAAATTAAAATCTCAATGTTCACACACAGTTATTATAAACGCTTATATATGTTTTTATGAATATTTAATGTCCAGTTAGATAGGCAATATTAAGATCACTTTATTTTAAGCCTTATGGATTTTGAAAGCACATACAAATAAAACACTTGTTACAAAATTCCATTTGCTAAAGTTTCTTCAGGAATATACATCAAGCATGATCCCAGCACACAGATAATGACTTTTACAGAAAGCATTACATAGAGCAATAAATGCTAGTGAAACAGCCAGTCTTTCCATATCTTTTACAATGAAAAGTTCTCTTTCCCTTTGCCACATCAAATATTTGACTAAGTTTAATATTTATTTATTTTAAATAGCCATGTCTGAATTTAAAATCTGTAACCAAACCAACTGTGGAAGTCAACAGGCACTCAGAAGTCCCAAAGGGGAGAGTAAGCACTATTTTTCAAGTTCACTAGATCAGGGGTAAAAATCCCTGAGACAGAAAAACACTTAAACCCATTTTCTTCAATGGAAAGATGCTTGTCAAGGGAAATTGTCAACAGACAGCCATAAAGATAAACTGTAAGGCTGAAGAGCAGTAGTAAGACAGAGCAAGGAAAACAAATCTGTAATACTAGGTAATGAGGAATGCTTGGTGGAGCAGCATCGTGGGACTTCACCAAGGCTGCCTGCTTGCAAGAAAAGCACTCAGCAGAAATATATGCAGAGATACAAAGCACAAGATATGTATGTGCTAACCTTGTCATTAAGATGGAAAACACTTACAGTGTGTGCCAAAATTAGAATCCCACCTAGTTATAAACAGTATGCAACTGACCTCAAGACTTAAAATACAAACAAGAATAAACAAGATATTGTGCTCCAATTACAACGTCACCATCAGGACATTTGTTATGTGAAGCCAGTAGATTAAGAAACACAGATCCATACATATTTTCTGCTGCTCGATGCCAGTGCAGAACTGCTCATCAACAAGTGTTTAACAGACCACATCACTGAATTCTCTGGGACCTGGAAACTGATCTCAAAGCAGTATGCCTCTGACCTTCCACCTCAAGTCCCTGAGTTGCTGCTGGACATCAAAACAGCTCTACCACTTCTACTTTATGAGTCATACCCCTGCAGTGTCCTGTTCCTTGCTACATGCTGTGGCAAGGGTCCCCAACTACATCCCTTTCCTTAAGCCTAGCGTACAGAAGTTGCACCACTGAGTGCTGATTTTCAGTGTTATTTAACATGGAGGCAGGTCAAGCTAGCTAGATCAAGCATGAGTTCACTCACACTGTTCACAAAGGCTGATGAGAGCCTTCAGAGTAGTGGAAGAAAGCCACAGTACTGTCAGGTTATTGAAACATCCAAAGCATTAAGAAGCCCATTACACCTGACGGACATCAAGCACCACAATAAGCAATGCAAGGAGGAAAGTGGCGTAAATAGTGAAAGCAAGTCCAAGGAGACGTCAATCTAGAGATCTAATTCTAAAGGTTAATACAGGTTTCACAACCAGTACACTTAGCCTATGATCAGCCACAGGTTTAAAACTATTAGCAAATAAACAGGAGTTCTAAGAGCAACCTTTAGGTTCTGACCTAAAGATCTATAAATACCACTGGGGGGATGATCTAGTCTGAAATCAGATTATCTTTAAACTAACTAGAAAGCAATCATGCTTACGCGAGGCCCTCATGCCAGTTACACTTGCTCCGGAGCAGGGCAGCTCTCTAAAGAACAGATGTTGACAGCATGTGCCCTGGGCTATTTTAACATCGAGTTTCCTTATATTATTTATATCACTTCCTTAAGAGGACAGTAGTTAAGCCAAGCTACCCCAGCCCCACTTCAGCCCAACCGTGCACCCAGTTTTGTGCTCAGTTTACTGGAATGGGAGGAGCAAGTTCTCAGAGATTTGCTGATGTGTTACTTTATCAAAAGGCCTCAGGAAAACAGCAACGAGAGAGGAAGAACACATCACCTTTCCCAGCAAGGCATTCTCCACTGTGCCTACCCCGAGGAGGAGACACATCAAACTGTCAGAGTTTGATTTGTGCTAGCTTTCCCTCTACAAAACCATTATATTAGGGCATTTGTTCCACTTAAGGATATGCAGTTTTATGGAAGGACTGCTGTTCCAGTTCTCTAAACAGACTCTCCAGACTTCAGGCTTCTGCCCTAGATTTAGGTCACTAGTAATTGGACATGTGTAGAAAATGCACAGGCTCAGTTCAGTGTTGCCTAATTAATTTCTTAGTCTGTTGATTTGGCAGTCGCCCTACAAAACAGAACAGTTGGATACTTAAACTTGTATTGAAGAATACTTTATGACACTAGCAAGCCTCCCAAAAAATAAGCCCAACCCTTTCAGTGCTAATGAAATAAATATCTTAAATTGCCTGGACTACAAAAGTGAAATCAGTTTTTTCAGGTGAGACTATCAGCTTGGTTCATTAAAAGAAAAAAGATCAAGCACAGCACAGAACGTAGAAACCCAAAAACTTCACCTAAGGAGACCTCCTTAAGACAAAGCACAGAACTGACAGGTGCCAAAATCTTGCAACCTATGGAGCAGAATCAAATGTACCAACTTTCTGTCTGGGACATTATATTCCCAAGCAACTGGTGAGCATACCAACCACAGACTAATGTCACAGTCTGAAAGAGAGGGTTCTGCACATTATTTTGATCCGTATGAGGCGCCTTTCAGTATGTAACTGCTCTTGGAGTAGCATATTCATGATGAAGAAAAGCTCATCCATTGAAATTAGAATTCAAATTCTTTCTGTTCCTAGGCTTCTGTCACAATTTTTTAGTTAACTTGTTTGATTTTATTTTAAATCCTTCTCGAAGGACACAGAACAGCCCCACTGTGCTGAGTCCTGGCCATCCTGCCAAGCTTTCTGTTGGAGCTCACTTGACTACCATCTATTCACTTCACCACAGGTCCCATGTGCTTTAGGTAGTTTTGGCTTAGGCCTAAACAGCAAACGAGAAGAGACAGATGCCTCTCTGCAGGAACTTTCCTCACTGGTGACCCTGGGGGTTGAGTTGGCAGAGCTACCTGAACCTTACAAGGTGGTTGCTCTACAAAACAGCCTTATAAAACTCTATTCACATATTAACTGGAGTAAAATATTTACTTCAGATCAGGAAGTACTGTATTTTTTGATGGGGAAACAAGCTCAGTGCCTGAGCAGAGAGTCTTATGGCACTTTAAAGGTGACCTAACATGCCTACCTTGATTTAAAATAAAAACACATTCCAATTCCTTTCCCTAAGTGAACTCTGCCAAGAAAAAGGACCTGAAGACCGAAATAAACTCACTGTAACAGTACTGAAAGGGAACAGATCTTCTCTCCAAAAGCCTTATATACAGGAGCACTCAGATGGCTGTTAAAGTAAAAACAACATACAACGATATTTGCAAAAAAGCTTAATATAATATTTTGAGTCTATAAACTCTAAACAATAAATAGGAAAAGTGTACATGGCACCACAGAGCAGCTAAATATTACAACAAGTACAAATGGGTAACACTTACCTATATTGTCAGCAATAAGTTTGTTTCACTACTGTGATATAATACAAGCTTAATGTACAAGATGTTTTTACAAAGGAAAACCACAGAACAAAGTTAATACAGAAGGTGAGGGAGAAGGGGAGACAATAAATAACAAGGCACAAAAACCTCTCTTGCTGCAACCCTGTAAGGCACCACTTGTGCAAACATGAAACTATCAAAACCTGTAGTGCAGACATTCTAAATGTGTTTAAATAACTGGACAATGTATTTTAAATATGACACTATGCTTATATATTTGGAAATAGAAATACTTATATTTTAAAAATCAAATTAGTGAAATGGGTGAATCAATAGCCAAATACAAGAGTCACAGCTCGTTTCTCCCAGACAGCTCCACAAGTGCACCTTGATCTTGACCCATACTGGCCCTGCTAAGAGTCCTGGATCCAATATGGTGCAGAGGGAAACGCTGCCAAATTATGTCAAATTGTGCACACCAGTAATTGTGACAAAACACACTTCAGGGATTAGGATGAGAATGAAATTATTTTCATTTGGAACCAAAAATTATTTAAATCAAGATGTAAAAGGTCAGTAGCATTAATCTAACATAACTAGGGATCTTAATACCCAAAGTTATCACTCATATCTCTATTTAAGAACTGGACACCAACATTTTTCTTCCTTATTCTGTTACCTGCTCAAAAAATCTATCATGAGACAAACTTAAGAAAATCTTTCTCCCTTACTAGAAGATTACAGATACATAGTTAAGCACACAAACTGTAAGTTTCCCCCTTTTTTCTTGTGTTCCATGATCTCTACTGCATCCTGCCAGAGTAAGTTTTTGTCCTCTCTCCAAATACATAAAAATCTCCAGATACCAAAATTACTTAAAATATGCACAGGTTGGACAAGTTTTTACAAGATGAGAAGAGTTTTCACGAATAACCAAAATTTTCTTCTAATGTAACATTTAGGAGGCACTCCGTTTCTCATGAGCTTCAGACACATGACTTTTTTTTTAACTTGGGAACAATGTCAGCAGACTACATTTCCAAAAGTTCTGCTTGCATTCTTGCACCTTGAACAACTGCACAGCACAGAGTAAACAATCTGAATGAACCTGACTATTCAGTTATTGGCTAGGTTTTGTTTTCCTTTGTGACATGTCTTATTTTACATTTAAATACCTTGCCACAAATCAAAACACTTAAGGTAAAACAATCTGCAGCTTTAATGATGCTCAATCTACAGAACTGCCAGAGAGGAAAATCAGGTCAATCTATTATATTTTAAACAACAGAGGAAATGGAAGAAAAAACAGTCTTAAGTGATAAGTTAACATTCATATAGCTATTTGCTGAAAGGCTGTGCCAGCTTAGGCATGCTTCATTCTTTATATTCAGTCCTGTTTTAAGGATATAAAAATTTGAGCAAATACAATGTAAACAGAGCCAGGTAGATTGCAGTAGTAAAAGACAAAATCATTGATCTGACACGTTTAAGGCCAACTATTTATGATTTGAAATATGTCATACTTTTCCATGGCACTTAATACACTGAAAGTTAGTACTGGGTGACACTAAGCAAGGGAATACATATTCATATGAGATATATACACGTAACTTCAGTTCCTAAAATAGAAAGTTCAAGTTTTCTTGTCCAAATAAAATCAATTCGTGAAAGACCACCTGTGGTTTCCCATACTGAATAAAGTAATATTACTATTTAAATCAATTTAGTGCAAACTGACCTAAGTCCAAAGACATACCATTCCTTGATTTTTAGTCACTACTTACCAAATGCCCTATTTCTTTCAAAAAGACAACTACATCTTTTTTCCCCCCTTAAAAGAACAGCCAACACTTGACAACTAGCATGCTGTTCTAGTCTACATTAACAAAACTTGCTGATATACAAATCGTGCTTTGGTCATGCAGCACAGACCCATCCTGAAAATGACCCATCTCTCCATTTAATCAGCTGCTCAGAACACAGTGCCAGATGTGCCAGATTTCAATTAGCAGGTCATCCTGGCCACTCCGTACTCCAAGCTGACAACGGCAGGCTCAGCTTTGGAGAACTCGGACACAAGTTCGCTGTAGCGGTTGTCTGCTGTGTTGCTGCCCTCTATGGTTCGCACGGCATCGTTCACTGGCATCGGCGGCTGCTCCTTCTGGAAGCACGGAGGGGTCTTCAGTGCCACGGGGATGGGATGAGCCGTCTGTTCCTTTTCTTTCACAAGGACCACATCCGACTGCCCGTTTCTCTGCTTTATTTTCTGAAATACAAAGAACAGTTACTAACAGCAGGCATGACTCTTTACTGATAATACTGTGCTTTTAAAAGAAATGTATCCCCTTCTTTTGCTGGCCAACTCAGTTTCTGCAGAACTCTGTGTTACATACCCTAGGTTAGATAGGTAACAGTACTGTTGAATGTTAGGCCATTCCTCATGACTTTATTCCCCACAGTTTACAGCACATGCTACAAGCAGTGTTTGCTTAAAATTTGCAGCTGAGCAGAAGACAAAGAATGCCTATCAGTATCTCTAAGGAAGGAGACGTTCTTCCAGGGGTGCCCCTTGTTTGGTTGCTATCGAGATGGGAATACTTTCTGGAGTAGAGGCAGAGGAAGACAGGCCTTGGTACTGTAGCAAGCAGGGATCTTGCAGTCTCTTAAAGGCTGTGAGTCTCTTAATGGCAAAGCAGTTTGATACCTAAAGCCCTTCTATCCTTTCTAAAAACCTTCTAAAAGACTTTTCCTTTAGATCCAAAAAATGCCAATACAGTTTGTTCAGATACATGAATACACTAAAAAATGTCAACTAAAAAACAGGAAAGGAGAAAAGAATGTATCCTGCCAGCATGAGCAAGAGAATAGGAAAGATTTGCTCAGTAACCGGGAGCTTGCACTAGTTAACTGATTTCTTTGTTGATGTGTTTGTGTTTTATTAGAACTGAGACTAAAACCAGAACACTGGTGTCCCTTGACATCAACTTTTTATAGATGACAACAGCAATAGCAAAGTCTGCATCAGGATTTCAAACAACTACATCTCTTCATCACTCAAGTGAGAAATGTAGGCTCAGGTGAAGTTAACATCTTGGAATGAGGTTCTAGAAAATTCAAAGCTGAGATTCCACTTTTCATCTTGCTCAGTCTTTAGAGTGCTTCATCTTGAGTTTTCTTCACCTTGCTGCTTCAGTTGTATAAAAATTTTTAAATATAAAATTAATATTTGAAACAGTATTAGATTAAGTGACCTGCATTCATTACATTACAGTAGGAGCAGTATAATAAAATCTTTCCTCCTAGAAAAGCTGTACTTCCCCCCTCCCCCCCAACATAATACACAGGAGTTGTGCTATCATTTCTATCCACACACAAGTATTAAAACTGATAATCCATATTGCGAAGTTTCAGCACCCTAACTGACTGTAACAGAAGTATCAATCAGCCTTTCCTGGCTGTTTACTGTAGCACCTAGAAGTCAATTATAGACATCTGATCTCTGGATTTAGCCCTGGCTTCATAAAAGCACTACAACGTACATCACCCATCATTATGGTGACTTACAACAGCATGCACCTGCATATGAAGTTAAAAGAAGGACAGTACTTACTGCTTCCATTTTAGTAGCTATAATGGAAATAAAACATTTTCAGTCCCCTTAGTTTAGCAACACAGCTGTAGCTACATGGATACCTTTTTATCCAAGACAGTTCAATGTAAGTTAAGTTTCTGTGAAACTTATCTTCAGTAAGGCTTTTACATAATACAGTTCATTAATAAAACAGAATAAATAGTGCCTTAGAGCACTGATCGTAGAAGCAAACAGTGAAAGTCCAAGTCACCATTACACAGAGTAAGTGCTAGGCCATATAGCAGTGACATTCATGTGAAAGCCAGGAGCACTATTACAACTATAATTTGAAGAACAGGTCACAAGTATACATACTTATTTTGTAATACTTACAGCTTCCAGTTCCTTAATGTCTTCCTCCAGTTGTTTATTTTGCTCGCTTGTATTCATGATAAGATTGAACATCGACTGCCTGGGATGCATACTTCGATCAAACTGATGGTACATATTTCTCCAAAACCTGCACAAAACAGACAGGTTTAACTATGCAAGAAAATGACAGAGCTGAAGAAAAGATACTGTATCTTAATTAAACTTACTTAAAATTGAAGGATACTGTATTAGGCTCCAAAAGAGTTAGTTCTGGAGAAAAGTCCGGATTATAGAGAGGATTCTGGTATTTCTTCTGTTCAGCCAAAAGGAACGGCCACAAGGAATAGGTCTTCTCTTTTAGTCTTAGAGCAAAAAGAGATAGAGGTCAGCACCCTGACTGCAAGCAGAAAACCAGAAGATACTGCTTATGGTGCTCAAGTTTTGCCTACTTGAAATAAATGCTTTTAAAACACAGTGTGAGATGAACTGATAAAAACTTCACATAAGTTTTCCAACGAAATGCATTGGAAGATATCCTAATAATACTTTTAACTGAGTAGTCTTGAGCAGGCAAGAATTTTAAGGTCACCTAAAAAGAGACTGGGAGAGGAAATGACACCATACTTCCAAACTTAAGCTTACCTACTTTTAGAGGGGAAAAAAAAAAAAGATGAGGAGGAAAGATACCTTAACTTTCCCTATGAAAAAACCCCATGTGATTTTCTCCCAGAATTAGAAAGACTGTCTTCAGCATGTAAAAGCACAAGAAGCACTGCTGTTCCCTGATGCAGTTCAACACAATCCTTCCCCTATTCAGAGCCTAAAATGAAGAAGATTCATGGAAGTTCTTAGTCTTCCAGAATAAACAAAAGACACATTACAATGTGCCTGCTTACTTTAGCTCTTCTCGTTCTTTTTGACAGTTTCCAAGGAAGTTACCAAACTGGCATGAATGGACGTGCTCATGGATTTGAAGGAGGAAAGCTTCATTGTACTCAAAGGCTTGTGGAAACTGCTCAGTCAGGTTCCACACACTTTCTAAAAACTGGGTGAACACTGGTGAGATCTCTTTCGGATCACCATCCAACTGACAACATCTGAAAAAGATTCCATAAACAGATTGAAACTGGTTTAAGTTAGAAATCAATGAAGTCTTAGCTGCAATTGTTTTTAAATGACAGCACCTTAATTTGACACTAGCTTTGATTTGGAAATTGAGCACCTAACTTCAAGAACTGGGGCAATTTTTGAATAGAAATAAGTCTATATTTAACCTGTTTTTCTGACTTATAAGTAATCACACATCTATATTAAGTACAAAATAGCAACATAAGACAGTTAAGCTCCTTTGTGTCTAACACTGTCACAGTCAACATGTGGGGTACACCAGCTAAAAGCAGAATTAATAAGCAGTAAATAGCAGCAAGGCTATTGTCATAGGTGATGACAGGCAGATCAAGGGGAAAAAACAGAACTCTTAACATATAGGACTTCTAAAGGTAGGCGTGACTTCATCAAAGTAAACGTAAGTGCAAACTTATCTTTAAAGATATCAAAACTATGTGTTTCATATTGCCTAAATAGCTGGGACGTAGCTTTAAATTGGTTTTGCACTGTCTATACATAGGTGCAGACCTTGCTGCAGTCATCAGCTTCTGAGAGCAAGGCACCAGTAGCACTAAAAATTTATGTCTGCAATATAACTCAAATTGCAATACACCGTAGACAGCAAGACAAGTGCCTTGTCTACTGAAAACAGCTTACTCATTGCTCAGCTGGTGCAGTGTGGCTAGAAATGCAACATATACAAGCTGTCTTTTGTTTAAAAATACTTAGTTCAGTTCGCTGTATACACTTTACTATATTGGAGGAGTGAACTACCTGTCAGAGAACTTGTGCCCAAAAGAGATCCAGTCTTTCTCTATCAAGACCTAGAAGGTAAAAAAATGAAAATCTCATGTAAAATATTATCAGTCTTACACCTACAGTATTAACCCCACAGGTTATCAATATATTATACTTTAAATCTGAGTCCAACAAGCTACAGTAGAAAGAACTATTTATCACTTTGTAGCTTCTTTATTTTCTTGGAAGTTTTTCACAAGACTCTCAAAGTGCATTTCTAAAACTAGTAAAAAAAGTTAAGCAACTTGCTAATCAGATAACTGATAATTTTAAGAAAAATGTTGCATGACTTCACCAGTAATTTATTACCTTTCTATGGCAAAGAATAGGAAAACTTTTAGTATTGCATGCCTGCTATCATAGTTTACATAAAACCACATAATATATTCTTCCTAACATTTATAGCAGTAAGTTTGTTAATATCAACATTAGCTTGTTTTATCACTTCAGTCACACTACCCAGCACCAAAAAGAACACAGGACCTTCACAGAAATTCAGCTGAAAGCAAGGATTAATCAAAACCCAAAAAGATTAAATTACTTCCCTAAAGATTACACACATTCTCACTATTTACAACAAATTAATCCTCTTCTAGTTCTTCTTCAACTTCACTTTCAATGTTCGTATTATTTGTTGCAGTTAGTTCTAGCCAATACACAGTTTTTACTACCCTTGAGGAGTTCCCATAACAGCTTGCCTTGTCACTGAAGGACACTGTTGATTTTCCTAGTCCAAAATTTCAAATAATCATATTGAAATTCTTTTCTCTCTATAAAAAGATGAAGAACTTTAGATTGCTCAGACTTCTTTAAGTCTCTGTCACTGGGGGAACTGTCATTTTTAGATTTTAAAAATGTTGTTTTTTATAGAGATAAGTGATAAATGATACACAGAGCTGCTGTAATTTAGTATGAGTGCTACCTCACATAAGCACTTTGGAATCCTTGTATGTCGTAGATAAGTGACTTGTTTGGATGCAAAAGGCAATCATTGCAACATTTCTGCAGAGTGATTAAAGCAATCTGCTATTTGTATTTCAGTTTTTTAGATTTTAAATAAATGTTTTTTTCAAGCAGCAAAGTATTTCTATACGAAATATTTAACCATGTGCTGCAAATCTCATTTTACACTTGTAACTGCAGGAAAAAAAAAAAATCAGTATGTTTACTCTGCTCCCTTTCACACTCAAACATTTTACACCCGTTCTTTACCAAGGAATAACTCAACATTGCAACAGTCTGCTTACCATGAATCCTTTGATTGTTCTGTAATAGGAATCTAGCAAGAGCGCTCCAAGAGAACAAACTTGGGAAGTCCTATCCCAGCCATCTGAACAGTGCACCAATACACTTGCACTCTCAACTGCTATTGCCTGCAAAACACAGTTGTTTCTTAATCAGTGCTCTTTTCTAGACAGAAGTCGAAAACCAGTAAATAAATAAAAATGCTACATTTATTTCCAACTCACAGCATAGGCCATTTTATTTAACAAAGCTAGGAAAATGTTTACTATGAGGAAAAAATTTAATATTATCAGAAAGTAGGAACTTCTCTTCATGGAAGTATAGAAAACTCCTTGAAAAGAAAAGAAATTCCACTACCACCTATGCATACCCTAACCTCTACAGGGTTCCCAGTTTTCTCTCTCTCCCTTATAAAACTAAATTTACAATAAAACAATAATTAGATTGCACATTACAGAGTACAGATTAAAAAATCCAAACAACATCAACACATCATTAAAGATATCACTTGTTCATCATTATGCTACAAAAGTAAAGGTCTAGGAAATGCTATTAGCTTCATCTGAGAAATCAGCTCCTGCTGGCTCAGACATTTATGAGGGTCATCTTTAGGACCATCACCCACTTTTAACTGAGATAAATCCTTATTATTTCACCTAGCAAAAACAAAGATCCAGGTTTTTTCTTTACCCACTCCCATCAGATCAAGCCCTTGGCTTCCTAAGTGCTTGGCAAAGGCAATTGTTCCTCTGAATTAGTCACAGAATCCTATTTCCTTGCCAAATGAAGTCAGCATAGCCACCTTGGCTGCTCTGCAATTACTGCCCCAGTTCTATTTTTCAGGCTACACTAAATAATAGTTTGTTCCATCCACCACCACACTGGTTACACCTTTCAAAATTATCTAGGGAACCAGGAAGCATAAGAATCTCTTTGTCTCCCAACAATTTGACCAAATAGCATTCAAAAAATCCCAGAACATTAGCTGGAATATTTAATATCTCTAATCATAAAGAAACACATAATACTTTAACCAGCATATTAGATGTACTGGTACATACACTAAGCACCTACCTCCAAAAGGGTCAGTTGCAGAATTTTACACATTACGTAGTATTAAGCGTAATTTTTCTGGTACTTCCCATCAAATAAAGATGCAGCATGCAAGTTACCTTGGCTAGGAAGACAGCAGCATCCAACACAGCTTTGACGTGACGCAGCCATCCAGAATTCTCCAGACCAGACAAGAAGTCATTGACAGACAAACCCCTTGTGCCACTGACTGAAAGACACCAAGAGTTAAAAAGCCGTAAGCAGTTGCAGCTACCTACACCCTGCAATGTGGAAAGAACAGTAATTGCATGTTGTTTCTAATCCCCTATGTTCTAAGTTGAGTGGTGGTCTCCTGAAAGATTTCTAATCAAATGGTTGAGGGAGGGGTACTACAAAATGTTGTCCAGTCAGAATTCAACTCTGTAGAACTACATAACCACGAGTAACAAGAGTAGGATCTTTGTTTCTTTCTCACAAAATGACATTCGAAGTAAATACACTGGTTTTCCCCACTAGGAAGCCTTACTCTTGTCTTACCAAGGAAGGCAATGCAAACGCCAAAGGCTTACTGGAAATACTTAATTACTACTAGTATTAGGGAAGTAGCTGCATCCAGACAATATACACAGTTCATAGTCACATTGCCAGAGTTTCATCACTTCCACCCTGATTAGGAGAATAAAGTAAGTGCACTACAAGAACACAGGGATGAAATCAAATCCACTGAGATTTTTTCTACCTTCAGACTTGACACACCATATTTCTGACTGATCTCTACCATTCTTCCCTAATATACTTAGATCCTGTAACAATAATATCAATTCAGAGGGCAAGGAGGAACTCAAAGGAAAGATGCTTTGCAGTGTAGCAGCAAGAGATGCAGAGGTAGACTGAAAGATTCTCACACAGACACCAATTCACATGTGAGACAGATAACCCAGTTTTTGTACAATTTTGAATAGTAACTCACACAGTTACGTTACTGTCCAAACATGACAAACTTCTGGCAATTTAAAAAAAAAAATTGCTGGCTAACATAACTTCAGCTATATAATTCTAAGAGAAGACACCCAAGGCTGCCAGCTACAAAAATACCTGCCTCTTCCACAGTGGAAGCCTACTTTCCAGTAAGCTTAACAGCTGGACTTGACGATCTTAAGTCTTTTTCAACCTAAATGATTTTACGATTCTAAAGCATTGGGCCCCAGATGAAAATAAAAAGGTTCTGTAGATGAAAGTCAGCTGTAGGGATACAACAGCTGCAAAATCATCTTTATCTCTGACCATGGAAGGAAGTGAGTCAGCATCAAAAGTAGAGAACAAAATTCACCAAATCATTCTGTGATACAGCTTCATATTCAGTCAAGTCCCCTGATGTAATGAGGGCTATAAACTCAAATCACTGCCTCAAAGAGCTTTCCTGTATCTGCACTAGACGTTTCTCAGCTTTCAGCCAAACAAGTTTTGGTACAATTACCATTGCTGAGGAAGATTCATAGTGCCAGGTGCTGCTGAATACTAGAAGAATGACAGGCTTCCAAATAAGTATTGCAGCACCTTTTCTAAAATCCACAGATCTTCACCATCTACAAAACTATCTAGCAAACCACAGCACAATGAGGTAACAAAACATCAAGAAATCCCAGGACAGAAGACCTACTTTTAAAGGTTAGTCTGTAAATATCAGTAAAAGAAGTAAAAGCAAGCTAGCTTTCCCTTGTCTTTGAAAGGCATCATTAGGCAAGAGTTTTGTTTCCAAAAGATCTAGCACATGGAGGAAATCAGATGAGAATGTGAGCTAGCTGAAAGGATCAAGTCATTCTCTATACCAGTGGTTCCATGCACCCGATTAGTCACAACAGTACACAAATAGGTCCACCACTCTATGGTAAAGGAAAGAAACTGAAAATAGTCAAGTATCTGGAAATTCAAACATCTGCAGGAAAGGAACTGGACAGACAAAGCCATGTCTAGAGATATTCTTCATGGCAGCACACCCACTCATCCTGTAACTTATGGTATAAAGCACAAGCTTTCCAGCTAGAAAATAAACAGGCTTCCAGCCCCCAGTTTGTTTTTACCCAGATACTGCTGTCAAAATCCGCTTTTGATCACAATTTTCAGCTTGGCAGAAATATTTCACCACTAGTATTTCCCCTTTCTAGGGAGATTCCTATATTTTTATAAACGAAGGCAGAGATAGGAACACATATGTTGAGCCCCAAGAGTTACTTTCCATTTTTGTGAATTAACACAGGCGTTTTTATACTAGTTGGTGATTAAATAAATTGCATTGATACTGTTCCAATTCTTATATGCTGAAAAAAGTTATTTTCCAGTCCCTTACGGTCTTCTAAAAGGTCAAAGACGATTTATAGTACCACTAAGATAATTCAGCCACTTCACAGTAAATATGATTCAAGATAGTTCTGCCTATATGGATCCCATCATAAAAAACACAAGCCCTACATGGACATAAGCCCCAAAACCTCAATGTTCCCTTCCTTGATTGTCCTTATTCACACTACTAGCAAAGCCCCAGGCAGTAGTTCAGGAGGTGACTAGACCTGCAGAGTGAAGCACAGCAGGTTGCAGGCAGAGATTGTTTTTTAACAAATAAAAAACCCTAGATAATCCCTTTCCCTATACAGAAAACTCCACATAATTCACAAAACCCCCTCAGTCAACACACTTCCACCATCAAAACATATGCAACAGATCGCAGCATCTGTTGAGCCTTTTCCCCAAACATTTTATGCAGAAATGCTCCCTCCTGATATACACAAAATCCTTTTGCTTATCAGAGTTCAATCTTTTCTGTTATGCAATATTGTAATTTAAACATATAAAACCTGAACTTTGTATTTAATGTCACAGCTACAAATTTAGCCTATGTGAAGTTTCTCCCATGAGTGTTGTAGTCTGCTCATCAGGGGGGCAAAGTCATCATGTTCACGCTGAGGAAAACTATTTTAGAAAAGTTTTGAACCACTGCGTGCAAGATACTTAATTAACAGCTGAATCCAAAATGAAGAATAGACTGTAAGTCCCCCTAGCATGCTCCATGGTGTAGTCCCATTACAAAAGGATGTCGGGAAGGATTATGTCTCACATTCAGCTTGCCAGTGGAATCACTAGGTTCTGAAGGAAATCAGGCAGACAGACACAGAGCCGAGGAGCAGGACATACACCAAACAATGAGTAACAGTTGTTTGGTATTAAAAGCCTAAACAACTGAGGACAGTCCCAGTTACAATGGTGCTTGAACAAACATCGTCATTGGTATCACGCTCTGATTTGAGAACATTCAGTTCAGCACATCCAGGGGAAATGAGTACAGAGAAGCTAAATGGCATTTTCCTCATTTTAAGCTATGAGCCAGTTTCATGGCATTTTCTTCCTGATCATGCCACCAATGGCACATTTCTACAAGGGGCTGAAGAGTAAATTTTTGCATACATCCCTAAACTTTAAAGGTCCTTCCTACCCCTGAAGATGCTCCTACTTCTAGAATGGCATTCAGCAAAACTCTAGGGAATCATACAGACTGAACAGAGGTAGAACAACTGTGTTCATTTACCAAAAAAACTTATGTGGAAAACAAGCAATAGAGATCACTCGTGATTTTGTTCAATAGTGTTTAAACAAACCAATTCTCCACACAAGGAAAAACTAAAACATATTCCATCCTTAAAGAAAGTTATAGACACATATTTAGTAAGTATTGCTGGTGGGATGCCAATTCAAATGGAAGGAGTATGAAGTCTGTGAAGCTTAACTGTGTGATGCACACACTTCTGCATCAGACATTATTACACAGGAGCAGGCCTCCTAATAAAAAATAAAAATAACAATCAAGATTTATTAGCAAGTTTTCTAGAATTAAACATATTAGCAAGAGAAAGGGGGATTATGCCAAATCTAAAAACTCAAGCTCAGGATCATGCTTCTCATCTTTCCTTTAGAAAAAACACATGCAGGAGTAACCAGAAAGATACATGTTATCAAAGCTCAGTAGGATTCCGTGCAGAGGGCCTGAAGAATAGGTTAGCAGCACATCCAGGATCAATGAAAGTGAAGACTACACCACTAGTCTGTAAGATTTCTTGGTTAATGTAGCCAGAATCCTTTCATCAAAACAGGCTTCCATACAAGCATAAACCTTCTGCATGACTGGAAATACTTGCATAATTCTAGAAGCCAAGCACTTACACATGTAGTGTCTGCCAGGTGCGGAAGCCTCACTTCTGCCACTGTATTCTAATCTCAGTATTAGTACTCCACAAAAATGTCAAAGTTTTCTCTCAGCTGTCTACCTAAATAAAATAACAGAATTATGAACACACTTCTGCCTCTCCATTTTCACCACCAGGCGGCAGCCAGTGGTAGGGTGAAGTGGCTCACATTTCCCCCTGCCCCTTCTCTACAACCACCTACAAGCACACAAGCAGCTCACCAGGTCAAAGAGCTCAGATTTTGTACAGACCATAGGCTTATTGTGAATTCTGTGGAACAAAGTGCTCCTTGAAGAACTCATATTCTGTAAATGAAAATATATCTACAGAGACACACTTGCAAAACGCAGCAGTCTTTCTCACTGACATACTAATGAAGTCCACTAAAGACATATGTGCCATTCAATTTTCTTCAAAATAACTCCATTCAGTTGGGTTTACAGTTTGAAGGTCGAGGTTTAAGGTAATTCATTACCACAGAGCACAGCAAACTGCTACTAAACACATAGCTGGAATAAACCATAGAAATGTCAATGTGGCTTGTGCAAGCTACTATTAAAGACTTCAGAAAAACACTTATCCTGTCTTCATATACACTATTTCAGTACAGTTAAAACATACCTTCCAGGAGTTTTTGCAAGCTAGATCTCATTACATGAATATTTTCAATGCCAACAAACTGGAACCTGATGTTTGAGTAGTTGTCTTCATTCTCATAGCCCTTCCCAGCAGCTCTGTTAGCCATTGCATTAAGCTTAAAAGAGGAAAATAAAAATACTGAAAAATATTACTTGGAATAAAAATATCAAATTAAGAAACAAAAGTCAAGCAATTTTAATTGAATACATTGGGAAAAAACCACAAGAGCACAGAATACAAATGGATTTTAATATACAGATTGTGGCAAATCGGCTTGAAAGCACTGAAGTGTAAGAAAGGGACAGTATACTCAAAAAAGAGAAATAGTCTATATTTAGAACTGACATATCTGAATAATGCATTTAGTAATTTCTATTTTCTTCTCCATATTCCTAACTAATAAACCTTTACTTGTGTCCAAACATTTCTGAGCAAAGACACTACAAAACAACTCATCTACAAAGGAAAGAGTAAGACCCAGACATTTTCAGCTCCTGTGTTCAGCCACTTGAGTGAAATTAATACTAATTGAAATACAGATGGGTCTAAAGAATGAGAGCTACCCACACACTGTAACACAGGTCATAACATAATTCAACTTAATAACATAACAGAACTTAATTTAATTAAACAGTGATGAAGTATGATGGAGAGGCACTGGAAAACAGTGCCCAGAGAAGTAGTGGATCCTGGAAGTCTTTGAAGCCAGATTGGACAAAGCTCTGAACAACCTGGTCAGAGGGGTTGGAGATGATGTTTAGGACTCCTCCTAACTCAAGACATTCTATGATGACCTCAGAACGCTACAACAGAATTTCCCCCACTTCCTCCTTTCTGAGACAGCTTGTACAGATTATTTACATAGAACACAGTACGGTTTTTTCTATTGAAATCATAGAATACAATATGTTGTATTTCAGAGAGAACACTCTCTCCCATTCCAAAAGAAACCCCATCACAGCTCAGCATTCCATGAATTTCATTTCAAACAGTTAAATTACTTGGATCCCACTCAACTATTCACTTCTTAACTATGATTTAAGTATATTTTATATGCACCTCTCAAAGTTCAGAAGCATATCCAGTGGATTCTAGCTGACTATGGGGACAGGTTCGACTTCTTTAAGAAAGTAAGTAATTAAACACCTGAATAGAGAGGCCTAACCTTATCTTTAAAACATTTTTGCTTATACTTGACTCCAAATTTTTCAGAGTTAGACTAAATCCCTGTACTCTAATGTTCAGGAGAGGCTTGCCTGTAGCACCCAAAGTACCTACCTTCGGCCTGGTGTCCATGACGTACATGTAGCGATTTGAAGGATTTGCTTTACTGATGGCTTGCAACATGTGCTCATCTTCCAGGCACCTGGCACTGAAACCTGAGAGAGGTTGACTGCATCTGCAAATTGCAGCCTACCAGAGACAACAAAGAACAAATTAGCATTGGTTTAATACCTGTACTTGAAGTGCTTTGCAGAGTCTCAAAAGACACTGAAACAAATTGTTTCATTCAGCCAATAGCACCAGAAAACTGAATGAAGTTCAGGTGTTCCAACTTCTTAAGCACATCTCTTGGAAACCTTAAAACACAGTACTTACACCTTAAATCTATAGGTTCATCAAAACAGTTTTTCAGGTTCATCTACATGGGCAAGGTATCAGTTTACACAATGGGCATAAAAACTCACAGAAGTACAGGCTGGAAAAACTACACTTTAGGAAAGCAAGCTACTCCCTTAATATGGAATGAATTACGTGTGGTTTTACTAATGCAGACATGATTTTATTATTGCAAGTGCAATTTGTAATCATCTAATGTAATTTTGTAATGTAATTTTCAATATGTTGTATTTCAGAAGGTAACAGGTACATCTTCCAACATTTAAATAATAATGTAATTAGGTTTAATCCATCTAGTAGCTTCACATTCATCAGTCAAGTTCTTTAACTCAGCAAGGTGACAGTCCTTCTCTCCTTCCACAGCTGAGACTGGTACATGCTGCTTTACACCACTCTCTGCAAAACCTTATTTCCTACTATGTAGAGTTTTTTATCTTGCAAATAACTCCTTAAGGAACCGATTCTGTTATTTTGTTGGTTCATCGTTGTTTTTCTTTGGTTTTTTTTTCCCACCGTTTTGACCGAACAGATTTTATTCCTGATATATCAAGAAGACAGAAAGTAACAGGAAGTTATCTTCAGTTACCTTAATGTTAGTTTCTGAAAACTTTAGGAGATTCGGCTGATTATCAACTGATTACTTAAGGATTTATTTTAAACTGGCTAGGCTTACTCAGCATCCTGTTAGGCACCACTCCTGTCAGCTGTATTCAGGGTTATCCTGAGTCACACCCTTGCCACACAAGTCACTGTACTTGAACCTCCTTACCAACCCTTGAACTACTGCCAAGTGTTGGAGAAATACTTTTCAGCACATTTTGCAGTAAAAGGAAGTCACACTATACCTCTTTATTTTTATGATAATATGACAACACTGGGAATCTTCCTTTGCTTCTGAACTTGGAGCTACCAACAATTATGGGCTTGCTTGCAGTTCTGGGAACATAAAGTTCTCTAGGATAGGTTTCACAAATCTGAAAGACACAGATACACAAAACGGATTTTATGGGCAAGGCACAAAGCCTACCCCAGTTTTACTGTATTTGATTTGAAAGATGTAAGGTGAATTAAGACACAAAGGATAAACATTTCCATGTTTCATTACACACATGTAAATAACTCAAAGGAGACAAGCCACGGATGAAGTAGTACAAACTGGTATCCAAGCTACACAGCCAAGCATCACCATACCAGCATTCACTCTCAAAAATGCAACTCTGCAGTAGAAATACTAAGAATATGTTTCAAATAAAACACTGAAATTATTTCCCTCTTTTTTTAACATTTGCAGACTACAAAGTAAGATGAAATCTAATCTCAGAATCAGCCACACCACCACAACCAGCACTGCAAATGCTAAAGTAGAATCCTGCTCAGTTAAGAGAGAGATCACAAAGCTGCAGAGCACCACAACCACCGGGGCTGGGCTTCAAACAGGTAAGTATACTCTTGAAACAATCCCAAAGAACCCATGCCTCTATGCATACATGCTCTCTCAATGAGGCCTTGGGAATAACTTCAATTAGGAAGTTGTGAGATGGCACGCTGATTAAGGAGTTAACTCTCTCTCCCTGAAAGTTTTTACTTATATTGCAAGCCAAGTGATTTCATAGTATTAGGCTGTTTTCTATAGGCCTCATCAGAAACAGATGCAGAGCAGAATGCATTTCCATTACAGCACTTACCTTGTAATCACGATTTGCATCAGACAACTGCCAGTAAGCATTTGGCACTCCCATTCTCTTATACTCTTCTGCTAGATCAATAAGCTGCCAACCTTTGACTTGCTCAGATTCATTTTGTTTCGGATTATAAGAAAAGGCATAGAGTTCTTCATATTTTGCTAAAACGTAAAGAATATGTAATGGAGAGAAAGTCTCAGGCTTCAAGATTCACAGAAGCAGGACTAAATAATAGATAATTGACATGTTTGAAATACCTATTCTGCAACTATCCTACAGTTAACTGACACAATTACAGATACTTAGTCAGAGGTAGGTTATGAAAATTTTCCTGAGTGTGCTTGACCTATTTCAGAAGAGACATTTCTAAAGCTGTAAGGGCAAAGCACAGGTCACAAAATGAAGACTGACAAACTTAAGGCAAAAGGCAGAATTATTAGAAGACTTCACAGGAACTGAAAGAACAAACTAGTTTGAGAGGCAAGAACTGAAATTTACATCTATTGACCTTAAAAACAGTAAGTTTTAAAGCTTCCCTTAAAAAAGAAAACCTTTCAAAGATTTTGTTTTTCCTAGTATGCTATTTACTTATCACAGATGACATTTTGCACTGTTCTAAACACAAAGCAGAAAATGAAAAAGACCACACTAAGTGACAGAAGTCTCTAGTAAAGCTGAATTGGTAATGTTATTCTAGCATCGAAATTTCAGCTTTATTTTTGAAACTGCATGAAATTAGTAACAACTGATTTGCTTAGTGGGTTTTTTATCTATGGAACACACAATTAAGACAGACTATATATATTTATAATCACAATTTCAGGAATAACACTAGAAATGAAAAAAAAAAAAAAAGAATCTCTCATTCTGTTAAGGAACATCAGTGACGTACAAAAGCCAGACAACACAGCTTCTAAATTTTTATGCATATTAATATTTAATCAAAAAAACTATTTATATACCAAATTCATGTAAGATTTTACATAACGTGTGTTTAAAAAATAAATAAAAGACGTGGTTTACACACACACAAACACCCCCCAACTTGTTACCCGCACATATACTGCAAAGTCTTTTAAAGCTACAAGTATTACCTGTTCTTGACAGCTGAAGCAAAGAGTTATAAATGTCATGACAATCTCTCTCCCTGGGTACAACAAAGTGAACTATCCTGAAGTTCTTGCACTGGATGACAAGGGGGCAGCCAGAAGTAGTCAAGGGAAGTTTTTCCACTGCAGCAATGTGATGATGTAATATCTGTGACATATAAAAACTCACAGAGTAAGCACGCTGATGAAAAACAAAAACAGCATACTATTTAGCTGAGCAGATGTAAGACAACACACTAAGCAATGTTGAAAATGGATTTTGACTAATTTTGTCAATCAGTTATAAAAAGAAATAAATTTAGAAGCAGAAATCCAAGAATGCCATTTTGATCAGGATACTAAAATTTATAAAAATTTAATTATTCTCTTCTGTCATTTTGAAGCGTTACCTAGTGTTTGTAAGAAACAAGGATATTTAGAAATATCCTTCTAAATGCAAAAGTGAGATGTAAAACTCCAGTGTGGTTGTTCAGTTTTCTTTTAACTTTGTTAACTGACAGGCTCATATCTCATTAGGCAGTGTCTAGACACGATATCTATTTTTTTAAAGTATCTACAGGAACATACTTCAGAATTTTCAGACAAAATAAAGCAAGTAAGGGAAAAGAATTCAATGTATGAAAGATAAAGAAGATCCTGAAGATGTCAGAATTCCAGTATTTAACATCTACAGAAGGAAGAGGATGTAACAAAAACATCTCCTATATTACCTACTCTATTAGATAAACATGACAGTTTTTCAGCTAAATGTTTAGGACCACTTTAACAGAACTGTCACAGCAATGGCCATACAAAAGCCTTCTGTAGATTTATCTGAGTGGCAAATCTACACAAGATTTAGGTAAATACATGGAAAGTAACAGCTGTTCAACTGTGGGAAGAAAGGCCCAGATACATTACCTCAACTGAACAAGATGTTCTTGACAGAATTTCAATTACCTCACTGAAGCAATCAAATCCTCTTAAACATTGATCAGAATTTGACAGGCATCTGAAAACTACGCTGCCAAATATGCATTTCCAAAGAAACTATCTTAGAGACATTATGATAATTATACTTGGTACTTGCATTATCATCAGAAATGCAGTACTTGGAGTATAGGTTCAATTTCCCCAAAATGAAACCTTTTAATGTAGTGCACAGGGAGATGCAAGCAAGCAATGATTCTGAATCATATTCTCCCCAAAAACCCATTTTGTATGAAAGGATAACAGTTTGGTTTGTACAAAGTTGTACGTTGTAGCCAAGAAAAAATAAGAGAAAAAGAAATTTTCTTGAAAGCACCATAAGGCACCTAGTCAAATAACCAGGATACAGGATTAAGGGTAATCCAAGAAAATATACCTACAGAAAAAAAAATTAACCACAGCCAGGGAGATGATATTTCATCCTGGAGGATGAAAGACTTAAGGCACTAACTCAAGTCAAATGGCTGGGCTCCAGTGGGAGCCACAATCTGATGTCCACATGTGTGCCATCAGGGCACTGAGCATAAAAACTAATGGGAATTACTGTACTAGCCAGCTTTGATTGCACAACACTGGTAATGGTCAACAAGAAGCTGAGGCCCCATCTGAAACCTTTTATTCCAGAGATGAATACCTGTGAAGAAACAGTTGCTTACTGCTCCAAAAAAGTGCATGTTATCTTCAGTATTCCACCAAACCTGAGATATTAGGATTTTTGCTATCTCATTTAACCTAGATACAATCTAATTACAAGGTAAGTTAACTCTGAAATTTTAAACCTGATGCTTAACCTATGTATCAGGCCTCCCACTCCTGCCTCAGAACTATGGTGCAAGTCAGTTATTTAGAGAAAACCACCACACATGCATTCAGAAATACAAGTGAAGGCTACAGAAGAAATTATAGCAGCTTAAGGAAAAGTCAAAATTTTCAACATGACCTGGTTTCAACTGCAGCAGTGTCACACAAGAGTATAATCTGTGAATCATTAACTTTTTATGATACCATGAAGGAGGAGAGTAGAGGGAACAACTAAGAACACTTTAGTAAACAAATTCAACCTTAGATCAGGAAGAAAAAATGTGTCTGGAGAACCCATGCCTTTAAGCCAAAAGCATTCATTATCCTTACCCACGTCTCTCTCTGGCTCGAATCGATGAATAATAGATGAGTTGCTGTAAGGTACAGAGTTCCCGTCAGTGACTTATTGCTCGTGCTGAATCTATCCAGTAATTTCACTTGCTCTACCTGTAACAAAAAAGGGGAGGGGGGAATAAAACTTAATTTTTAATTTTTTGCAGAAATTTAAATCCTAACTTAGAAAAGGCTTTGTCAGTTTGTGCAATAATTTTGATAATGGTAGGAAATATAACACAGCACACACAAGGCTATTTGGGCCAAACAACAATGGTCACAAGCCTTGAGATGAACTAGTTCAAATATCCTGTTTCATTACAAAAGTATCGAGCTTTTTTTAGTTCCAGTTTTTTTAAATGTAAGAATTATTAATTACTCAGCTTTTAGGCTGCTTCCCCAAAATACAGCAAACATACACTAACAATTTCCTGTTATCAAGATGCCAGCACTGAATTAACAGCAGATCTCAGCAACATGCTTTACTGGCTGTCTGCAGACGCAAAGCCATAACGATTATGCTCTCCTGACTTCAATTTTAGCTATGTACTGTCTTTTATAAATTCCCCAACTTCAAAAATTTACATTATTATAACCTTGCCTCACAGTCAAAATACATTCTTAATGAAATGTAAGCCTTATACTAATAATTACAAAAAAACTCCTAGAAATTAAAGGACTGCTGGCATTTGAAGCAGATAATTCAGGCTTGAGCCTCACAAGGGCCAATGACTCCTGCTATTTCATCAACATTGTTACCTCAACCCTACGGAAAATATTTCAAAAGAAAAATTATTTCTAGATAGCCTGCATTTTATCTGCTCCTCCTAACTTCATGGGCTCCACAGAGTGCTTTATTTGAACCAAGCATTACAGGATTCTTTGTGTGCAAGAACAGGAAAGGAGTGCGGCGAATGGCTTATCTCCACGCATTCCTCTATTTCTTTGCAGCGCTGTCTCATTAATGCCAAGTTAAAGCTCTGTGCTACCATTAAATGCATGGCAGAATTCCAAAACCTTCCACACCAGCAAGACCAGCACCCAGAGGAGGCAACAAGGAGAGCCCACATCTACTGTGCTGATGTTAAGCAATTCTTAATTCCTATGCACAAATTTACCTACTAAAGGCACATACAAAACAGAAAAAAAATCTAGGTATTTCTTATGATCTAGAAAGGCCTAATTTTGCTTTTGAAAGTTATAAAAACCAATGTAATGAATACAAAATAGAATGAAGGAAATACAAATATATACTAGAAGTCAGCACTAGTGTAATATTCTAGATTTCAGTTTAGAAAGCAAAAAAATTGGAAACTACCTGGATCAGTACCTCAAAATACATTATGCTGAAACCACCAACGTATCAGTCCTCAGGTACAGAGTGGCATAAGTGAATGCACCACAGCCAAAACACAGAATTCATACTGGGCAGATCCGCAGCAATAATTGCTCAGGTACCTGGCACTGCACCTCCCCAGCAAACTGAGAAGTGCACAGAAACTGCTCCAGCTTTTTTCCAGTAACACAACCCACAAAATCCTGGCATGCAAGGTTTCCTTCTCCTCCATGTAACAAGGCAGCTTTTCGCAAAGCTGTATTTCTATGTTAGATGAGGACAGGCATCAGCACTCCAACTTCCACTTACATAGATAAAGTCTTCAAGAATTCTGTAAGCTATCACAGATAAGCTTTTCTTAAAGACAACTGAAATGTTATTTAGATTCAGCCTCCACAGATGACACGTTCATTTAAACCTCACTCAAGTCAGCTTAAATGGGTACTCAGCTAATTATACACCTTCTTCTTTTGCCATTTAATTTGATTTAGCAAACTAAGCAAAATTTTCCATCTCCAGTAGAAAATCCAGCAGTATATTCTCTAAAACAGATGTGACTTCAAATATGCCAACAGATTTGACTGAAGAATTTTCAGTCTTTTCTACTATATTTTGCTTTAAAATATCCTTAAGGACACTATAAAGATTCATTGTAAAACCACATATTCTTAATTTCGCCACCACACTTAATAAATTGAGTTTGATCATTTGTTGCTACGTAAATATAAAACTCTCAGAAGTGATTTTTAAGTTGACCTCACTTCCTTATTCAATATAAATCTGTTGGACAGTTTAATTTCACAAAAAGCTTAACTTAATTTCAGGTAGCTGTGCTGACAGTTCCAAGAAAATTTTAACTTCAACATTCCCGGCAAACTGAAGTTGGAGGAGGTATAAAACCTATTCCATCACCATCTCCTGGGGATAACAGCTGCCCTGTACAGCAGTTAATTTATGCAAGACTGCACTGTTATTTCAAGTTTACTTCACTATGACTTTACTCAACTAAACTGAAAAAACAGGAATGCCATCAGATTAGACAAAGCAGGGATGTCTCAGAACAGCTGGCATGAGATCCAACTTGAACCTACACACAAAGACCCACAGTGCAGGTTGTACCGTACTCTTCTTGCTTCCTATACCTGTAATGCTCACCTACATGCATTTTAGTCCATCTAGATATTTGATAAACCAACATCTTACAAAAAGCTAAGCTACCAACACAGTTGTAACAAAAAAAACCCAACACACTATTTCTAACCATAAAATTGACTTTTTAGAACGTGTATTTTTTTGGCATGAATTATAAAAATAATTACTTCAAGTAGTAAGTCTTGTATCTTTCAAATTGTGTTCAGAGCTCATTTCTCTCTTCAGTTATATTGTTATACGAACTAATTTTTTCCCTAGCAGGGCTCCAAAAACATGCAGAAACACAATCTGATGCAAGGAAGTCAGCGACCTGCAGCCTTTCCAGTCTCAATTTCAGGTCTGAAATTTAAATAGCTACTCTGATCAAAACTCGTTGGCTTTAGTCTAGCTTTCGTTTCAAAATCAGCTACTGACTGTAACAATACAATATTAAGTTTCCAAACAAGGACTTGCATGTTTATAAATAAACAGGCTGATAAAGAAACTTTATCTCCAATCTGTCAGCGTAGTGTCACTAACGATAGTTTCATCACAGACTTTCCCTCTATTTCACATATACACAGGTATATAAAAAATAGAAGTAGCTATACACATTTACATAAAAATTATGTAAGCTATTACTCAAAAAATTTAAAAGCCTGTTCCTTTACATAATTATTGGTTATAAATCTACTATTTGGACGCGAACTATGAACACTCCTTTTCTAAACACATCTATAAATTTACTTTAGAAACAGACTACCAGGTTCAGGAATTAATCACTTGACGATTTCCAGGACCCAGCAGACAGGGGGAGTCTTTTCAGCAACCTTTGCAGTCAGAGATGATGAGCAAGGTGAGAAAAGTACTGTTAGAAATTTAATTCTATAAAAACTATAACTTAAAAACTTACTTAAAAATTAGTCATAACAAGAAGAAAGACCTTTCTTTTGCACCTCCATTTTACAAAGAAGACCAACATACTAATAATAGGAAATAGAAGTCAGAGAAGTCCAAAATGTCAACTACAGCTTAGCTGATATTTTTTTGAATAGCCTAACACATTACACACGCACTGACGGCCTGCGTAATTAACAACACATACTGGAGTCTTCAAAAAGGAAGAAACAAATCAGTTGTTCTCACAACCGATTTGCCTCCAAAACTAGAAAAAGCTGCACGGAACCATATCCAGAGCACACAAAACAACTGCAATCCTCTACCAGGTCGCTCCTCCTGTTCCCCACTGCACCACAAACCCCTCTACACCAGGATTTTTAACGTCTTCCCCTTAGTGCAGACACGGGGCCCCACTGGAGCAGCACGGCCCGAGCCCTCCACCCCTTCCAGCGGCACGGGCCGCTCCAGAGCCCCTCGTGGGGAGG
>VZRV01005707.1:1330580-1377257 GCA_013398115.1 Falcunculus frontatus | reverse complement strand
TTTTGTGTGGGGGTTGTTTTTGGGGGGGGGGGTTTGTTTGTTTGGGGTTTTTTTGTTATTTTGGGGGTTTTTTTGTTTGCTTGTTTATTTTAACTCCTACAGTAAAGCTTATGTGGACTTGATAGAGAGTTTTTGCTCTTTTGCTTCATGCCTTCTTAATGTAGGTTTTCTGTGATTAAAATGAGCAAGTTAAAATAATATTTGTTGATTCAAAACCATTATTCTAAATGTACCGAAATAAGGCAGATTGTTTTGTCTTGTTGATCTGCACTTCTAAAAGCTGCCTATTGAACTTAAATATTTTTGTTTGGCGGGGTTTTTTTGTGTTCTAGCTGGCTTTTTTATCTCTTAAAAAATTTAATAGGTGCTAAGTAATAGCAGTATGGTGCTCTGTATTTTTATTCATTTATTTATTTTTACAAGCAGGACCAGTCTTCAAGGCTGTTGGTCAAGGAATATTGTAGAGGAAGGGGCCTTCTTACTGCTTCTTGAGCATCCCTGTGAGATAGTTTGCTCGAGAACGTTTGAAACTGTAAGAAGAAGCTGTTCTTCTGAGCTGGGTCTAAGATGATATTGCCAGGTGTTGGGAGAAAACGAATTTGATTGTCTGGTCCAAGCATAAACGTTATGTGACCGAGGATTATATTCTGGTAGCCGAAAGCCTCTGTGACATGCCAGCCTATCTAATTCGTGCTTTGCACCAGTAGCCTTTCAGGTACTTGCAGTCTTTTTTAGTTGGTGTTCTCTATCATATGCTTCAGCCAAGTGCGGTGCTTCATTCTAGTTCTAGAATCAGAGTTCAGACCTGACTTCAGTGACCTGAGCTCCTCTTCCTTTCGTCTGTGTCCTTCTGGCCCGTACTTTCTCCTGCTAGTGAGAATGCTGCAATTCTTTGTTCCTACATTTTGGATTCTTTCTACCTTGAAAAAAAGCCCACTTCATTCTCTTTGTGTTGGTTTGGGGGTTTTTTTGTCCTCCTATAGTGCCGAATATCATAGTTTGTACGTTAGCTTTCTTCTACGGGAATGCTGTAACACAAGAAAACTTTCACAGAAGAATCATCTACTGGAAAAAAGATGAGACACATAAGCTCTTAACTCATGAGAAAAACACCATGTTGTATGTTTAAGTTTACAAGCGGTTAGGTCATGGTGCTGCAGTTTGGTATGTTGAAATTTTCAGAGTAAAGACGGCTGAAATGCTCTGGATTCTGTGGGACAGTTAGTGAGTCTTATCCTTCTAAACTTCTTGGCCACTCTGCTTCCCAAATTACTGCCTAAAAAATAACTCACACCTAGTTCTGAACTTGCAGCCAACTGGGCTTGCCATGACCAGTTTTATAGATAGTTTGGAAAGTTCTAATTCAAGAGCTAATTGTACTATTTTAAGGATTTACTTTTGTGTTTGACTTGTTATTTTAGGAGCTGCCCTTATACAAAAAGAGAGAGGAGATTAGGGAACAGTGAGAGAATACGAAACATCTGAAAGAAAAAACTCCTGGACAACTGCTAGCCTGAAGTCTAAATTGCGTTTTGTTTCAGTGCTGCTGTTGTACATAAGCAAAATGTGTTTGTGAAAACTGAACCTTGTTTCTAAAAAGGCTCACAAATGGGACCAGGAAGTTACTACAAATTATTCGTCTGATAAATTATTCATCTGATCTTTCCTCAATTAAGAACAACATTTTTAAAACCATAGACTCATCTGGGTACTTGTACCTGATTTTCACTGGCTGTAGATAGCCATGATTATTATATTCTCCTGTGTTCTGTGCTAATTGTATAGCTTGTTCTCTATTTGGCGTGAAATCTCTAAAATGTGTGGTTACCCAAAAGTAATACTAAAGCCTTCATTTTCCTAGTGATGACTGATCTAATTCTCTCTGTTCTTTCTCTTCCCCTTCACCTGTAAAAATATATCTGGAAGGTTTTTTTCTGTAACTTTCTGACAGGTGGACAGTCTGAAAAAGTACAGTAGGCATGTGGTTGGCACCTGTGCAAAAGGATAGTATTTTGGTTAGAAAATTAATTCATGCTCCGTTCTGTTTTGATAGTAAGATAGGGTGAAGTTGTGCTGTTGATGTAAATGGTTCTGTATCTCTCCTTATCACTTAAGAATGAAAGAAAGCAGCACTGGTTGAAGTTTCTGGTCAAAGATAACTAACTGGACTTGTAACCTGCTTTGAAAAGATCTTCATACAGATTTTGTTATCATCTTTGTGCTTCCTCTGACATTTGTTCTATCATTTCAGTAGCATGGGGAGAACAATTAGGTAGAACGAATGAGATGATCTAACACAGAAAAGTTTAAATTTCTAAGTGGTCTAGTAAGATCTATCAGCTCATCAACAGTTGAAAAAATGCTGGAGTTACTGTCAGGGAAGCAATGGGAGTTACAGAGCTGTGGAAGGAAGGAGGGAAATGGGCTCCCTCTTTCTGTTCAGTGGCAGTGAGCTTGGACTGTCTTGGCCGGCTGGGTTGTTTGTGATGAAATGATGTTTATGGGAAACTGAGTGATGGCATCAGAAAGAAATTGAAATTGGGGGGGGGGGGGGGGGGAAATGTTTTCATTTTCAAATAGAATTACTGCTAATAGTCATATTTTATAATAGCTCAACAGGAGGACTTAATTTTGGAACTCTGGGCTCTTCCACTGCTACAGCAACTACATCGGCTCCTTCATTGGGCTTTGGGAGTGGACTTTTTGGATCAAAATCAACCACTGGCTTTACACTAGGAAGCACCAGTACAGGTAGAAAAGAATTCTTGTACTGCAGGTTTTGGATTCGGAAGTGAAGCAATAAATTGCATATACTCAAAAAACTGGGTCATCCTAAAATGTTTACTATTTTACAGTAGTTCTGTAGCTCAGAATATTACTTATACAGTTTTATAAAACAGCTCCATTAAGCAGTTTAAAAGATCATTCATTGAGAATTAAGCGATACCAGTGCAGCAGAAACACAAATGCAATTACCAGGAAGCTTCCTGGGCTGTGTGTAAATTGTTCTGTAGTTTGAATCCTGGTGTATTGTGGAAATCTTAACTCTTCATCCAGGATGCTCAGAATTGACTTAGGATTGAGGTATATTTAGATTTTAAAAGTGTTTTAAAAGTTTCTGGGGTTGTTCACATTTGTAATGCAATACTTGTAATTCTACAGTAGTGAACCTTTCTGAGTTTGTTATTTGGGGATTTCTAATGCTATATGCCTGAAGGAATTGAGTTTTTTCTTAGGTCTGTAATTCAGCCTATGAACATGCAATTTCTTACAGGTGTAATGGAGTACAAAAGAATAAAACTTTTCTGACTGGGGGTATTTTTTTTCAGCCATCAAGCAGACATAACTGAATAAATTTTACTTTGCTGGAGTATTGCTTGGTAAAATGATCTTTTTCTTGTATGCTTATGTGAGTAGATGGGGAAAGTTCTAAGAACCAATCTATTAAAAGTAAATTCAGCAATAGACTGAAAGCTTGTATTACTCTGGTTGGCTACACTGGGGTAATTTTCTTTTGGTGATTCTTTTGATAATCTAATCAGATGGCTTTTAAAATATGAAATGGCCTAACACTGGTCCAGAATAATCTCTTTAAATTACCAGTGGGGCAGAAACACTAAACCAAGACACAGGATTTTACAAGGACTTTAGACTCTAATCCTCTTCATTATACTGTAAATCTGCTGGTTTACATGCTCATGTTATGTACTACCATGTGGCTGAAAAAAGTACTTGATAGAATTGCTAGTTTTCATTTTTTTACCTTAATTTATTTGAAATTTCAGATAATTTACTGCTGTGTTAACATCAGCTTCTTTGTTAGCAGCCTCTTATAAAGAAAAGTTATGTTTTTTGAAGTCAGTTGTGCTTTGATTTGTGCTGTTGGTGCTTACCAATGCTGTTTTCTGTGTTGATGTTTTATTTTCAATACACTACAGAAAAAAACTTGTATAGTTGTCGTCTCATAATGTTGCATTGTTTCAGGATTTTGTTTCATGTTTTTTACTGTCATAACTTCTCTGTGGTCTTCTACTACTGTTCTTACCCTGTTTATTTGTTCTTAAAGCAGGAACAGCAACAACTATTGCTACAGGATTGACGTTAGGTAAGGACCTAATTTGGATTTTAATGTTGTACAGGCAAAAAAACCCCAAGAGATAGATCTTTCATGTAATGTATAGTTAGTGATCATATGTGAGCTTTTTCCCCAGTACTAATTGCAGTTTGCTTTGTAGCCCAAATGTTAAGGCTGTAAATCAAAATGGAGCCCTGCAGTTCTGGGCACTGCTACTTGTTAAAGGATTATTCAGTTCTTGTACAACAGTGACAGTCGAAAGTTGGACTGTGTATTTATGTTCCCCTAATGAGTTTCATCCTTCAGCAGAGGGGAGGGAGATATGTTATCAAAAAATTATTGATACAGAATTTCTTGGTCTAGTGATCCCTATGTGAACACGTCTGTTTGGTAATTACGTCTTTTAGAAGAATAAAGAGGGTCGAACTGGAAACAGCCTTTGAGAATATTTTTTGTTTCTCTGATCTGTCTGTGGTGACTATTTTGCAGCTGTCACTGGAAATACAGAAGTAAATGGGTTGTTGTTGGCTTGGTTTTGATTTTTTGGGGTTTTTTTAAACAGCAACTGAGGTCTGAGGAGTAATTGAGCTTGAGTGTCACAACTGTTAGGGGTGGAAGTGCTGCAAGACACCCTGCAGTCAAAGAACTTAATAAGCCATACTATGAATAAATAGGAAAAAATAATGTTGAATAAAGAAGCAAATCAATTGGGCAGAAGAAGGGAGGAGCAGCAACTAACCCAGAAGAGACTATGTGATACGTAATCATATATGGAAGTCAGTACTATGCAAAAGAACATTAATTCTTTTTACTTGCTGGATGAAATTATGTCATCCAAAACAGACAGCAGTTACTGACAATACAAAGTATGTGTTTGCTGTAGTGGTTTGTGTGTGTATGTGCACACTCCTTTATGTTGGAATAGGGATTCTAGAATGTGAAATGTGTTCTTACCATGAAAACAGCAGGAAGTGGAAGTTATTTGTTTTACTTTAAAATATTCCAAAGCAAATTTTGAGTGAGTAACATCTCAACGTATTTTTCTTGTTTGCAAATTGAAAGGATATGTGCATTCATTTTGGTAGGCACATTTAATTGAGAATTTGTAGTCTGTATTTTGAGTAGTATTGTTTATAGCTCCATTTACCAATGTTTGTGTCATCTACTAGATGCTTTTGGCGGAAGTTTGTTTGGTTTTGTGGTTTTTTTACACAGTTTAAAGATTGCTACTAGATAAGTTGCCAGTCCAGAATTAAAGCACATTGGATCCCTAGGAATTCTGGAGCAAAAATGCCTGAGCAGTTGATGTAAACCACTGAAATTTATTTGAAAGTTCTCTGGAAATATTTTACTTGATGCAAGCGATGTTTTGTGCTGTGTCCCTCATGCTGGTTATGAGATACAGATGCGTAATGAGATGCAGAAGAGGTGATGAGTTTAGCTTTCGTTCTCAAACAGAGTGCTCCAAGAGTGATAACTGGTTTTGTGTTTCTTTTAGGCACACCTGCCACCACATCAGCAGCTACCACAGGCTTTAGTTTAGGTTTCAACAAACCTGCAGGTTCAGCCACGCCATTTGCTTTACCTGTTACTTCTACCTCAGCGGGTGGCCTGTCATTATCATCTGCTCTTACATCAACTCCTGCAGCAGGTAGGAAAATGTTTAGGGGTTTGGGGCTATTTTTTGTTTGTTTGTTAACAATAAAAATCTATTGTGTAACAGTACTACATCTATTTTTCTGTTATTTACATAATCTTGTACTTAAATAAAGGGGTTCATTGGACTTCTCGTGTTCTAAATTTGGGTACCTTAATACAGATAGAATTATGGTCAGTGTGCCTAGTGATACAGACAGCATATAATCCAAGTCATTAGAAATGTAGCAAGAGCTGATTCGTCACGTAAAATTATTTTTCTTATTGCTAATCCCGCTGAAGATTGAAAGCTTCCTACTTGTGCAGCTGCAAAGTTTAGAAAATGTCTACCCATTGCAGGTGGCCTGAAATGGCTAACTAGCAGTGGAAATAATGTTTTTCCAAATCACTTCTCATACTGTCATACACCTGCCGTCATATTTAACTCAGCTGAACTGTACCGTGCATGATGATAATTGAGACTGGAGTTCATTTTTCTTAACCTTAGAAGTCTGCATTTGAGTTCAGCTCTCTGTGCCCTCTGTTCGCTGTACATTTATGCCTGTGGTCTTTCTCTACTCAATTCTTCCCTATACAACTAAAAGTTGGGATGCTTAATTCCAAAAGGCACCTCTAGCTACTATGGAAGTGTTGTTGTATCATGTGTCTTGTGTAAGTATTTTAATGTTGAACATAAAACATTAAAATTTCAGCATTTTAATACAAAAATCAGTATCAGTAGTTCCATTATGCTGTAAAATAAATTTTGTGCTAGGTTCTAGATTCTGTAGTGTTCTGGGAGACTGCCAAAATTTTTATACAGTTGCAGTTAAATATGTACTAATTAGGGTTATGAGGTTATAAAGCAAAATAACATATAATTCAAAAAGCTATGGCTGTGTGTGAAAACTCTGCAGGAAATAAAAACACTTAATTATCCAGTTATGATAAAGATGCCATTCAGACCTTTCAGTTATTTCAGATTGTCTATGGATATGTTTGAAGGCAGTGTCTGCATGAAGCTGGTTTCCTTTCTTTGCAGGAACTACTGGCTTTACTTTAAATTTGGGTAGCACAACTGCTCCGACTACAACTGCTTCCACAGGCCTTTCCTTGGGAGGAGCCTTAGCAGGCTTAGGAGGTTCACTCTTCCAGAATACAAGCACAGCAGCAACAGGTGAAAGTTATTTTAGTTTTTTCCTCATGTCTCAAAACAGTGATATTTAATGCGTGATTGTATAATGTAAGATTTTGTTTATACAAAGCATTAACACTGTGGAAGTGTAGTTTTTAACAATGTTACGGTTAAGAGCAGTGTTTCTATCCATGGACATTAAAAAGGAAACTGAAATGATTGGCTCCTTTCTTATTCTTAAATTCGTTTGTACTTAACACTTTTTAAAAAATGAAAATGCAAGGAAATCTTTGTCATTCCCATAATTGGCTTAAGGAAGCTGATCATATGTGGGGAGAGGGCAATGATACGTGACTGTCTATCTGGAGAAATGGGAAGCTCCTTATTTTTGGTGAGTTTTGGTCTGAGTAAAATATGTCACTGTCAGTGTTGTCATTTCACAGCTCTAGAGGAAGAATTTGTGCTGTGCTGTAGTCTTGATAACACTGCAAAATGCAAAAATGTTTTTTGGTTTTCTTAAGGACTTGGGCAGAATGCTTTGGGTTTGTCTCTGGGGACAACTGCAGCTCCTTCAACTACTGCAAATGAAGGTCTTGGTGGCATCGATTTTAGTAGTTCTTCAGACAAAAAGAGTAAGTTTTTTAAAACATTCTTTTTTTTTTAACTGAAAGAATGATCAGAACACTACAGCAAAGACTAATTGGGTTAGGAATGTGGTATTGAAGTTGACAACTAACTTCTTCCCTCTTAAAAAGGCATTTCAGTTGATTTCATTGTTAGATATTGTGCTTTTACAGAAGAACAAGATCGTGTTTGCAAATGCAATGTAATATTAATTAATTAATTAAAAAATAAGTATAAGCTTGAGAACCAGGACCTAAAGCCTTTAGCTTTTTGGGAGTGAAGACTCAGGGCTGCTTGCTGAGATGCTATCACAGGTTTTTGCAGAGCTCTGTGTCAGATTGTCACTAGAGGGAGGAGCAGAGCAATGTTTAAGTAGTGTGTTGCAAGTATGGAAAGCACTGGTTTGAAAATAGTGTTGTCTAGCTGTAAAAGATCTTAAACTTGTTTTTTTCTTTTGAAAGCCTGCACAACTAAAGTGTCCTAATTTTAGGTGTTATTCTTCAAAACTGTTTTCTGGTGGTGTGTAGTTCTATATGGTGTGTTCTGTCAGGTTGTTAAAACCAGTTATAAAAACTTTACTTCTGTAGTAGCTTTAAAGTACTTAACTAAGAGAATATTGAGCATTGACATATGGACGTTTGGTAATTTGCCTTGCTTTTACTGGGGAATCAGTACTATTAAATTAATCTCCTGATTTCATTCGAGACTGAAATTTTGAATTAGGTATGCCAATAACTAAAAGAGAAGAAAATATATAAGCTCTATGAAACCAGCTTTCCAGAGTGGCATAATTTGTGGAGAGTTCTTACTTGTAAAAGAGAGGACATAATGACTGTCAAAACTGGAGTGCTCTGCATGATGTTGATTGTTTTTGGAATTTATTACTGAAACTTGGAGTAATGAAAAGGCTCTTATACTGAGGGGATTTCCATTACTATAACATTAGGATATCACAACACTTCCATAACATACAGGGATCATAAAATCAGGACCAGAGAACCACAGAGTCAAAATCGACTTTGGTAGTAGTGTTGTTTTGTTCATCTTTTAGGGTGGAAACTTAAAGAGTAACCTGAATTCCCCATATGTTGTACAGTGGAACTGCGTGAGTTGGACTGTTGTTGTCAGGATGAGCCGAGATCCCTTAGCTAAGCAGTGGGAAATGTCAAAGGAGACTATGTGTTTCGAGGTTTTAATTCAGAAGTGTTTCCATTAATGGCTAGTGCTGGCTTAAGCAGCCCTGATAAATATCCCTACCCGTGTGCTGCTGTTTAGTTCTGGCAGTACAGTTGTTTGTACTACTGTATGGGAACTGCATTAAGGTTTGAGAGTGGTGGTTCCGTGGTTTTGAGGTTTTTATTTCTCGTTTCCCCTTGAAGAAAAGGAAGAAGGTGATATGGCTATGAAAGAAAAGTGCCCTAAGAATCCCAGGACAGATAGGGACTAGCAGCTGTGTTCTCTCTTCTGGAACTGGTTATAAAAGCTTTTGCTTCTGAAGACTGACCATCTAGTATTTCTTTAAAATACGGCTGCAGGGAAAAAAAGCCGTGTTCTAATACGTATTTTCCTCTTGTACTGCTAAAGATAATGTTAAAAAATATAAAATCTGAAGCACTCACTTGCCCAGTAAGTAGCAAAATCTGATGTCAAATTTGTATCTTGTAAGTATTGTTGTGATGTACAGCAACAACAACGACAAAAAAAGGTGGCTGGAGCACAAAAGCAAAGTGTACTTAGTTTTTTGCTTACCTTTTAGGTGATCAGCAGACAAAGAAGACCTAAATTCTGGTGTTTGTCCCTCATGGCTTTTTTTTCCCTAATTTTGTGTAGATTTTTTTCCCTTTAGCAGAAGGCGCAGGGAATGGTTGTGAGTGTCTAAAGTAATGGGTGACAGAGTCTGCCAACAGTTTAAATAGATGTTGCTTCTAAAAGTAGTAGCTTCTCCTGGCAGGAGCACTGACTGGTGCAGCTTCAAATGTCTGTGGTACTGGCATTAGCTGTGTAGCTGCTTTCTGTCTTGCTGGCGCTGACAGGATGTGAACTGGATTCGGCTGAAGAAGATGAAACCTTTTTCTTGGGCTGAGTGAGTGCTCTTCCTAGCAGACTGCTGTAGTATGGAATGCAATTACTGCTGCAGCCGTAACTATAAACAGTCATGCCCTGTGTTATGCATGATGCTGTTTGCAGCTCTGTTCTTTCACTCAGGCATTTGGCATCTTGATCCACAGGTGTGTAGTTTAGAGTGTATAGGTGGCAGGTAAACAATAACATTTTCAGTTCTGTAAAATCTTGCTGATTTCTGGACTTAATGCAATAGCGGAATTCTTAGGGAAGCTCGGTGGGCAAATGTTCATTGCCTTCATATCTGAGACTGCCATTGCTGAATTTAAACACTTGAATGTTTTGTAGGTGCAGGTATAAGTGAGTTGGAGTTGCATAAGCAGAAACAGGTTTCTTATGCAACAGGCAGTTTTTTATGCATGTGTAGTGACTTGTATAGTGACACAAGAGGTTGTTACTCTGAGTGCCAGGAAGTTAGCACCTCAACTGTTGAACCATTGTTCCTGAAAAGATAGTTATCTCTGAAGGGGGTGTAAATTAAAACCTCCTTTCTTTTATGCCTAGCCTAGTCTGTTCTGCTTATCGTGAGAAATCAAGCAGATTGTAGTCATTAGTTCTTCCTTAAAATCTCATTAAAATTGTTTTGTTTGTTCTTCTAAGCTTCATTTATGACCTACAGTTTTTATTTTCTAGGTGACAAAACGGGAACAAGACCAGAGTAAGTGTCAGATTTTCTTTGCATTCCTTGTTTTAATAGAAAACACCTAAACAAATATTTTAGCTTTTGTGCTGATTTGATATTGAAAAAAAGGTTTACATAACCAACATTTTGCAATATGGGCAGTTTAGTAATGTTTGATCATGATTTTAAGCACTGCAATTCTTCCTTCAAATGCAATACCTACAGCTTATCTGGCATCTGCTATAGACTGATCATCTGGTCTGAAAAGTGGTTTCTGCAAACATGTACAGTGCTTACACCACAGGCTTGGACCCTGGCATAGGATCTGTGTGCATTAATCCAAGTCATTCCTAGTTGCAACATTCATGCAATGAGTGTAAAACCGTGTTAATCACTTGCTTGAATGTTTTAGTGATACTTACTTGTCTTGCAAAAATGTCTGACTGTATTGAAGGACCGTCTAAACATTCGTTGTCTCCCATAGAGATAGCAAAGCACTGAAGGATGAAAATCTACCTCCAGTAATATGTCAAGATGTAGAAAATCTACAGTAAGTAGTGGGTTTTATTTATTATAGTTGTTTAGCTAAAGTATTTTATACCGTTGATGCTCTGTGACAAGAACATGTTCCTGCAGGCTGCAGGAAGGATAAGTTATTAGCCCAAGGCCTTTCAGCAGGTCAGCCTTGGGAACAGAATGGATGAATAGTTCTAGTAGCTGAAGTCTTAGTCTGGTTTTTTTCAGTCTCACTTTTTCATGCATTTATGCAAATAGGCCTGCCCAACAATATGCTCTTAACCATCTCTCTCTTGGAGTATTAGGCCTGTTGCATATGTATAGTAAGTATTGAACCTTATGTCTGTATTGCGTGTGCATCATGGATCTTGTATGGAATAGAGAATTGTAAAAGAGCCTTCCCTCAGGCAGGAAGGAAATGGTTTGTAGACTAGGCTGCATGCATTGTATTAGTGAGTTCAAAGTGGTAATTGCTTTTACATAGATACTCATATATTACTGTATATATATAAAATGTTCTATATATCTTAGGTTGTCAGAGGTCAGCATAACATTTTTAAACACTTGCTATTTGAAGTTGAGAAGTTTGTGGGAGGGGGTTTGTTTTTATTTTGGTTTGGTTTTTTACAGTATTAAGATGCTAGGAGTTAAGATAGTACTATGCCATACTGTAGTTTTACTGTTCAGTACTTGGTTTTGGAAAAATAAATTTAATAGCTATTTAAATAATGTGACCAAGAGGTAAACACTTGGGTACTTCAGGTTCATTATGTTACATTTCTTTCCTCCCCACCCCCTTTTTTTTTACCTTCCCCAGGAAATTTGTGAAAGAACAAAAACAAGTTCAGGAAGAAATTAGTAGAATGTCCTCTAAAGCAATGCTTAAAGTACAAGAAGACATTAAAGCTTTGAAACAACTTCTCTCTGTAGTTGCCAGTGGATTACAGAGAAACATTCTTAATATTGACAAGCTGAAAGTTGAAACTGCACAGGTATAATTGAATATAACTTTTGTTATGCAGAGTTTGTATGTTGATTACTTCATATAGGATAGCTAGCCTTCTTTATCAGTCAAGTTAACACATGTCCCAGCTAAACAGTTGTAAACAAAATGAAAAATTTAAACACTTCTGATCTATTTGAAGCTACTGGGGGAAGCTGAAATCTGTGACGCCAGTATTTTCAGATAAGTACAACAGCAGTAAAATGACTTCTATTCAGGAAAACATTCCTATGTATCAAAGGCAATGGAGGGGAATGCTTGTCCACTTTAGTTCAGTTTCAGTAATACATTCAGCTGCTAGTGAAGGCATATTTGTAACAACATGATGGACTCTGGGGCAGCAAAAATACAAATACGTGTTCTTCTGATGGCTTTGGAGGAAAAGCATCTCCAACTACCCCATAATGTTTCAAGGACCAAAATTTCTTGATTAGCACTAGTATTCGTTTAGGAAACTTGAGTCACATCTCTGTTCGCCAGTCTATGTCTTAAGTGTGCGGACAGTCGGAACTCAAGTTTTGATGCAGATGCTTTTCAAGTTAAGTTCTATACCACCTTTTATTTCATCTAGCATGTCAAGGCTGCTTGCTATATAAATAAGTGATAATTTATTCTCAAGTCAAAAATTCAATAGTTTTTCTTTATTTTACTCTATAGTTGCACCTTGCCAACAGTTTTCTGTGAAAACAAAAGCTTGTTAATGATACTCTCATTTCTGTACACAAGTTGAGTATAATCACAGAACCAGGCACTGAGAAATTCTTAATGGTAAAGTTATTAGGAAGTATTAAGCAGAAGTGTATGCTGTAATTATCATGTAAAACATGACCATTTCCAAAGAGAGGCATTTTTCTAAACTAGTTTATATTTTTTTTAAAGTCAAAATAATCTTTTTTGTCCTGTTTTTTCTCTTTTAGGTGTGTTACTTCCTTGTACTTGGCTGTTGCTTTTTTCCCTCTAGTCCTCAAAAATTATAATATTTCTGAAATAGAATAGAAAAATTTTGTCTCTGACAGTTTGCTGCAGTATTTTCTCAACTTCTGAGCACTTAATGTGCTTTCAGTATGTGCTGCCTTTTGTTCCGTCCCCAGACTTCTGTTGGTTTTTGCAGTTCTCCAACTTTCTGACAGCCTGTTCTTTGGAGAAATTCTGATCAAATTCTATCACGGTGTCAAACACCTGAAGAAAATTATGTGAATAAAGAGTAGAGTCCTAGCTTTATTTTTGAACACTTCATGCAGAACCTTTTATTTTATTAATTTTCTCTGTTTATTTAGGAGCTAAAGAATGCAGAAATAGCATTGAGAACACAGAAAACTCCTCCTGGTCTTCAGCATGAAAATACAGCCCCAGCAGAGTAAGTTGCTGTTACTCATAAAAAATAGTCAGTAATACAACTTGGAGAAGAGAAACTGAGGAGACCTTGTTGCTGCCTTTCAGTACTTTACAGGGGCTTGTAAAAAAGGCAGGGACGGAGTTCTTAGTAGGGCCTGTTATGACAGGGGCGATGATTTTCGACTGAGGAGGGCAGATTTAAAGTAGTTCCAAGGAAGAAACTTTTCAGTGAGCGTGGTGAAAGTGGAAAAAGTTGCCCAGTGACATGTTGGATGTCCCATCCCTGAAAATATTCAAGGTCAGGATGTCTCCGCTTATGGCAGGGGATTTGGAAGGGACCTTTCAAGGTCATGTAGTCCAACCCAACTATTTAAAAGATTCTATGAACTTCATAATACAACTTTTTTCCCTGCTTCTTGTAAAATTTATATGGAGTGCTTCACAGAATCAGTGTTTTGTTTCTTCACTTAAATTGTCTTTATGTCTTAGACATGAGAAATAGTCTTCATACTTGTTCTAGCTGTAGAGTGACATCAGGAATGTCATACAACCTAACTGTGCCATTAATTGAATGAAAATTGGCAGCTAATAGAGATCAGGTAAAAAAATTCAGACATATTAGTAAAGTTTAATCGTACAATTTCACTGTATTACTCATCTAGCTACTTCAGAATCCTGGTTGAGCAGTTTGAAGTACAGCTGCAGCAGTACAGGCAACAAATAGAAGAACTGGAAAATCATCTTGCTACTCAAGCAAATAATTCACACATAACTCCACAAGGTAAATGTTTCAGTTCTAATGTTTTGCACATGAAGAATTTAGCAAACTTATACCTATAATGGGAACTTAGTAATTTATCTCTCCCCTCTTTAGTTATTGTTGGGTTTTCTCATTTAATGTACTGAACAAATTAGTGTTCAGATAAATTCTATGGTTCTTCAGTGTAAAGATTTGGAATTAAAGGTCCCATTCATATGGGTTCTTGAGCTATTTAAGATGGATCAATTTCCTGAGTTGTGATTATTAAGCCTGGTTTGTTTTGACATCCACATCTCCTTCCCTTCAGCATCCATCTGGTATCTGGTACCTTCTGTCTTGCGCTGCACTTTCTGGACGGACAAATATGGGTGCCTGCTCTGTCAGCACCAGATCAAAATGAGAACTTTTCTGTGGTTTGGAGCCTGTTAGTATTGCCTTTAGCTCTGACCATCTGAGAAAATTTAGTCTTGTTTGCTGCCACATCATTTAATCTTGAGAAAATCTCTCTGGTCAAAGAATACTGACCTCTGGACAGTAGTCTTCCGGTTGGTTACCATTCCCATGGTCATAGACAGTTTTATCTTTTGGGCCATTTTAGGTCTTGCAGTAAGTAGTGATTTCAAGTGCTTGTCTTTTTCTGCTAAATGGTACTTGAATATCTTGCCATCACAGGATGGTGCACAGGCTTTGGATGTTATATGTCAAAAAGCAAGAGGACTGTCTAGACCTAGCTTCCATAAGGAAAGATCTGCTGAATCTTGAGGGTCCTCTATCTGTGTGTGACCTTCTTGTCCATCAAGAGTATGAGAAGGATACCTTCACAGATTTTCCTAAGGTTTTCAGCAGTTTCTGCTATAATGGAAAGGTTCCTTGCTTGTGTAGGCAAGGCTCAATCTGTTGTGCCAGTATGAGCATATTGTCAGCAATGATCTGATGATCTAGTCAACACTCTATGGCATATGTAGCCGTACCGTACCGGAGAAACTTCCTTTGCCATGCAGATTTCCATGACTCAGAATGTCCTGAAAATTTTGAAATATCTAGTACTCAGTATCAATAAATTGCCTCCAGACTGTCTGGAAACTTGGGGCCAGTCTTCCTAGATACTACTGCCTCCACGACCCTATGGGCTGGCATGAGATTGATTCTACAGCTTTTCTGTTTTACAAGGGAGAAATTCCCCTGTGGAGAGGCAAACATTTTCAGTTCAAGAATCGTTGCTAGACCCTGTGTATCTTGAAGAACTTGATAGCTACTTTATGCATTTCAGTGTGTGTGTGTGTATGTATATGTGTGTATATATATATATATGTATGTATTTGCATTCAGACTATGTGCATCTTTCAGAAGAAATACAGAAGCTGGTCTTTTCACAATGAAAGAACCACTTCAACATGTTTCTCTCCTCCACTTTGGTACATTGTTTCAGTGCTTGTATGAGATAGAGCATTTTTTTTGTGAGCAGTTGCCTCATACTGCCAAAACCTTTGAGATTTTCCCTTTGGTAGTAAGGTTTTGCCTTAGTGTTGGGTCAATGCCCTGAAAATACTTTTATATCTGTGTGGGAAATAGGATATCCTAAATATAAGACTTGTAGTCAAGAAGCTCCTTGTTGTGTTTCTCTGATTATGATATGTTTGTGGACAGAGCCAGATAAGAGATCCCGTGATGCTTGTTAATTATGTCTTTAAAATGTCAATAAAGCTTCCATTCTACTGCTGTCTTTGACAAAAATCAACTGAACACTTAACCATGCTTTTAAGTCAGAAAGAGTGGAAAATATATATAAATGCAAGCAAATCTGATTTAACTGTATCTAAGTAAAAGCCAGTGAGGTAAAAAATGTTCCTATGTCATTTGGTAAAATTAGTTTAAATACTGCTTTTTGGCTTTGCTAAATAATAGAATCATAGGAAACTCTTTACCATGTATATAAAAATAAATCTGAGAAAACAGTACCTTTCAAAATAAAGTCTGAAGCCCTGTCAAAAACTAGTCCTTGGATGATTTGTGGCACCCAATTTCTGGGTCAAATCTTGTATTTCATGCAATTATTTTTGTGTTTTGTGTGCTGTATGGGCTTTGGGTGAACTTCTTACTTTGGTATGAACAGTAAATCTTCTGATAATGAGATTGTCACTTACCAATATATTACATGCTTCTTACAGATTTGTCTATGGCTATGCAGAAAATCTATCAAACATTTGTAGCTTTAGCCGCACAACTTCAGTCAATACATGAAAATGTAAAGGTATGTTGCTTTGATGTGTTGCTGTGTATTTCCTGTATGACTGTAAAGAGTCATTTTTTGAAACTATATCTTCAGGTTTTCTTGTTGGTTCTTTTTTTTTTTTTGTCCTTCTGTTAAAAAGACTGCTTTTAAAAATTTTCAAACAGTCCTGGAGAAGTGCTTTGATTTAAAAAGTAGCTTTTGTTCAACTGAAGTTGCATTTAAAGTATTTACTAATAGGGATGACAGCAACTGACCTCAATCATTTGAGTTACAAAATGTTTTTCATCTAACTCCTTTCCTTCTAAGTGTTGATCAGTTTTTAAAATGCCTGTTTTCGAGCTCATGTTTGTATATTTAGATTTTTACCCAATGACCTCTTGATCTCAAGCAAAGATATCTAAATCTGCTCTTACTCAAATAGGTAACAGGAGAAAAAAAAAGTGAGTTTCCATGTATAAGATTTTTCAGCATACCAAAGAATGTTGGTTAAAGTTGTGTTGTCTATTTTATTGTTTTTAAACCTGGTTTTCATGGTAAGTCATATTTGTAGAAGGAAAAAGAAAAGACTGTGTATCGAAGCTTATGTATCAAAGGTCCTAATTAGGCCTGTTTTTTTCATCACAGACTATGGCTCATTCCATTTCCATTTTCCCATTTACAGTTCTGGATATGTTGACAAAATGTCACTGTCCTCCAATCCATGATTTTTCTTGAAAACATCAGAATCCTTCTTGGCTACAAAAAGCCAAACCAGAACAAACTGACTTGAAGAAGAGTACAAGTGTTTGAAATTGTTTCTGCTAAGTGACTTCCATAATGGAAATAGCTCTTAAATCTTCTGCTGGCTTCCTTCTCTAAGCTTCTTCTGCACAGCATTGCTAGTTCTCTAAACATCTGAAACTTTTTACTTTTTCTGAATAAAGTTCAGGAATACTGAGGATCTTGTATGATCTTGATTCCTTGCATTGCATTGCTTCTGTCAGGATACATACTCACTGGTTTACAAATACCTGCCATCAGATACTTGTGGTGCTCTTAGTTAATTCAGTTTTGCTGCCAGGTATGGAATATATTAGCTCCTCCATATTTTCAGCAGAATTACCCAAAAAGTATTCCAAATGTCTTCAGGCCTTGTGGCTTCTGAGATCTGAGTGTAGCCTGAACTTGTGCAGTGGTCTTTGTGATGATGTGTTTTTGTTGTTCTTAAGTAAGAACAGCTGGATTAGTGCACAGCTATAAGCAGTGGTATCTTCAGTACCTTGTCAGTGTGACTGAATAGGAAAGACTTTCTTTGGTTTACAGTAGAATTCTATTGCCTGAAATTAAGGGGGTGGTTTGAGGATTTTTCTTCTGGGAAATTTTTTTGAGATTTAATCGAGTGGATGCATATGGATGCTGATATTTTGGAAGGTGTTTTGTAAGTAAAGCTTCAAAAAACAGAAAGATGAATATATTGCTCAAGTGAATCTGTCATTATAACCATCTGTTTTAGTTTATCAGCTACAAGATGCTAGAAGAGGAGAGCGCTTTTGAAACTGTGGTCTCTGCCTTGTCTGATGGTTGTGATATGGTTTGTGGAAGGCAGAGCTGTGATCACAGTTAATTTCTTTGCCTGAAATAGGCTTTCTGGTTTGCACATACACTTTGATTTAATGGTTTGAAGTTGTAAAAAGAAAAAAAAATTGGCCTAAAAGATCTTTGTATGGGGTTAGTTGCTGAATGTATTTATATCTTGTATGAACATAGAGCTGCATTCTGTATCTCAGGTCAGTGAAAAGTGAAAATTCGCTTGGGTAGGTAACATCATTAAATTGTTCAGCTTAGCTTAACCTTAAGAACTGCTCTATGATGTCCAATGGCATTTGTCAACTCTTAGGGCAGTCAGTATGGCATTGTATTAAATCCCGTCAGAATTCTACAAATGTCTTTTCTCTCCAAAGACAGCACTTCTGATGTGATAATGAGATCATTCTTTGTGTGTTTCCTGCTGTTGCCGGTAGAGATGGGATTACTGTTTTAGCTGTTCAAATCCTGAGTCAGAATTTTTGGACTGTAAACTCCTCTTTGAGGAAACAAGCATATGCTTAGCCAGGAACGCAAGACAGTATGCCTTTCATAAAGTGGAAACTGTTGTCCTTTAATAAATCTATGGCATTTAAAGATTTTCTTTTATAAGATGGAAATAATTCTATCAGTTGTCTAGTTAAAGCTATTTATTCTTTTTTTGTTACTCAAGATGTCCATAGTTTCATCATCTGTGACAGACAGAAATTGCTCATGATGAAGAAGCCAGGCTGGGCTGTTGCCGCAGAAGGTGGTGGAGTTTTGAGGGTGGAAAGGGCAGGGGCAAGGGAAGGTGGGGCATGACACAGCAGGTTTGTTACCCTAAGGCAGAATGATCTGTTGCATTTGGACTGTTATATTGCTAATGAAATGCATCAGAAACAAGAGTGAATTCTAAAATTTGGGAGCTTCTTTAGCTTTGTGGTAATAAGAAATGCAAGAGTGAAAGGAAGGAAAGAAACACAGGTGAAGGTGATGGGCGGGCAAAAGCAGACTCCATGGAGGAAGGGTTGCACTTAAGAAAAGTGTGTTATTTTATAAGCTAGTAACGTGGCTTTATTTTGCCTCTTGGATCAGCTAAGTACAGTGACACAAATTGAATTGTGGTGATTTGCACCGACATTGAAAAACTTAGGCTAACATACTGGGTGGTATCAGTTATTCTAAACAGCTTTGCAGAATTTAAGTATGGAACCTGTTCTGGCTGTAGCTGTTGCAAACTAGTTCTTTCTATCTCATAGCCTGACAAGGCTTTTTGGGTTTCAGAGGGAGCTTCTGGTTTGTTTTGGTGGTGGTGTTTGTTGGTTTGGTTTTCTGTGGGTTTTTTTTGTTCTTTTAGGAAATGTTATTTATAACTCAGTGTCTCTTTCCTTATTAAGTTAAGGGTTTATGTCCAATACATGGAACTAAAATGGCTTCCTCCCATCCTCTTCAGATGCTCAAAGACCAATACCTTGGCTACAGGAAAAGCTTTCTGGGAGATGCCATGGATGTGTTTGAGGCAAGACGAACAGAAGCCAAGAAGTGGCAAAGCGCGCCGCGCGTTACCACTGGACCGACCCCTTTCAGCAACATACCAAATGCAGCAGCCGTTGCAATGGCTGCAACACTTACTCAGCAGCAACAGCCTGCTACAGGTCTGAGTGCATTCAAGTTATAGATTATTAGTGTTACAAAAATAGTAAATTCGTGTAACATTTTCTATGAAGTCTTCCTTTGTGTTAGACTAAAAATCTAAACGTTGTGATGAGCGAAGTTACTGATACATAGCCAATAGAAAAATGCAGGGTAGACTTAGCAATAATTATACAACAGATACTTAATCTTGTGAATTTACTTGTATTAGTGATATTTACTGTATTGTTCTAACTTACCCCTCGGAATGTGAGTCTTCACTCTTAACATCTCTGAATACACATAGTATAGCCTCTTTCCAGAAATTGTATCATTACGGTAAATTATTTGAAATTGGAGAGGAGAGAATATCTAAATGCATACTATCTTTTCCTTATGTAAAATTAATAATGCATTTTTATATAGCACTTTGGAACTGTAAAATGAAAAATGCTGTAGAACAGGAAGGATAGTGAAGCAAACCTCTGTAGAATAGGAAGTCAGATGCCTGGCTTATTTTGTAGTCAACTCCTTTGTCAGTATGACATTGGAGCAGTTTTTGCTGGCCATTCTGCTATTGTGAATAATTAGAGAAAGTAGAGTGGGTCAGTGGTTCTGCCTGGGCGTGTGAGTAAGAGGAAGACCAAAACAGAGGAAATGCATGACTCCCAATAAAGAATGGATACATATGGCAAAGGAAATAACTTAAGGCACCTTAATTGACATTGTTATACTAAGCAACCCTCTCTGAGAGGGATTTCAGAACACAGACAACTGAATTTATAAGTCATCATTGAGCAGAAATAAGGTCAAGTCCATTTAAATTTACTTGAACCCCTGTTCATGAATATATATCTATGTCAGCAAATTATGAAAAGTATAGGTAGCTTCATTGTTATTTACGTGGCTGTACTGAAAATCATAGTAGTGCTTTCTCTGGTGTTGTAACAGCAGTGATACTTTGAATGATGTAATTAGAGTCATATGCAGCAACCACCTTAAGTTTGACACGTAATTAGACTGTTGTTGCCTTTTCATAAAAGAAATACAGTGTGCTTCCAGCCCTTGCCCTTCTAAACAGCAGGGAGATGGGTTTAAATTTTAAGTGTGCCAAACTACTTTGAACAGAACAAAACCCAAAATCTTTGTGAAATACTTCTTTTTGGAATTTCAGTCATAGACCACAGACTTTCTGTTGCTGCTATGTTAATCCATGGAAATTTTGTTGAAGTGGCATCTTGAAAAGAGTTTGGTTTTAAACAGAAAACATGAGTTAATGTAATGTCACGCTTTAGGGGTTTTCATACAGATAGTAGTATTGTTGCACACTGCTTGTGCAGCCTAATATTGCCAAAGTAATTTACTCTTCATCTTTTTCCTTGTCTTACGTTTGTTTTTTTAAAGACTCTCCATGGTCATTACAGGATTAGTTGTTTATGGAAGTGATGCACTTGGGTTGTCATATTTAAAGTCATTCCTGCATTTTCATGAATTGAAGGGAGTGATTTGAAGTTCCTGAACTTCCTACTCCAGATTCAAGAGAACTGCTAATAACTTCAGTTAACTTATGCCACGACTTTGTGAATATTCTCTTAGTAATAGGAATGAAGAGGGAAGGGGAAAAAAAAGCCAAATTGCACAATTGGCCTGTACCAACACAACTGAGTTAATGTGACTGTATACTTTGAGATACTTTGTAACATTTTATAGTGGGAAAGGAACAAATGGGAGTGTGCGAAGGTTGGTTTGGGGTTTGTCTGTTCCTGGTTGTTTTGACAGAGTATTTCAAAACCCAAAAATGTGCAAACTACAAGAGTGATGCAGATAGAACAAAGCCATTAACTTATATCAAACATGCCAACAGAAGTAGACATCAATTTTTTTAGTGCTTATTCAGTTGGAATACTTTTACTGTCTGTGCAACTTACTTGAGGACCTGAAGAAATAGAAATAGATTGATGTTCTGAGTGGCACTTTAAGAATACTTGAAACTTTTTAGGGTTAGATGAACAAAAAAGGTACTTTGAGTTCCCTCTGGATCAAAAGTAGAATTAGTCAAGCCTAAACTATTTCAAAGATATCTCGAAGTCCTAAAAGCTTGTTAGATTTTGTAGCTTTCCTAAATTACTGATTTCAGTGCTTGACTCTTTCCTAGTTTCAGATTAAGGCTGCCACTTTTTGTTTTGGAAAAGGAGAAGAATCTGTTCTTTCAGTTTTGCAGGAATCTTTAAGAGCTGCCTCCTCTTAATTTCCTTTTTGTTATTTGAGTTTTCAGATCGCCATTTGCTGTAGTAGAACTGCAAATGGTGCTCGTTTTAGCTTTGTTTTATGTTGTTATGAATTGGAAATACTATCTGCTAGAAGTTAAAATAGCACATATTTCTTTGCAAGATCTAGATCCTGAAGGATGGGATAGATGAGGGTTGGTAAAAGGTTCTGAGAGAAAAGGCTATGAAGAGAGGTGCATGTAAAGGGGAGGGGTAAGGGATGTCTGTGTACTACCTGATCTGCTGTTGCTATTTTTGAAGATGAGAATAAAACAAGAAAATGCATCTGGCCTTTAAAGTTTTTGATGAAAAATGTAATATATAGTACTCTAGTATTGAGGGATCAGGATGCTTAGTGTCTTTTTAAAAATATTTGATGTTTACATGATTGAGTATTTCATAAGATTAACTTAGAGTTAGTTACTGTTCTTTCTCTGAAAAATATAATAATTTATTCCACATTTATTTTCAGAAGTCAAAAGTTTAGTAGCTACATCTAAGCTGTGGGATCAGGGAATGTTTCCCCAGTTCCTGGGTGTAGATATGCACCCTGTGTTCTCTCTGTATGCCAAGACATTTCTGGCTTCCATTGAAATAAATAAAGCCAGTGAGTCCTGGTCATATGGAAGAAAGGGAGCAAAAATGCACTCCACTGCTCACCTGGGATGGATAATCAGGACTGTGGTGTGTACATTAAAGCACAATTTTTGTGCAGTCTTTTGAAGCTAGAATTATTGAAATTATGCTTAAGTTTTGCCTGTACACAACCTTTCCTCCCTAGTTTGGCACTTTCATTCTGAGCACAGCTGTATTGGTAGCAGTGAGGCTGGTCATGCTTTTCTGTAGTAGCAGCTAGAGTTTTAAACACTGCCTCAGCTGCACCTTCCCTGAGCAATCTTGAGCAGCATGGAAGTTAAAATGGTGATGGCTAATCTACCTATTACTATTGGTGAGATTACAATAAAAGATTTCAAAGGAAATTAAAGCCTAGTGCATCAAGACCTGTAAATGCATGAGGCTGCAACTGATGTTTTTCAGGTAAGACTAAGTTGTCTTAAAGAAATGCTTTTCTTTAAGCTCATCTTTTCTCTAGAAGTACCCCCCCAACAACTCTCTCCTTAACTGGTGAAGTACAAAGTTAGTCAAAGCATTATAAAGCTGTTAGCATGCTTTGTTTTGACTTGACTCAGTATGAGATTGAAGTTCTAATGGGAAAGGATGCTGAAATCTTTATAGCACTTAAAATTTTTGTTGTGTAGTTTGATATTGACCTTGGTTAAAATTATCCTGTGTATTACTTTGTCAGAATCAGGTCTAAATTGTGATGCTAAATTTGCTCGCTGTTTGGAGCACCTGTGATTAAAAAAAATTTAGAACATCAGTAGGAAATCTGTCTGACCTGTCTGGGCTCTCTGTTCATTAAACTGAAGTGCTCTACAGGGCAAATACATCAAGTTTTAAAATGTTAAAATACCTGTTACAGAGAATTTGTCTCATACCTGTAATAGCCGGAAGTGCCATTTTTTTTCTTGCTAATACTCTAGGCATCAAAGAGTCTTACTAGTTTTTTGCTATTGAAGATTATGTTTACTTACAAGAACTATAAGCAGTGATGATACCTTCAGAACATTATGGTACAAAATCAACAAATATCATATGCTGTTGCTCAATAAAAAGTTTGTTAGCCTAAGGCATAAGATCCTGTTTTATATTATCTGAGATGTTTTAGTATCATGTTTTATACTGGCTCTAAAAAAAGTGTATTGCATTTGGTAAAAAGCTTGGCCTGGAGGACTGTAGTGTTTTGTTTATAAGGTCTTCCACTAATAGTGCCTCCTACTGAGATAGAAACCTGCGTACTTGAGAAGGAACTGGATATGTGTTTTTGGGTTCTTTTAGTTTTTTAGCTTACTGACTTGTGTAGGGGGTTTTGATTTTTTATTGTCAATCTTTTTTCTTATTTTTTAAGAGCTGCTAGGTAGATGTATCAGTATTTAAACTGGATGTAAACAACTTTAGTTTGAAATTTGTTGAAATTTGTAATTGCGACATCTGATACACTTTTTTTTCAGTGGAAGAAATAGCTTGGGTTTCCCAACTATTCCCTGCTAAGCAGAGACTGAAGGCTAACAACTTTAGTTGCCCTTAAAATTTAGTTCTAACACTACTTGGAGTATACAGACGTCATTCAGCTTGGATCACATAAGAATTTTGTGTTCCTAGCAAAAGATGTTACTTTTCAATATACAGTGCCTTTCACTTGATTCAAAATGATTTTCCATTTAAATCTTCAAATACTGAAATGATTTTAAGAGCTTCAAATATTCACATTTTAAAACTCTATATAAATATTAGTTACGGGAAATTTTGAATTAAAATAGCCCAGATGTAATAATAGTTCAGGGAAAAGCCTAAAACCATCTGAGCTTTATAGTAATATTTGAATAAATCATCACTTTCACAGATGCAGGATGTCAAGTATGTTCAAAGATGGAGAAGGCCATCTTGAGCAGAGGTGTGGATGTCTGTGGATTAAGAGTTTGGCACTGTATTTTATCTTTAATGGTTAAACTTTTTAAATAGTGCACTGAAAACTGTTGGAAAAAGACAGGATTAGAAGATTGTACTGTGAAAACTGTCAAAATATATTAATTATTTATCAGAATTAATTATTTTAAAATGTGTTAGTGATGGGCTAGCAAGTTGATTCTTTATTCCCCAAGGTTAAGGTAAAAAAAAGGAACTGAGACTGTAAATTTCTGAAATTGTTTTTTGACAGTCCTGCATCTTAATGTGAATATGCAGGGAAGGTACTGTCAGCTTTTTTAAATTATGGAACAAACTCTGACTCTGAAATTTTGAATGTATCTAATTCATTAAGGTACATGGAACTGTGCCTTTTGTAAATGGTTATTTAAACAGGTGGTTTGACTAGTTTACCTTATTGAATGGTGTTATGTAGCAGAGCTTAACAGAACTCAGTTATCACTTGTGTGGAAAAAAATGAATTGTCATGTTACTGTGTAATTGACTTGCTTAAAAATGAACAATAAATTTAATAAAATAAAGTCATTGTCTTGTTTTTTATCTTAGTGTTCTGTTTAAATTTGGATGGAATACTTGAGTAGTTTTGAAGAATCCTATTTATTAAATTAATTTTAGGCAATACCGTTTTAGTTACATTAGTGTCAGTTCTTACTTTTTTTAATTTGTAAGTGTTCCCTTACTCTGATTCCATTAATATACAGGTGGCAAAATGTTGTTACCTATGAGTTCTCTCAAGGTCTTGATTAACATTTTAAAGTTTAAGGTGAGACTGGTTAACTTTCAAAAATACTAAATTATGTTCTTATGTTACTAGTTTTGGTTAGTTTCACCTTATTACAATCAGTATTTTCTTAGATTTTTTCCAATGTAGAGGCAGACAGTTAAGTGAGAAATTTTGATGAGGTAAAATCTGGGATCTTAATGGGATTTGTTGAAAGCAATAATGTTCACATTATCAAATACTTGAATAAGTAAATAAAGGACCTCTTTACTATGAAAGAGTAAGGCAAGTTTGTTCTCATTTTTTTTGTACCAGGGCCACAGCCATCTCTGGGAGTTAGTTTTGGAACGCCATTCGGCTCAGGTATTGGCACTGGCTTGCAATCAAGTGGCTTAGGTTCTTCAAGCCTTGGAGGTACACTTTAACTTTTCTCATCTTTCATTGAATTATTATACCGCACAGCTGAATCTCTTGCAAACCTTTAACTCCACTAAGAGGATGATTTCTTTCAGGGAAACACCTTACAATTTGGCAGGTCTGTGTTTTCCAGGCTTCTTCCTGCCTTGAAGAAGGAGTTGCTAGGGCTAAGCCATTGTAGTGAAAGCCCAAGATGAACAGGATGAGGTAATCAGATTGAAGTTGTGCTCTAAAAGCTAGGGAAAGACATCAAGTACATCCATTTGGAACTACAACTTGACTGAATTTTACCTATATGAAGGTTAGGCACTTGAGACATTAGATCACCCTGTAGGTAATCCATAGAGGTTTTTCACCTTTTAACTATAGGAACCCGTTTCTGCTTGTATTAAGATAAGAATAAATGTTTAAAAGTTATTGCAGTTCTGGAATCCTGTTTGCTGAAATTTGTTTGCTTAGCAGTCACTCTGTGCCTCAGTGCTGAGGTGGAAAAAAAAATTTCTCCCCCAGCTGAAAAAGCAACACATGAAAGTCAGGGAAAAGTACTTATCAAAATGTTAATAGTGCTGGTGGGGAATAATATGTTCCAGGAGGACACATGACTGTGAAAGAGTAGGTGATATTAAAAAAAATTCAACCTTAATGTAGACCTTTTCTTTTAAATGTAATGTGTTCTCAGTACTAGAACTACAGATAGATTCTACTAACCACTTAAGTTCTAAACAGCATATAAGTTTCCTGTCTATGTAGATCAGGGTTCCTACAGATAGTAATGTCTTCTGAAGCTTTTATAAGATCTGCAAAGAAAATTGTTATGTCTCCTGAGCACAAACATAATGTGTATTTCTTGTTACATCCTCCCTTCTCTGCAGCCTCAGTCCACATTACTACATTTTACCTATGAGCTGAACATATGAGTCAGTGTTGTAATGTATTTAAAATAATTAAATGTCCCTTAGTATTGGGAACATGATGTAACTTGAACATTACATGAGTTTTATGTTAAATAATCACCTTTAAATTACCTTTAAATCTACCAATGTCCTTTCTCATCAGATTTCAAGCTTTTTCAGATGAAAGAAAATCTGCATATCTAAACAAGAAAAAAACGTGAAAATAATAGGGTAAAAGGAAATTACTTTGGAATTACCAGTTTTTCCCGCAGTGTTTTAAATGCTTTGGAAAAAACCCATTAAATTCTTCCATTTCTGCTGAAAAGGTTGTAGACTAAAGATTGTTCACCAGTCTTACCAATGTAAATAAATGAATATTCCAACTGCTTCTAGTTTTGTCTGAAAAACCTGACTTGTGTTCTCTCTTTTTCTCTAGCTCTCTGCTTAGGAAGGTATTTCCTTGCATTATTAATTTGCAAAATGTCTTTTAACAAATCCATGAGGGTATCTGATAGAAGCTAGTGTAGAAGAATAAATACATACCTGCAAAATTGCCTGTAGGTGTGTTCTTGAAAACAAATTAGCAGAACGGTTACTTAAGTTTGATTGGGTTTTTAATCGTAAGGATTTGGGTTTTTGAACAGGACAATTTCTAGTGTATACTCTGGAAGTGCCATTTTAGTTGGGGAAATTTGCTCTTTCCTTGATTAATGGTCTGTGTACTTTGTCAGTGATAAACAGAGGCTTTTGTATTTAAGTATATAAATTATTAGCATAGATCCTATGCTTTGTTAAATATTTACAGACACCTTTCCTCATTATTGGTTATGAACTTCAGCCTAGATAGGACAAAAGATTGTATCATTTAAATGAACTGTCTTACACTGAAATGATACTTGCTGTTATCTACCCTTAATACCCCTTTGATTTAAAAATTCTGGAAAACTAGAGAACACTGCTTCAGATAGTGTGATCAGTCCTTACTGGTTTTCAAATCTCAAAATTTTTTCTGTAAAGGAATAGTAAAGGCTCAGTTTGCAGTAAATTAAAGGATTTTTCTTGACACTTGAAACTTAAGATGGGAGCATGATTTCGTCAAATACAAATACTGTTCTCTCTGAAATCCTGAGATAGCCAAAACCAGAGTATACAGTTTTCTTACAGTTCCTATTGTCTGGCCTCTATTTCAAACTGCAAATATCAACTTACTTTTTCTTCAAACTGACCTCATATTAATAACATGATTTGAAACCTTAATAATTTTTTATTACGAAATTGTGAATGTCAATTACAAAACCAACAGCATTAAATTTTATCACAGCTATATGTTTATGGCTACCCTCTAATGATGATTTTTCACGTTAAATATTGTGAAATTTGTTTCTATTCTCTATTTAACCTATTCTATAGTTTCCTAGATAAAGCTGATTCCTAATAAACTGGATGGGGAACGAGTCTAAAATAAGCCAAGTGTAAACTGAAGAAAATGCTTACTCTGTTTGAAGCATAATTTTTTTTCTAGAGTCGTAGATGAAGATTGTGACTTTCTGTAATAAAAGTCATGTAACTTGTATCTGAAATTTTTTAGTTTAAGCTCATTTGGTTACCATTGGCCTGCTAATTTAACAGCAATTCAATAGAAATTTCTTTAACTCTGATAGTTTGCAATGCCTGTTTTTATAACTTTTCCTTGACTCAGTTTTGGATTTGAAGGTAGTATTTTTCTCAATGCTTTCCAGTTTGCCCTGTTTTCTTAACACAATGCTGTGTCAAGAATAAAGTACTCTTCAGGCAATAATCTTAGGAATATTTGTTTACCAAATAATGCTTAGAGTTATGTTTGGGTTTAGAATACTCACCTAAAACCTCTGTGTCTTTAATTGCTGTGTCTGTAATTTTTTTTGTTGTGTGTCTTTACTATTATTCTACTAGGATTTGGAAGTAGCTCTGCCTTTGGAAGTAGTGCTACAGGAGCATCATCATTTGGGTTTGGAACTACAAGTAAACCATCAGGAAGTCTAAGTGCAGGTTGGTTTGTTTCTTTTGAATTCAAAAATCAAGTTTCTCTTAAAGCAAGTCTTATAATTAAACTGCTGTGCTCACTCCAAGAAATTGATAATGTGCTTAAAGTTGCATGTGTCTATCACTATTTACTTGCTAAGATACACGTTTTCAGATAAGATTTTGGATTCTATTGAAGGTCTCCTATGTAGACAGTATCAAGTGAGCATTAATGTTTCCCATTTCATGGTGTCTGTCTAATTAGGAGTTGAAGCAGGAGATCAGATGCAGTCTCACACCCAGAAAAGCAGTTGCCACTTCAATGCATTGGTATCAGTTACTGATTGAAATTAGTATATAAATTAGTGACAAATATACTAGTAATTTGACCTACTGTATTTACAAATAAAGTTAAAATTATTTTCTAGAAACCCAGAGGTTTCCTTAAAAACATATAAATGCTTACTCTATTTGACTAGGAAGTTATATGTATTGCATCTCTGTATACGTTCATAATTCATTATATTAACTACTTTGAACATTTCTGTGGCATTTGAACTACACAGTACTCATTTAGCTTTTTTGGTTTCATTTTGTTGGGGGTGATAAAATTTAAGTGTGGATGCTATTGCTCCTTAACTCAGATGTCTGAAATACAGCTGGCATCTCTATTTACCTTTTAAATAGGAATAATAGCCTGCTAAGCTATTAGTAAGCAAATAGCTTCTATAGTCTGTCTTACAGTCTTTTTTCAGTGGCACATTGAAGGAGGATCGTGTTTCAAGAAAAATGTTTGTTCAACTGCTATTAAAAGAAAACAGCATTTTGCTGATATTTACTAGGAAGCGCTCTGATTTTTGTTCTGGGTTCTCCTTGGTTAGTGATGAGTTGTTAGGCCTGTAAAGTACTTCAAGCTTTGCATTATAAGGTGGAAATGGCTCATTAAGCTGGCTGTGTAACGTTCATGAATGTTAACAGCCTAGTAAGTTCTTGATGGAACTCTCTTTACAGTATCTGATGTCCAAGCATCAACCTTCTTTTACTTAGTTCTTAATATGAGAAACAACTGGAAGACTTACACTGCTTAAGTTTTTATCTTGTAGCTGATTGTTCCTGAGCCTATATTAAATTAGCCATTATATATAAATAACATTGCAGCATTTCAAGCTGCTGAATTACAAAGTTAATAATTTAGTTTTAACATATTAAATGGAATTAGAAAACTACTTGTATGGATTAGTTGTCTGTCACTAAGGAAGTATCAAACCAAAGTAAATAGCAAGTCTGTCTTATCTATGTTGGTGGTGTGCAGAGGCAATTTAGATACCATTTCCCTCAAACCAGGCTTTGTCATGGAGTCCAGTTAGTCTCTTGCAAGTGAGGGGATTGCACCCAATAAAATGAAGATTTTCAATTATCTCAAGAGTCTCAGCTATAGAAAGTGGTAACCAGGAATAAAAACAGATGAAATGTAATTTCTTTAATTTTGTGCTTAGAAAATCAAGTGGTCATGAAATCCTTATCTAGACTGGGATTATGGAATAGAAACCACTATTAAGAATTTGATAGCCCAGAAGCACCCTAACGTTTACTTTTTGTATCCAAAACATTATGTCATATAGCATCTGGATTGCATATGATCTTAAATTTTATCGAGGGTGTATAAATGAGTTTGACTGATACCTGAGGTTAGCCAGGTTATATATACTTTTTTTAAAAATTTTTGTGTCCTCAGATATCATTTACAGGATCCTGAAAGCATATCCTGGTTTATATTACTGCATAATGGTTGCATCTTGTTTCTGAATCTGGGTTATGGAATTCACTGTTGATGCGTGGGTTTAGATACAAGCACTTAAGTATTTTCCCAGACTAATGTGTATGGGAGCACTAGTTAAGTGTGTGCTCCAACACACACTATTCCAGGATGCTTAGGCTGCCCCAAGTCTCCTCCACAGGTTTTCTGTTGGTTTGATCTTGTCTTAGAATTAAAAGTATAGATCCCCAAATTGGTTCTGCCAAGTGTTTAATTTTTATGAGTTAGATTTAATTGCATTAAAAGATGTGAAAATGTTTGTAGTGATACTACTTCTCAGTTTCAGTTTGTGTGTTTGAGGAGAAAATTCTGAGTCCTCTGACAGTCCTTGAGCATCTTCTAATAGTAAATTTGGGTTGGTCCAGGAATGGTCATTGCGTTCATCAGTAGATGAAAAGCAGAGCAGCTTCAGTGTTCTTGCAGTTCCTTTAGTGCACACAGTTGTGAGATGGAACAGTATCTCAGGCTTCCCTCTGAAACACACAGAGACATTGTGAAAAGCTGACTCCAAAACAAGTCCCATTTAATTCCTACTCTTATTCATTTAACGGCAACTAAAAAGGCTGATGTAAGTGTGCTATTGTAAAGGGCATTAAAGACTCTCAAAGTAATGGGAAAAGGGAAAAATCACCATTGAATTTCTCTAACAATTTAATAAAATGTTAAGAGGAGGGGGAGTGTATAAACACAATTTTTGTGAAAACATGCTAAATATACTTTGAAGATCTGAGTTGAAAATTCTTGTTGGAGACATTTTTATTGAAGAATTGCAGCCTCAGTAAACAAGATAAGAGATAATCAAGTGGGATCATGGCTGGATGCACTCGTACTGCTGAAAAACAGACCTTAATATAATCCGTGAGCAGTTTTTAGATAGAGAGGCTAATAAATCAGTCAAAGCTGTTCTCTAAATACTTTTTGATCTAGAGCACCCATTATGGTATGGGAGATGAAGGCAGGAATAGGTTGCCATCTGATGAACTGCTGTTTCTCCCTGTAGTATTAAAACTACCAGAAAAATACTGTTGTGGGGAGTTGTGTACTCATCTTTGGCTTACCGAGCTAAAGGGCTGACAAGCAGAGATGCACAAGCCCAGTGAAAAAAGTGTGATTGTAACACCCTTCAGGGAGATGTGAAGGCTGTGTCCTCGAAGGGCAGGTTGTCATTTACTTCCCGAAAATCACTGTTTGCACATAAATAATACTGATTTCAGCAAGGACATTGTTGATCATGTTGTACCTATGATTCGAGACTTTGTGAGTCTTCCCTCTAAACTGAGCTGTTCTGTGGCTGATTGTCTTTTCTTGCAACAGGAATAAGACTCAATGTATATCTTGTTCAAGTTTTTCATCTTGAAGATTTTTCATTTGAGTGTTCAGCTTTAGGGTTTTGTTTACTTCTAACAAAACTTGGTACCTTGGCCTTGTTACACTGCCATGACAGGAGAAAACCATTTAGATGAATTTCACGTCCGCCTTTCTATACTTTAATGGCTGCCCTTAATGTCACTTCTAACAGCTATTACTTTCCAAGTTGTATCTGAATTAACAAGCATATTCTCAGTCTTCTATCACATAGTTTATTCATCTCTTACTGTAATATTACTCAAATAAAGCATAGGCTGCCTTCCCTGCTGCTTCAAAATAATCCCTGCATCTAGAAGCAGCAAGGTAGAGGTAATTTATGAGCACTTTACTCTTGCCTACTGACCTCCTGACATGATACGTCTCATGCAGCTTTATTATGAATGGCATTCATGATGTTTTCTATGGGAAGCAATGCTTGCCTGTTATCTCACACACATGAAGTAAAAAGGTAACATTTTTCATTCATGAGACTCCCTGATATATCTTAGCTGGGATTCAGAGTTATCAGGGAAATGGAAGAACACTTGGATGTGTTTCACCCCTTACATCCTAGGATGAGAGACAAATTAGCCCACAAAATTTAGACAAGACCCAAATGAACACTATCAGTCACTATCATTAGTCACATTCTAGATCTGCATAACCTTTACACTGACAATAAGTTCCATGCAGACAACTGCCTGCTGGAGGACTATGAGTTACTGGAATGTTAATAATTAGTTTTTTGACAAGATGATGTGTGTAACCCAAGTCCAGACATTGCAGGAGGAAGAGTTTCATGTTATGTTTTGAAGTAGTTCTTAATGCAGAGTGTCAGTAACAAGTGAGAGAATAGAAGACATCAGGCTTGTGAGAGCTGTTTTGGGATTCTGATGAGACAACCAGTTGGGCTTTTATTTCTGTACTCCAAAAATATTTTAGGCATTGAGTTGAAGATACTGATGTGACCAAAGGATTGCTTTAACTGTCTGCTAGAGAACTAATGAAGCAATATAAAGTAAAGCATATTGAGAATATACTCTTTCTTGATTGTGAACCAGTCCTGTTTTTCTTATTATCTTAATTGTTTGCAGGTTTTCAGGTACAACTTGTATGAAGCTCTTTGTTAAAATTTGAACTTGTTTGTGTCATGCTTACTATTTTGTGGTCTCTTGAGACAACAAAAAGAGAAGTTATGAAGTTCTACTTCTTATTAAGTAATCTTTGAGAAATTTCTAGCATTCTCTGATAGTTGCAATTATTATCCAAGTTGGTTGTGCATAACTGATACAAATTTATAAAAGAAAGTGAAATGAGTTAGTGTTACTGTTGCTGGAAACTGAAGGGAGACTTTCTTCAACTGATCTTGTTTCATGGCAGAACCACATGTTCAGTTTGTTTATCTTCATAGAAGAGGGTGGAGGAGTTAAAATAACATAATTTGCTCAGCTCGTCATTCAGTTTTTCCAAAGCTTTGTTTCCAGTGCTGTTTTTTGGTTTGTCATAAAGGGTGTTCTTAGATACAAACAGTTTGGCAAGGATTCTGAACCTTTTCTGCCTCACATTTAAGATGTGGTCTGTGCCACGTATGTTATAAAGGCAAGCAAAGGTAACCAAGTCAGTAGGAAGAAGGCTGAGCACTCCAACTCCAGCTTTGCCATTTCTCTGCTCTGAGTGAAATGAGTGGTCCACGGTCCACCTTTATCTTCTGCCTTCCCTCCCACCTTAGGGAGTGCATTGCATGTTTATGCTGACAACTTGAGGAGTTATGGTTGTTCTGTTGAACAATTTCAGTGAGACTTCTGTGTGCTACTCTTGTATGGATAATGGTATAATAGATTTGTGATTTAAGATATAATTGTTTGCACTCACTGAGGGGTAGTCTATGTTAGTGCTGCAATATCCAAGTTGTCATGGCAAGTCCGAGTGCTCTAGCAGTGTGATTTACCATTGTTGATCCACGTTGGTATAAAGTGTTACAATTGCTGGTAATAAAATGGCTGGCGTTCAAAACTTCAAGGAGAACAAATTTACAGTCCTGATATAACTTACGTTTTAAAATATTTTTCCCTCCCCCATAAGGCTTTGGGAGCTCGACTACGTCTGGGTTTAACTTCAGCAATCCTGGCATCACAGCATCAGCTGGCCTGACGTTCGGGGTGTCTAATCCTGCATCTGCAGGCTTTGGGACAGGAGGGCAACTTCTTCAGCTAAAGAAACCTCCAGCTGGAAACAAGCGAGGGAAAAGATAGGCACCCCTTTTGGGGAGGGGGAAGCTCATCAACTTTGTTCATCTGAAAAGTCTATTTTTCTAGATTGATACATTAATTAAATTGCATCCCAGGAGATTTATAAAATTTTTGCTACTTTTCCCTAGTGAAATCATATTGAACAGCTATTTTCTTGTGAATAGAAACCCGTTTATGTATTTTTATTTTGGGTCCTAGTTTTAGAAATGTTCTATACTGCATTATTATTAAAGATTCTTGTAAAATCATCTATTTAACCTAATGTTAGTAGCAGAATATTTTTTGTTAATAAGCTTTATACCATATGAATATATGCATATTTGGGTTTTTTGTACAGATAAAATATATTCTAGTACAAGTACTAGAGTTCATATCTTCTGTTCCTGGATATGGCCTTTAAATCTACTTCAGGGTGTTTTTGTGTATATGGATGTAAATATATACAGTACAGTGCACACATCTGTGTGTATGTATGTGTATATATATATATGTATAAAACACAGATGTGCATACCTTACCCCATAGACAGATCTCCTTTTCTTTGTGTGTTCTGTTTCTCCATGTTTCTCCATGTTGCCCTGTGGTCCTGTATTTTGATGTTCCTAGGAATTTCAAATAGTGGGTCCTAGGCTATGTCATCATTGCTTCTGTGTTTTGTTGTTTAAAACCAGCTGAAATACAATGTTTACTATTCATAGAGTTTGGTAGATAGTGGTTAGCAGCTGTTTTATTTTTGTTTTGGTTTTTTTAACCTTTTTCTTGGCCCATTTAGCAGCCAACTCTAAAGAAGAATCTGAGATTTCAACACCAACATTTCATAGGTAATGTTCCCAAACTGTTTGATTTTGTTTTTTTTTTCTCCTGAGCTGAAGAGTAGGGCACTGCAGGATTTCAGCTGAAAGCTCAGGATGCCACAAGGTCTGTGTGCAAGCAGGAGTTGTCAGGCTGGATGAGCTTTTCCCTGCAGTTGAGGGAGATAGGATGTGCTGTCCTAATGAAAACCTGAATTAGATGTTACAAACCCAAGTTGATTCATGAGCTTCTCGTCAGCACTGCCTTAAAAGCGGTTGGGCATCTACTTTCAAACAAGGTGTAGTACAGTAACTTGCTGCTCAAGAACAGAGGAGGAAAATGATGTAATTTGAAGGTTAAAGCTATTGCAGCGGTAGTTTATGAATCTTGTGTACCTCAACTTTACAGCTTGTTGTTCTGCATCTCCAAGTTGGTGTGCACAAAATATCTGGGAAAATATCTTGAGAAGGAAATAATAGATCAGTTGATTCTTTGCAAATAACAATAATGACCAGGTTGATGTGTGAGCATGAAACTTTGGAGCCAGGTTGATTTTACGTAAAGGTTTTGTCATTTGCTTTCTATTGTTAAAGTGTTACTACCATTTTGTATGTTTTGGAAGTGTCTGCATTCAGCAGTGATTGCTCTTTGACAAATGTTTGGTTTGTCACTTAATCTGATAAAATTAAGGGAAACTGAACACAGAATTCTTCTTTTTTGTACTTGTAGGTTATTGCGTCTTTGTGAGCAGTCTCTGAGGAAGGGATATGTGGTTTTTTTAATGTCACAGAAAAATAAAGCTTACGGTTTATTTTGATTTCAGTCTATTTTAAAACTTTTATTGGGCTGCAGTCAAAACTGTAATGTTTGTATTATTTTGTTACTGCTTTTTTTAATAGTTAATATGTTAAACCACTGGACTCTTATAATGTATTAATTTGTGAAACTAATTCTAAATGTGTACTGTTTGTCCATATGTGCAACTTACCATTGTGCAAACAATAAAACGATAATGCTGTGATCCTTGTAATACATATTTGCCTATCTGAGAAATCATTTCCTGACATTCTCCTACATTATAGGAGAAATAAAAACCTCATTGGCTAATATGTAGAACTGTTTTTCCTAGAATTCATATAATGCAGAATTGTTCTTGCTGAAATTAGGGCCTTGATCCTGGATTGAAAGTGCAGAGGGAGAGGGGGTAAAGGGAAGTATTGTATTGTGGGGTTGTCTAGAATTTCTTCACAGTGCATGATATAAACCTGGATCATGGTGTAATGTAACACAGTGCTAGGAATGGCTTTGTAAATTCGAAAGCAGTCTGAGCCTCCTGGGTACCTGTGCTCTGTTTCTTTTCGCATTAAACGACAGTTATGTCCTTAATTTAGCCTAAGTGAAAAAGTGATTATATAATAGAATAATCACATATTGTAGAACAAACTAAAGTCAAAATGGGATTTGAAATAATTATATTCCCAGAATATTACTCTGGGTGGTTGAATTTAGCCATGATTTTCAGGGATCAGCACTGTAGACACTGTTTCAAATTATTTTTCCCAGTGAGGAATTTAAGGACATGTTAGCATGATTAGAGTGTAAAATACAAATGCATTCAAGGTGTGGCTTGGTTTTCTAGAAAGCAGGTTAAGAAGCTGACCTATATTTAAACACCATGAAATCAAATCAAGTCTGGATTATCTATTCTGTAAAGAAAGACAAATCTGTACTGGAAGAAGGTTCAAGGGACGTGTAAGACGTGTTTTTCTGTTAGTTTGTACCTTGTACAGCTGTGGGATAAACTTACGTATGTGACCTTTTTCTTTTAGTAGAAGTAACTTGTTTTTCCTTCAGCGTTCTCCCTACGATGAAGACAGCAGGAGAAGGGAAAGAGCTATGCCTTAGATTGCTTGGTTCAGGAACCTCTTTCTGATCCAGAACTTTCTTTGCGCTCACATTTGCCTGTTCCTGTCAAATCAGTTGGGTAGATACACCTGCTTCTTTTTTGTGGATTGTGAGGGAGGAGATTGAAATAAGGTGGAGTGGGACAGAGTTTATGCATCTTCCTAACCACAAAAAATCCAAATTCAGCTACACTCCCTCCATCTACATATTCCTAACATAACTGCATTTTGGATCTTGATTGCATTTATAGCATCATTTTTTAAAATTAAAATAAGGCTCAGGAATACAGCTTTAGTGGCCTTTTCCTCCCTCTTTAATGTCAGTGGTAATTCTTTAGTTATTTCCACTCTGCTACTCATGAGAACAGTGGAAATAATCCAGTCGTTCCTGTCAGCTCAGTTATATTACTGGTTATACCTGGAATGTCTCAGCAGCAGAAACACCTTGTAGATTCTTAATGGGAAATTAAGAGTATCCATCACTACCATAGAGCATAAATGCCTTATGCTCTGTAAAAAGTTTGTTCCCCTAAAACTCTTTTTCAGGTTGCCAAGAACAAAGAACTGTCTCTGTGCAAAAAATTCCATCAATAAATTACGTAGTTTTGGGACTAACTGCTGGAATTGTGCTGTCAGGCTGTTCCTCTCTTCCCTCTCATGAAGTACCTGTCAGCACTGTGGCTGCTGTCTCCAGACACCAATGCACAGTTAAAGTATCACAGTCATTGACTGGTATGGATTCTCATGGAAATGGGCAGCCGGGTTTGGGGAGGGGTGTGACATGGAGTTGATGCCTGCAGCAGTTCTGGAAGACTACATACCCACTGCAACAATTTCCACAGAGCTCCAGCACAGCTGTGATGTGCCATCTCCACTCAGCCAGGCTGGTAGGTTCCTTAAAAGGAGGATGGAGGTGGGATGGGGATGAAGTGTGGGGAGAGGTGAGGGCATGTAAGGCACAAGGCTTTCTGCTGTGAATGGGACAACTCTATTTAATCCATTTCAGGATCATTTCTTCTGAGCTTAATGTTGAATGTTCACCAGGTGGCAGGAAGCTGCCAGTTGCATACTGCCACCACAGGGCCCTTGCAGGAGTAGCTGTCATGCAGCACATACAAGGAGATGGTCAGTGACTTGCTGTGCCACTTAGCCCCAAGTCTGTGGGGCTGGATGGGATCCACCCAAGGATGCTGCAGGAGCTGGTGGAAGAACTGGCTGAGCTACCTTCAATGATTTACCAGTGGTCCTGGCTAACCAGAGAGGTCCTGGTTGACTGGAGATCAGCAAATGTGACACCTGTCTGCAAGACGGGTCAGAAGGAAGATCCAAGGAACTACAGGCCTGTCAGACTGACCTCAGTGTTGGGAAAGGTCATGGAGCAGATCATCTTAAGTGCTGTCATGTGGCATGTGCAGGAGAACCAAGGGCTCAGGCCCAGCCAGCAGTGGGGGTTGTGAAGGGCAGATCCCACTTTACCAAACTGATCTTCTATGACAAGCTCAGTGGAGGAGGGAAAGGTTGTGTAGGTTTTCTACTTGGACTGTTGTAAAGCCTTTGACACGTTCTCTCAGAGAGCTGTCCTGGATAAACTGGATACTTATGGCTTGGACAGGTGCACTTGTGTCAGCAATAGTGTTGCCAACAAGACCAGGGCAGTGATTATCCCCCTGTACTTGGCACTGGTGAGGCCACTCCTCCGATCATGTGTTCAGTTCTGGGCCCCTCACTACAAGAAGGACATTGAGGGGCTGGAGCATGTCCAGAGAAGGTCAGTGGAAGAAGGGAAGTGTCTGGAGCACAGGTCCTATGAGGAGCAGCTGAGGGAGCTGGGGGTGTTTAGCCTGGAAGAAGGAGGCTCAGGGGGCACCTTACCACTTTCTACAGCTGCCTGAAAGGAGGGTGTGTATCAGTCTCTTCTCCCACGTAACAAGTGACAGGACAAGACGAAATGACCTCAGGTTGTGCCAGGGGACGTTTTGTTTGGGTAATAGGGAAAAATTCTTGTTGTCAAGCACTGAGAGAGGCTGCCCAGAAAAGTATTTGAGTCATTGTCCCTGGAAGTGTTCAAAAACAGTGAGGACTTGGTGCTTAGGGACATGGGTTAGTGGTGAGGATGGCCATGGTAGGACTTGATCTTTCCAATCTAAACAATTCTATGACAAGGTATGTCACCTTTTGTTTCCATGTCGTAAATATATTCTGACACTTTTTTTTAAGGTGGTAGAATTTTGTTGAACTTCAGTATTTGAACAATCCTTCTGACCCATTTGACTCCTGTTGCTAGGAGGTTTATTACTTAGTGCTTTTTTCACTCTGCCTCAGGAATTTAATCTTTATAACCCATGGCTGCAGTTAAATGCCACAGGGAGGAGGTGAGTAAGCTGAATGTTTCGTTAGCTTTGTTTTCTGTTTTCTCACCTTTTAGAAGAAAGGCAATTCTAGCTTATTATGAACAGGTTATGCTTCAGTTTAGAAGCTTCTACAAACTAGAAGAGCTTCCAGTTTGAGCTTACATTTGTTTGAGTACAGATCAGCCCCCACCAGGATATTGGGTCATTTCTGTTAACAGTTGCATGGAAAACTTGGAATACATACTCCTGCCCTAAATAGGTCAATAGCTGAAGAGGCAAAATATATTTATTTGTTCAATTAATGTTTCACAGACTGATGGATTTCTCTTTTTTTCTTTTCTCTTTAATGCAGGGATCACTCTACGGCGTGTGCTTGGGTACCAGCAGGACAGCAGTTTATTAGAACGTCGTGTAATTGCTTCCAAAATAAAGTTCTGATTAGAGACTGGTATATAGCTCCTGGGCAAAAAGTCCCTCTGTGCATTTAATGTGGCACTTTGTGGTAACAGGATATGCTTCTGGGGTAATGATGATCCTGGTCACAAAAGCAAGCTAGGAGAATGAGGTTTTGATCAGTCATCTGTCACAGTAAAAAGGAAAAGAAACACAGACTTGAATATTCAAAGTCAGTAATTCAAAATCAAATTTTATTTGAAAAATACCATGTACTCTTATTAAGAGGAGAGGGGGATAAGTTCTCATGGGGAAAAAAAAATGGTGACAGGCAGCTTGAGTAGACTTTCAGCTGAGTGAAACCTTGGGGAAAAAAGTATGCACAAGCTTTGTACCAGTTGGGTAGTCTATTAACTCCATGGCTAAGTACTGAAGTAGAAGCTACCCTAAAGTGAAAAAACACCCAAACCTTCTTGTCCTGTTAGCAGTGTTAGCATTCCTTGGCTGTTTAGGCCACCCTTATTTCTTTTTTGTACATAAAGGAATGTACATAAAGGAATCTAACCTTTGAGCATAAACACTTCCACTGTGGTTCTATCTGGGGGTAAGATAGATGTGATAAAGGTGTCCTTACCAAAAAAAAAAAGTCTATCTTTCAAAACAAAGTTTGGAATGAGTGGGTCCAAATGCTAAATGGAAGCGATGGCAGTGAGAAGTTAGTCCTTAGTAGTGTGAGGACATCTCTCCATCTATGCAGGAGACCACTCCCTTTGTGACAATGTGTGGAGGAGTGATGGTGAGCATATCTGTGTCTTACCACTGTGCTGCCTTTGTTGGGTGCAGCTGTGTGTGGCACAGCTCTCCAGAGTGTTGCCTCCTTTAACAACTATGGGGCTTCTAATTTAGCATCGGGTCAGACAAAGTGAATGGGCAGAAGTGATATGAAGGAATGATATCATTAAGGTGCCAGCCTTAATGCCATGGAAACAAGTCTTTGTAATGCATATTATATCCGTTTCAAATAGGAATTGTCTTTTATCTTATTTTATTTAGTTGCTGACTAAGGGAACTGGTGGCTGTCTGAAGGAACTCCCTGCACCTGACATGGCCATTGCTTACCCCCACAGTAGCAGTTTCATGCTTAAACTACAGGAATAACTTTCAAGGAGCAGGCAGATGTTCACATACCTCCAGCAGCCAAACCAGAAGCAAGCCTTATTCCTGAGGAGGGGGAAATCTTTGGCCGCTAACTAAGCTTATGTGGTACAGATCACAGGGCAAAGCTCCTACCCAATCTCGTGGTGGGAAAGAGAAGTGGATGCTGAGCACTGCTCTTAGACCAAAGAGGGAAGGCTTTTAATATTCTTATGTTGGCTTCTGGTTTTAATGATGCGTCAGTGCCAATAGCGACCTCCTGCTTGTATCGGGGATGTGAAAAAGAGGCTGGAACTGCAGAAAGATTGTGACAGCTTGTCCGAATTTAATTTCTGTAGTGGAGAGGCAGGTCAAATACAAAGGCATATTAGCTTAAATTTATACTTTTTTAGTAACAATATTTAGTTAGAAATACTCTGAATAATTTGTCGTTTTACACTTGAGAATTGTCACCTTCATCATCACCTCTCCCCATGACTTATTCCTAGTGCTGCAGTACCTGGTGCTTGTTGCTCTGTCATGGTGATATCCACATTGGGGTGGCATCAGGGCTTGCCAGGCTTTGGAGCTGCTGGAAAATACAGGGGCAGAAGAGATATGAGGGTAAGATCCTGGTCTCAGGTAGATGGATGGTGATACCATGCCAGCAGGTTATATACCAACACCGTGGTATAACAGTGCCAGCAGTAACAGAAACAGTAGCATTAAAAAAATCTATGCTGCGGTGTGCTGGATGTATCCTTTAATGTTAGCCCTGGGAAGTGGAGGGGAGTCAAAGTTCCAAAGCCTCTTTGCCAAGCTAGATAATTGTTGAGTAAAATAGGAATGATTCAAGCAGATACGGTCTTTTTTGCTTCTTTTCTAAGCAGTATAAAAATGTCCTGATCTAGAAAATATTCTTATGAATATTGTTAATTTTCCACAAGTGGCTGCTTCTTGCCTGTCTGCAGTAATAATCCCTACATAAACCCCCAGACTGCAAATTTAGCTGCACTAAGTCCTGTTGAGCTGTACTAAGAGAAGAAGTACTTTTTTCTTGCTGGACCTCACTGATTTTACTGTACAGGCAATAAGTGCAATAAAAGGCAACAGCTGTGTGCTGATGCTACTTCCACTATATGGTGCCCAAATTCTTGTCTTGCACTATGGCATTAGGAGGTGAACAACAGTAAATTTCTTGTTTGAAATATCCTGTTTTCTCTTCCTGCATTTGATAAAATGCTCATGCTTTATGCTCCGCATGGCATAAACTGAAGTGTGAATGTGGAAAATTCCTGTCGTTTCCTGGGGTTTTCTTTTTTTATCTGAAGTAACTTTATAATAATGATGCCTTGTCAAATTGGCCAGTCTCACAGTGAGGGCAGACAGTGGGATGATGGATTTAGTCCACAAGTAATTCTTCCTCTGTTTTTGTCTGAGGAGAGGAAAAAAAAGACTAAAATTCCTTCCTTTTTTTTTTTTTTTTTTTTTTTTTTTTTTTTTTATTAGTGGCTGAAGTGGTTGGTTGGAGCATAAGTAATAAATCAATTAGGAAACAGCATCCCTTTCAATTTGAAGATGTGTGCATCAGCTTTGTATCCAGGCTTTTATATATTGTGCAGCAATCTGTTGTGTCTGCAGCAAGTGGAAGCTCCAAAAATCAATGCATTAAGACTCGAGGGAGAAGAGCCTGACATTTGTATTAATCAGGGCTGTCTGAGTAGTTGGACAATGCTAACAAGCTCCCTAAAGCTCTGCTCCGACTGGGCTGTATTGAAACTGGAGGACATTTTCTGAGTCCTAACTTCCTCCTACACTCGTGAATTTGTAGGGAAATGTCCCCCAGCACTTGGAGATACTGTTACCAGCTCACCTCCCTTCAGCTGCATCCCCCAGCCCCGTTATCAGGACAGTGATGCATTTTGGAGCCAGACGGGCGATACGCGAGGTGTCTGTGCTGGCTGTGATAAGGTGGTGCCAGCACTGATTCCTGCTGTCACTGCAGCGTGTGCTGAGAGCAAGAGCTCACAGCAGGAGCTGAGCTGTGCCTACTGATGTGCTCGATGTTGCTGCAGCCACTGCAGATTCACAGCCCAGCCCCTGAGGAGTGTGCTAACTCCATATCCCTTCATTCAAAGCTATTTTTACAGTCCTTTGCCTCATTCTGTGGCTGTTTTCTTTTTCCTTGGGTCATCTTGATCTAATTATTCTCCAGGAAATGAGAGCCAATAAAAGAAAGCCTTTTGCTATGAATACACGTGTATTTTAAAATGTAGATATTAAGTATGTTCCCTAAGCAGAAATAAAAACCAGTCCAGCTTATGGAACCAATACCACAATTGGAGTGGCAGTTTTGACCCTTAAATGTACTGATAGTGTTTAAATTATACTTGCCACAGGTACACTAGTGTAAAAGGTACCTAATAACCAGGGTGGGAAGAAAAGGAAAAGCTACTAAGTTAAGCTCATATATTTTGGTAACTGTCCTCATCTGGGAAATTGTGTTGGTATAACCTGTCAGTAAGGATTGCGGTCTCAAATTCAACAGTTCTCCACACAAACTCCATAGTGGAGTTTCAGTAATGCTACTCTTCTCACTAACTTCACATGGGGGCAGCAAGGCATTACTTTAGCAGCAGGAAATACAGTTTTGCCTGAGAAGTGACTTTGCTGGGATAAATGGACAAGATGCAGGGATTTCAACTCCGAGGTGATTTGTTTATAAGTTAAAAACCTACAAGCAACAAAACAAACTGTTTTTAAACTAACTAACCCTCTACATGGGGTTTCAGATCAGAATTAATTCCTTTATTTTCTGTTACCAGGAAGAGGAATCTCTGCTGTTGAAGTGTACAAAAAGCAATAAAATCCAGCTCTTGTGATAAGCGTGGCCTGGCTTTTACATGCCAAGTCATCTAAACAATAGTACCATGATGATGAGTTCTAGCTGAAGACTTCAGGCTGTGTTTTAATTTACAATTCTGATTTGCAATGTTGTGGACACAACAGTAGAGCCAAAGTAATTCCCGAATCCAGATTTTCAAGATTCCTGATAATGTTGCAAAATTGTTTGACTGTAATGATGTAGCTATAGGTATGTGAGCTAAATAAAATGAGAAGGTACATATATGCGTGTTTGGCATCCAGGGCTGGGCAATGGAAAGCAGATAATCTCACTTGTGCCCAAGTGACAAGGCTATCAAGAATGAAACTGGAAATTCCAAAGGGGAAAAGAAGAAAGTATCCATCTGCCATTAAACTTTATCATCAATGGATCAAAAAGAAAAGAGAATAGGAGTTGCTGCCAGTTTTGTGTCTCTCTTAACATCAAGGGAATGTGACAAGCTACAACAGCATGGGTTGAAAATATGATGGGGAAAACAAAGCATCCCTAACAGCGAGAGCCACTTACACACTCACAGAAACTCATGGCAGCTTGGAGAGTTGTGTCGCAGGGTTTTTCTTTTCCTGGCCCTAGGAGAGATTCCAACCAAAACAGACAGAGATACAGAATAAGCTGAGAGGTCTGTGTTCCTGTGTTATCTTGGAGAATTTGTAGGATAGACACCCAAAGGGAAGGATAGCAACTTTTGTTTCTTACTTATTGTTACAGTTTCCTCTAATTTGTTCTTTCTCTTTTTTTCTTCCGGTCCAGTGTGTGCTGGCACAGCCAGCCCCAACAAATGTTTGTGGTACCTCGCTGTGAATGGCTCAGCAGCTCAGACTCAGGGTGGGTTGTCCTCATTTTTCCCCCTCGAACTGGGAGCTGTTCAGAATGAGAGATGTGCTTTTGTATTATCTCTCTTTTCATGCCTTTCTTATTTCTGTTGTCTTTTTTTTGAAGTAGGGGCTGTCGTATTTGTGAAGAACTTTAGCACATGAGGCATGCCAACCCTAGGAAAGCAAAGCACCATGCTCTGAAAGCACATAAATACTTTTGAAAAATTTCCATCTGGAGAGAGACTGTAATAGAAAAACAGCAAAAATACCCTTGTTATAATAAGGAGAATGCCAGCCAATGCAGTGACTGAATGAATTTACAAGGTAAGAAGATACCAGTCTTAGAGAGCCACTTAAACATATGGTGGCCATTATCCCAAAGCAGTTCTGCCTTCAAGGATTGGCATCCAGGCTGGGCAGTGGCACAGGCAGCTGTGCCACAGCTCTGTGCCCAGCCATACAGGTGTGCAGGTACTGCTCTCACACAGCCAGTGCCACAGCTGGATGCTGGGTCCTATCGACGCTGTAATGTGCTGTAGATGGACTCAGCACCTACGCTGCTGCACAGTGTAGGCAGTTTGCAGCTCAGAGTGTTAAAAATTATGTGGAAAATGCACTTCATCAGTTTCAGACAGCTAGCAAAAGTACTTTTAACTCTTATTTTCCCTGGTCTAAGAGAGAGAATTTTCAGGACTACCAGAACAGCAGGTGAGTTCTTCAAATTCCCAAAATAAAGCATTGTATTTGCCTTCCTGAGATCATGCATTTGGCTGGAAAATGGCAAAGAACATTTCTACTGACCCTAAGGCCTCAGAAAACTATACCTGGTAGTAGTAGTAGTACAAATTCGGAGACTTGTAGAAAAAAAAATAGAAGATATTTTAAGTAGATAATAGAGATTTGTAGACGATGTGGTCATTATTAAATACATGTAGGCTTTAAAAATCTTTTCCCACTCTAGCATCTATATGATATTTCAATTATATTTAAAAGCTGCACTATGCTCAGTTTGATGGGATGTGATGTGTTTGGTGTCCTACAAAATTTGGGATGGGTTTATTTTACACTGATATAGATTGAACTAATATAATGAGATCCCTTGACACAGGAAAGCAACTGAAAAAGTTGCAGAATAGAAAAGACTTGCTATATTTATGTGTTTCCACGTATTTTGGTTCTGGATTTTTGTGTGCTTTTAAATTTAAATCATAGGGATATTACCTGATCAGCTTGTAAAGACAGTAAGAAAAAACCCCCCCAAACTCCACTAATTAGTCTATTGCTAAATAGGATCTAAAGCATTCTGCAAAGTGCCAAATGTTTTAAGTTTCACAAAAGCATAATGAGGTACACTATTATCTCTGCTGTTATCCAGGCAAGTTGAGACAAATCCTGAGTTTGAATATATAAAGTACCTGTTACAGATAATCTCTGCAGGGGATCTGGTGCTGGTATTTTGTTATGATCAGGACTCCTAACTTGGAGTACAGATTAGATTAAATAGTCTGCTTTTAACCTCTCTTCTCATAGTCTGTTTTTGCTATTGAAAGAGAACCACCTTACTGACTGTCAGTGAACCATCAACTCAAAGGATGGGGCTGGGAAAGTATTTTGCTTGCCACGTATAAAAGAATCAAGAAGCTGCTTTTCTTATTATGAAAATGTGTGTCTAACCCAGATTTAAGGAAAATGATCTCGTATGAAGACCTCTGTGGACATAGGTATTTAACAGCTGCTGTGCTGTCACTTGTGGCTGCTAGACATCCAGACAGGTCACTGGCAGGAGCTCATGGTTCTAATTCCTTCCCCCGGTAATCCCCTTCCCTCCCTGTGCCCTGTCACTGATGGGGGTGTCTTGAGCAATGGGTGCTGTGGGGACCATGGGCTGAGTGTACGAAATCTGTCACTGGCCAGGACTGTCTGTGGTGGGCTCCTCATGCTGGAGCTGACGGCTCTGGGGAGCTGCTACTCAGGTTTTGAAATGGAGCATCTCAAACTCCATCAGTCGAATCGCTGCAAGTTTCTCTTGTTCACCCAACTGGATTGATTGGGTGATGTAAAACCTGTCACGCTGCAGCCCCCTTCCCGTCTTGATAACTGCAAACTTTTCCAAAGGGTAGCTGCTCTGGGTTACTAATCCACTCTGAGGCAGGTAAGGCATGAGGTTTGTGGGAACCACCTCTGCACCCTGCCCTTGCCGCAGCACAGCTCTGGCCATGGGCTGAGCTGCAGAAGGGCCGCAGCTGGGAAAGAACTCACTGGGAGCAGCAGTGAAGCTGAGAGAGCAGAATGCATTTACCTGGTCCCTAATTTGACCAGAATCTGGTGCTCCAAATCACTAGCTCAGTGAAAGCCTGTAGCTGTCAAAGACTGGCTGAAATGAGAACAAAAGAGGGCATGAAAATGGAGGGAGAAGGACGATACTTTAACTGAAGAAGAAAAGCTTGAAGGAATGAGAGAAATACACAACACTTGCATCACCCTCCTCCAAGTGAAATGCCTTAACAGCGAAATTTAAAACCTGTGCCACTTATCAGAGCTCCCGTTTGTGCCTTTTTATTAAAAGAAAAGTAATTTTTTACTTGCTGCAATGCACTGTAAGTCAGAGTTGTGGTCGATGTCACGACAGCTGTCTCACAGAGAACGAGAAACCACAAACTTTCTTGACAGTTCAACAGCTGAAGGTGCATCCTTGTGCCGCCACTGACTTTTAAGAAGTCGTGAGACAAATACACGGCGCCGGGTTGGTTTGGGTGTCGGTGCCCGTAAGGACGGCGGGTGGGACCCGTGGGACCCGCGTCCCCCGCGCTCCCGGGCAGCAGCGGCGCGAGCCCCGCCCGCGCGCTGGTGCCGCCCCGTCGGGCGGGGCGGGGCGGGCGCATGCGCGCT